>CAFUXE010000019.1:432893-453132 GCA_903364295.1 Serranus cabrilla | reverse complement strand
AGAAGAAGAAGAGGCTGTCTGGAGGTCTCTGCGGCCTTTTAAATCTGCCACAGCGGCTACAACGTTACACAGAATAAAACACACACTTCCTGTTCCCGCAGCACCGTCAGACAAACGTCTCCTGTGGGTAAATTATTTACGATCCGAGTGTTGTTTGGAGTTCAGCGATCAGCCTGTAAGGGACAAAGACAAGTTGTTCGAGCACACGCTGTCTCCACAAGCTGTATTATTTATTATAACACAAACATATAGGATACAGGCTGGAAGGCAGGTAATTACATGTCGTCTCAGTGCTGTGATAAATTCGTGTTTTTTGATTTATTTACTTTTTGAAAATTCTCTCTTATTTAACCTTCAGCAATTGAATAATATTGAATAATCTATATGTCCCATTATATTACTTTACAGATTTCAACCTTTATTTTATGGTTAATGTTTGTAATTAAAGTAATTTAGCTTATTATGGTATTTGCACTTATTATACTTAATTTCTGGAAAATATAATATTTATTTTTTACAATGTATTTTATTTAATCAGTCTTAATATTGGTTAAATTAATATAAGTACATGAAATGTAAATGTTGAATATTTTAATATTTAAACAGTTGCAACGTTTCTACACATTATTTCTCTTCTTCATCACATTAAATAAGATATTTTTGTGCTATAAACAACCAAAACAGGTGACATTTAAAATATGTACGAGCTATAAATTTTGAATTTCTCTACAACAAAAGAAGAAAAGCAGCAAAATTAGCTCCATATAATAGACATTATTTACCAAAACGGGGGTAAATGTTTATTTAATAAGAAAAATCTATCATTTTATTTTTAACCAGCTCTAAATTTTAGAATTCAAAAGTTTATTTGTAAGGAAATGTATAATTTATTTTATTAGCTCAAAATTTAAGATGTTCTTTACAACAAGATAAAAACATTAACGCCACATTAAAACACAACAACGTTTCATGTTTCAAACTGTGTCACCTGCTGTAAGCAGACTTCTCATGCTAAATTTTAAGCACTTTATTAAAAATGCAAAAGCACTTTTCAAACCTTGAAAGCACCACATTAAAATTCAGTTGTTTTCAAGGATTTCCAGCACCCGTAGCAACCCTGGTGAACATGCAGTCGACACAGGTGTGCAGGTGTCTTCATGTACCTGCAGCCCTCTGAGCCCTGCAGGGGGATTATGTTTGTGCACTGCAGATGGTTGTCAGTTCGGCTGCAGGAGAAGATCCTCCTGCTCAGCCTCAGGCCGCCAGGCACCGACAGCACCACCTGCCTGAAACTCTCAGAGAGCAGAGAACACATTTTACTTCATATTTAGAAGCCAAACTGCAGCTCTCACACACAACCGAGCACTAATTAGACATAAATTAAGTCTAAGTTATTCAGATTTTCTGAGGCTGTTAAATGTTTGATTGTATCCATAACGCCAAGAAATTATACATGCTTTTATTTTGAAGTCAGACCAGGGCCTCTTTTTAAAATCTCTCTTTTTTTAATTTTAACCAATTCATTTTTTATTATGTTAAGCTGCCCAATCAAATACATATATATGTAATTCATATTTTCTGAGGCTGTTAAATGTTTGTTATTAATTTATTTTAAATATTGTCCTCATGTCACAGGGTATCCAATTAAATATATGCCAGTAAAAATATGAATATAATTTTAGATCTAATTTTGTTACTATAATTGCAATTTATGGAAAATTATGTTTATAGGGTTAATTTATTCCCAAAACAATCAATGTGTATTGACAATTTATTTATTTGTATTTTTACCAGATGTTTACATTAACTTTGACTTTTAACAAATACCAGATTATGCTGAAAATTAAGCATTTTTAATTGTATTTCATTTATTTATTTTTTATTTACAGTATCTCTGCATCCCATCCTATGTATTCATCTGTTTATTATCAATTTTTATGTAATAATTTATTCGCTTTTTCTGGCTGAGTTAAGGTTAAAATATATTTTTTTTATTTAGAAACTTCTTCTGGTGTCAGCTGTGCTGTTGGATGGGTTGAGACAAAGGTGAGTGTTTTTGTGACTGTTAAACAACCCTGAGTAACCTTTTCTTACACTTGAACACTGAGTTCAGTCCTGTGTTCTCTCCCTGGGCGTTCCCCTCAGCTGCTGTCTCCCACAGCGGCCTCTCCACGCCACTTTACCGCTGTCACCAACAGCTGACTCCACCTGCTGCTGGTGTGACCACGAGAGCCTGGTGACTCAATCTGAGAGTGCAGGAAGCAACTGCATCTCTCCCCCCTCCTTCATCTCCCCTCAGATATTCTATGTCTGTGGTTTCTTCTTGTCCGATGCGGAGGTCAAAAGGCAGAGGCTGCTGAAAGCTGGAATATCTTGGTAATCAATAAGTCATTTCAGGTGTTTTTCAAGCATAAAAATCAAATAAATAACAATAATTTGAGTATATACACGAAAAGAAATAACTATTTACATATATATCATAAAAAATCCTGATTGGATAAAAGATTGATTTCAGGCTGTATAAGTAAAACTGAATCAATTCAACAATAACTCAGTGATTTCTGAATTTCTTGTCTTTTTATTCACATACAGTACCTTCAATTCTGGACAGATTACATTCAAGAATATCAAAAGGAAATGCCAAAAGAGTGAATTCCCTCACAAACCCAGAGAGCACGAAGAAATGCATCGGGACGTACAGTACGTATACCTCTGTTAAAAACCTGCACATATCAGATATGCAAACATTATAGACTACAAAGTACAGCAGGGTAACTAATACTCTATAACATGTGCATAACATATGACCACAGGGCTGTTGAGCTATTTACACTTGATCCAAAATGTAGTTCCTCTTAACCATTTAATTTCTTTTTTTATACATATTAACATGTACAGTATTATTCTTTAGTGGGCATCGTTTCTCCAACATCCTTTAAATCACACACACGCAGCACGCCGGTTGTTGTTTGAAAGCACTCTACACTCTACTTCACCATAAATAAAACAGTTACAAAAATATACCTCACTTCAAACAGAGCCATAGCAGGAGAAAAGAGCGTACAGCCATCGTGGAATGATAAAAAAACAACAACACGTATCGACCTGTAAGGATGAGATGGAGATGGAGAGGGGAGGAGCTGGTTTCCAGGACAGTCGGTGAAAGAGTTTAAAGAAAGAAGCTGGAATTCCAATGAAAAAACAGCAGTTTAATGGGAATGTTTGAGGTTGTGAGGAGGTCGGCGGGGATTGGCCGGGGCAGCGGCGGTGACGCGGGCAGGCTGGGTGGAGGAGGAGGTCGATTTCCTGGCACGGCTTCCCTTTGAAGTCAGACTCCTCTTTGAGTAGGAAGATGTGTTGAGATTAGTAAACGTCAGCGATGCAGAGGGATGCAGGGCGGTTAAAAACTCCAGGTCCATGTCGGATTAGTAGTGTGTTTACATTCACAGGTATATCCCATCGTACTAAGGCTCAGGAGGGTGCGGTGTGTGTCAGTGTGTGTGTGCTGCTGCTGTTCCTCCTGAGTAGCAGAAGACTACGAGCGAGGCTACTTCTTCTTGGCGTTGACGCTCTTGCAGACCCAATTCATGCCCTCCTGAGAGGTCAAGAGAAGAAATGAGCGAGGTGAGAAGAAGAAAAGAACAGCACATAAAAGCCTCTTTCAGACTCCCACCACTGTAGGGTGATTAAAGATAAAAACACAGTAAGAACCACCTCGTCATTTGCAATAATCTCAGTCATAACAACAGTGTGGCACAGTCCCCAAATCCTGAACAGCATTTAAAAACAGAGCATGCAAAAACTTGTTCTACTACTGCACACGGATATAAGTAAGAAGGTCATAAAGGACATTTCACATCACCGTAGGAAGAAGATGAATCATCTGACTCATACGAATAGAAACAAGATGAAGCCAGATTAAAGCATAACAGCAGCAAGGCTAATAGACAGAAAATAATACTAAATAGTTTTGAATGCTGTTGCAGAATCAGTATGAATGTCCTGAGGTGAAATGACACAGTGTGAAAAAGGCTAATGCTGCTCACCTGGATCCCCTCCCCGGTGAGGGCGGAGCAGGACTGGATCTGCCACATGCGATCCCGGATGGTGTGCAGGTTGAGACCCTCGGCGATTTCGGAGGCCGGGGCGGCCGTCAGCAGGTCCTGCTTGTTTGCAAAGATCAACACGGGAACGCCGCTCAGCTTCTCTTCATCCAACAACTCAGCCAGCTCCTGCAACACACATAAACATCCGTCAAATACACATAAACACACACAAACACAGAAACCTGAGCTGCAGACTTGAACTCTTATGATGTTAAATAACAAATATGAAGACTTCTTTCAAACTTCAAAGGACAAAATGTTTTATATGGAACCATAAAAAAAATAACTCAAAGACAGACAGTCATAAACCTTGAATATCTTTTATTAGGCCTCTGCATGAAAAAGGACTGGATCTCAGCTATGTGATTAAAATAATATAAAAAAGACCGTTAACACATCCTTCAATAGAATGTGTTTTAATGCTGTTCATCTAATTTAATCATTTATAGTTATGTGAGACTTTAAAGTCTTTCATCTGACTTCCAATTTACTTCTGAACATTTGACACTTGACTTTTCCCAAAGAAATTAAAAAACTCCTCTGATAAAAACAAAGAAAAGGTTTGTTTGGACAGAAAATTATTCTAAAAGTAATGAATTGCTTTGTTATATAAATGTTGAATGAAAGTAGTTAGGTTTGTGTCTCTGAGGTAATGTGATGGACTTTTTTCACAATTTTATTTCATTTTGGAAAGAAAGAAAGAAAGAAAGAAAGAAAGAAAGAAAATGATTAATAAGTTAATTGAGAAAATAGAGATTAACAGATAACATGACTGTTAGATGAAGCTCTAGAGCACAGACTGTTCTAATGGCTTCATCCACATTGACAAAACATCAAAATAAATGATACGTACCTGACCCGTCTCCTCAAATCTCTTTCTGTCAGCGCTGTCAATGACATAAATCTGAAACAAAGTGGAAGTTTTCTTGTTAACAGCAGAGTGTGTGTAATAAACAGAGACTTCACCATAGAGCAAAGAGTCATGAAAGCTTTGCTGTGTTCGTGCATTCGGCTCCACTCACCAGCACATCTGTGTTTTCAAAGTAGTTTCTCCAGTACGGCCGAATCTTCCTCTGGCCTCCAATGTCCCAAACATTCAGTTTAAAACCCTGAGACTGCACGCTCTTAATGTTGAATCCCTGCAGAACATAAAGTGGGTTAGCAGGTTGGAAGCAGCAGATCCTATAAATCCATACATTCCTATAGGATTATCAGGGTTTCTACACCTTTTACAAAGTCAAATTCAAGCCCTTTTAAAGCATTTTCCAGCACCTAACAACAATGGTAGATTACGAATTATTTACAGTGCAAACAGACCATTCATCATACTGTTTGTTTCATCAGAATGAAATGTTAAACCATTTGTCCTCAACTAACAATTAACCCAACATTAAGTGTTTTCAGGGATTCCCAGCACCCGCAGGAGCCCTGTATCATGTCTGTTAGCTCCAATAGGAGTTGGCACACATATGAAATTTTGCTGCACACCTGTGTGGGGGTGATGTGGCTGATGTCCTCAGATGCCAGCTGTTTGAGCAGGGTAGTCTTCCCGCCGTTGTCCAGACCCAGCAGCAGTATCCTCACCTCCTGGTCTGGTGTGCTCTTTAGCTTACGCAGGATGGACAGCAATCCCTGCGGCAGACAATAAGTGTGAAACAGCCATGTTGTGTTGTATTACCAGTGGTGGAAGAAGTATTCACATCCAATACTTTGTGTAAAAATACCACACTGTGAAAATATTCCACTACAGGTCAAAGTCCTGCAACTAAGTGAAGGTACAAAAGTATCAGCAACAAAATGTATTTATGCATCAAAAGTAAAAGTACTCTTTCTGCAGAATGGTTAATAATATAATAATTACAGATTTGTACATATTGTTTCTACTGTTTATATTTTTAAATATGTTTTGTATGTTTACTTTTCTATTATCAATATCCAACTCAAAATCCTACTTGCCGATAAAAACAATTCTGATTCAGAAATATATTAGATTATTTCAATTAATGCATTTATGTAAACAGTGCTTTAAATTAGTAAGGATATGGCTAATCTTAACTACTTCATATACTGTTGTGAGGTTTAATTAAAAAATGTTTTATCACTTAATTTATCATGTTTTTTTTTATGTTAAATCTTAAGCTGTCAGCTAAATGTATTGTAGCTAAAAGTACAATGTTTTTGCCTCTAACATGTAGTGGAGTAGAAGTGCAAAGTTACATAAAATGGAAATACAAGTACCTCAAAATTGTACTTAAGTACGGTACTTAAGTAAATGTGCTTAGTTACACTCAGCCCCTGTGTATTACCAGGGGCCAGGGGGAGCACTGCTGCAGCTAACCACCATGGGAGAAAAGCATCTCTCTCTTGGATCCACTCCTCACCAACAGGCCGTGTAAGTGCATTTCTACTCCCCCACTGTTGCTTTTGAAAACGGGCAAACACTCTCCTAACGGTGCCTACACATGAGCAAAACGACTGGCCTGCGATTGACCAGCTAGTGACATCATCCTGTTTTTATTGCGTCTGTTGTTTCAGATAACGGCACGCAAACAGGAGCTAAACGAAGCTAACGAGCTAAGCTAATCTCCCCTGATAACTGAACGAAGCAGCTTTTTCACTTGAATGTTTTTTTCTTCGGTAAGTAGCGGACAGTGGCAGCCATAATAACTCAAATGTAACCAAAAGAGCGCCACTTAATGCTAGTGTGTTACAAGTTTTGCTCAATATAAGCAGTTAATGGCTAATTATTAGGATAAATTAAACTCACCATCTTGTTGCCTTCTCTCCTGGAGACGCCGCCGAGGGTTACTAAGGGGGATGACGTCAGACGCAAAGTTACGTACAGAACTCATCAGATTTAAGGGGAGACGCAACAGGTAAACACGGTATATATATTCAATTTATATATTTTTATTTATATATTCAAATGAGACGTGAACATACAGTTAACTGTTTGTTTCGGATGTTTTCATTCCACTATTCTGAAAGAAGACATGTTATGGGAAATGAAAAATAACCCAAAAATTAATGTTTCTGCCTATAGTGTCTTGCCAATAGGTATAATAACAATAGGACTAAAGAAAAATTAGGCAATTTTGTTACAATTATTTAATTATCAGTATATTTAGAATATGTATTTGTCTGTCAGTGCACACATACATACATACATACATACATACATACATACATACATACGTACGTTATATTTTATTTTGTATTTTATAAATACTTATTTTACAAAATACTCCCTGTACTGTTTTTGTTAATATATTTTTTATTTTTATATTTTATAAATTATTTTAAACCAAATGCTCCCTGTAGTTTTTATTTTATATTTAATATATTATACCAAATACTCCCTGTACTGTTTGTATTGTGTTGTTACAGTGGTGGTAATAAAGTTTATTTGTTGAAAAAAGAGCCTAGTTTAGCGAAGTCATGACCCGCCCTATTCTGCCTCTGATTGGCTAGCACGCATTGCCTTAGTTGATTTGATTGGGTAGGTACATGGAAGAGGAGCGCGATGATTGGTTAAGGTTAGTGTAAGAAAACCAGGGCAAGCCAATTAGATGCAGTGTGAGGCGGGTCATTAGCTGACTGCTAACAGCTAAATATTTAAAATATACACTGAAAATAATGTTAAATTAATCATGTTTAATGTTTTTATTTTTGTGGATAGTTTTTCTCGACGGACGTTAGAATAAGTTACTGTTTGAAAATATATTTAACTTCTACACAGCTTATTTTTTTACAGTCCATGGACACAGCTCAAACCACTTTGCCAAACAGGTAATTTGCTAGCTAGCTAGCTAGCCAGTTAGCAAACTTACTCCCACAGTAGCCTTAAACTCCAAAAGCTTCTTGACCACATTTATCGTAAGTGTTTTGATTTAAGTCAGATAAAGATACGGCGTCAGGTTCGGGTTTCGCCGGTTCACGTAGGGATCTGCCCCAACCCGTGATTGGAGGACGGCATGCCACGTGCACACGTCTGCACTGTGCCACAGGAGCACACTTGATTACCTGACAGGTCGCCCCGTGAGGCGGTTTAAGGAGGAATATCACTAAGGTATGTTTTCTGTTTCTGTCTCTAAAGATTACAGCGAATGTGTCGATGTTTTGTTGTGTTTTTTTCTTGCTGCAGAAGTCAGCTGGTAACTGGAGTACAACTGGAGTTGCATCACTCTGAGCTCGACATGTTTTAACTCTTTTCACAACAGTTTGATCGCTGTAGACTAAGCACTCTGTCCACACGTCGAGTTTTTGTGTTTGTTAGAGGAACCTCATGTGTAATTGAACACATTTTATGCACACACACGCTTAACACAGCAGAGATCGTTGTGTAAACTGGTTGCTTGTAGTTATCCAGATGTATTCAGATGCTGGCTGTGCTCCGGCCTGCAGATCCAGTTTCTCAAGACTCTTGCAACTTAAATATTGTCGTGACATGCAGCATACACTGAGCTGCCTCCCCCTGCATGTAGAGCTGCAACTAACACTTCATGATGGATTAAAGGAATGCTTCACCCGTAGAAATGCCAGTTATATATGAGGTACTTACCCCAATTCTTGAAGAGAACTTGGATTATATTGCACATAGAGTTGTGTGAGAGTTTGTTACCAGATGTTTAGGTAGAGTTTTGCTTTTGTTAAACACACACCTTCCTTTAATCTCCCTAACCTTCCTTCATAACAAATTAAGAAAAACTGTACAGTGAATTTTACAAAAAGCCAGATACTTGGTTGTTATTAAGGCCAGCAACTAACAGTTGTTTTCTTTAGTTTCTTGTTTAATAATTTATTCTACGAAAAAAAAGCCATTTATTAGAGCTCATAGTTGCACCTTCAGTTTCCTTTTTTTGTTCGACCAACAATCCAAAACTGATATTCATGTGAGTTTTATATGTGTTTACGAAAACTTGAAATCCTCATGTTTATGAAGTGATAAACAGAATTTTTCACATTTCTGCTTGAAAAATTTAGGGCTTTCCCTTCTTTGTCGATTAGGCGACGGATTGGTTGTTTTGATGTTTGGTCG
This sequence comes from Serranus cabrilla, assembly GCA_903364295.1. Lineage (NCBI taxonomy): Eukaryota > Metazoa > Chordata > Actinopteri > Perciformes > Serranidae > Serranus > Serranus cabrilla. The sequence continues at coordinate 443,988 of CAFUXE010000019.1, read as the reverse complement.
ACGGAGATTTAATTAATTTATTAATCTTTTTTGACATCTTTTTTCATGCTGAATAGCTTGTTTCCTGAAAAAAATTATGAGCAACTTTCTGATAAACACAAGATTTAAAGTTATTTTGCATCATTATGTACGGAGACTCAGTTTTATAGAACTGATGATTTAATCGACTAATTGACATAATCATATTTGTGAGAGTTAGTCGACTTCATTTTGAATCCCTCACTCTCAAATAAAGCTGAAGAATGGCTCAAAAATATATAAAAAATGAATAGCTTTAGTGAAGGACATCCCTCGAAAGATAACCTGAAATGATGAATCGACTATTCAAATATTTGCAGATTAAGTTTGTTTGATGACTAGTCGACTACTCGTTGCAGATCTAGTTATTATTCATGCAGAAATTAAAACAAAAATATCAAGGATTCTGGCAGATTTTCACATATAAGTTGAACCAGTGAATGTTGTCAATGACAATGTTTATACCTCATTAGTTTTTATTAAAAAAGCTGGTTCTGGTGCTTCTGTGTGTATTTTTCACTAATCCCAGACATTAATAGATTAAATGATGAATCACAGGTGAACTGATCATGAATATATCTGTTCAGTTGCCTTTAGTATTTGTTCTTATCTATCAGTTCCAGTCTTTGTTTATATTTCCTTATCGATATGTCCTGATGTGTCCATAGGGCCACGTTGACTTCAGCCTCATGTTCAGTGTTTCCCACAGCCGATCTGAGGCCTCTAACCTACTTTCTGAACAAACAGCTGCAGAAACAATCCAGTTCCAGCCAGACGGAGGCTCCTGGAGATACAGTCCTCTCCTCATTTGCCCTTTATTTACAGAAGATAAAACCATGCGCGGCGGGCTCCTGTTATGAGTTTTTGGCTGAATGGCTACAGTAAATAATTAGCAATGTAACGGTGGAGATGCACAGTGGAGCGGCGGTGTGCGCTGAAGTCAGCAGGTTCTGGTTCCTCTGGTTGTGTAATAAGAAGCAGAATGCTGCAGCTGCAAAAACCCAAAATGACAACCAGTGGAACCATTTACCAGGAGGTGGTCAATGATTTCTGGTGGAAGTTTGGCCCTTGAGATTTTTTCAGGGAGAAACAGAAGAGTTTGTGTTTGTTCAGGGTTGTGTTGGGTTTGAACTCAGGGGCACGTGTTGGCTGCAGGTCGGGAGGAGAGAGCTGGAAACTGCAGCTCAGTGTGGTGCAAAGAACAACAGCTTCTCAAAGATCACTTTCACAGGGCTTAGTGAACTCGTTCCACCAGATAGTGTTCGTGTTGGAGACTTTCTGAGGTTCAGTCAGGGTTCGACTGATGGCTGACATCAAGCATAACACTGTGATTTTACAGCCCACATCCACACTGAAACCAGGATGTGTCGTAGGTGTTAAAGGCATTTATTGCACTTAAAAGGTTCCAGTTGTGATTTATCAGCGGTGTGCAGAATGATTTTGTGAGTGCAACTGAAGGTGGACAAGATGGCTTTAAGGTTTTTCCCAAATCAAGTAAAAGATAATTTGTTTATAAGGATTAAATTAAATTACATTTAAATAATATAGCCCAAAATCACAACTATAACTTTATTCAATAATCAGTATTTTTCCCTTTTCAAAATAGGCGATAACATGTAGTAATTTCATATACTATATATATATATTTATTTACTAAATAAACAGAAAACATGCTATATCAAAATGTCAACATATTCTCATAAAGAGGTCTGTATGATTTCATATATAATAGTTGTTATATCCTACAAAACAACAATGTTTTATTTTAGTCTAACGTGCCAGTCATTTTCTTATTAAATCATTTAGTTAATAAATTGTCTAAAAATTCAAAGAAAACAGACGTGTAACACACAACAATATTTAATTGAATATCATATAGGACAAAGAAAAAGCATTTGAAAAGCTCAAACAGCAAATATTTGGCATTTTTGCTTGAAAAAAATACCTGGAAATAATGATTATTCAAATCGTCACCAGTTAATCTTTTCCCACATGAACTAAACCATTAATGGTAGTCCAATTAATCATTACAGCTGGACACACACACACACACACCATTTAGTGAGACGCTGTGTTAGAAAGGTAAACGTGTGTCCCTCTCTGACCCACTGAGCTGAAAGTTTGTTAATGTTACATCAGATTAAACCAGGTCCGTCTGGTCTGACAACAAACTCAAACTGGGTCGTGATAAACGGACAAGAGACACACATGTAATTCATTTAAAAACTAGGAATCAGTTACAGCAGTTACAGCTGGGGCGGCTTCTTGTACTTTCCTGTTTATTATTTCTCTTTTTTAACAGCAGATTTAGTTAATTATATTTTTATTTCCCTGTTTTCTGCAGGTTTCCGCTGCAGCTGCTGATCCTCCTGCAGAGTGAACGACCTCAGACTTTAACTTTTTGATGCATTGAGTCAGGACGGATTTTTTAGCACCCGCAGTATCACGATGGCTTTGAGCTCGTTCGACATCGACGCACCGCGATGGGATCAGTCCACGTTCATGGGACGGCTGAAACACTTCTTCAACATCACAGACTGGACAACGGCGCGGTTACCCGACGCTCGCTTGGATGAAGCCAAAGCTTTAGTAGAAAGCTGCAGGTGAGAAGATGAAAGTTAAAGTGTCACAGAAAAGGTAAACCATCTCATTTAATGACTGCAAAAGCCGACAAACACTTTTTAAAGTTCTTCTTTATAGATGGTGTATCACCAACAGTAGAGGACGCTCAGCATGCAATGTCCTGCTGTGGACGGGGACATTTTATTTTGAAGATTTTCATCACTTTGGATTGCTGTCAGATAGCCCTGTTTAGGTTTATTTGAGGTGAACTGAGGCCTTTATCTGTGCTATCTTCAAATCCATCAGACTCCATTGACAAAAACAGGAATTTAACCTTGCAGAACTCAGGATTTGCTGTTCCTTGAATTAGTTCCTTAGTGTTCATATTCACCAAAGTCACACAATAACACAAACTAACTAACTGATTTGAGGCAGCAGTAGACCAGCAACTCCTGTGTTCTGCAAGGTTAAATTCGTGTTTTTGTCAATGGAGTCTGGTGGATTTATAGAGGGCCTAGAACAGCTTCAGCTCCCCTTCAGAAAGAGCTGTCTGAAGGGAAGGTAAAGCAGTGGAAATGCTCTCAATGTAGAGTAAATTTAAACTGATAAAGGTCATTTTTAGGCTGATGAAATATGTTTTATTTCTGCCCCTGTCCGTACGTTATTAAGCTGTTTAGGTATTCCTGCCTTCTTCTGCCACACTTCAACAAAATCCAAACTGCCCCTTTAATGACTACAAATTAAAAGCCACTTATTTAATGTACTGGGTTGTATTTTAACTTGAACTGCTGACTTGCAAAATAGTCGAGAAGCAGTCTCTCTCTGTGACGGTTCACCTCATGCAACCCCATAAAAAAATAATTTACAGTCTGAGCTAAAATTAAACCTGAAACATAATGCATGTTGGGCTGTTGCAATAATTTTACACACTTAAGTCAGTATCTTAACTTTTGCAAATATAATGAACCGTATGAACAGTTTCCGTTCCGAACTGGTGGAAAAACGCAGAAATACTGACTTTTTAAAATAGATTTTTAAAGATTAAATAAGTTTTGATTAAGTGTAACATATTGGACAGAAGTATATGTATAATCCTTTCTGGGTGGATCTTTCCACCTGCAAGTTTCAACATGAAAATCTGCAGGAACTTCTGTGCATGTGGCTGAAAATGTGTGTGTGTGTGTTTTGGCGCCCTGCAGAGCCGGATCCGTCCCGCCGGGCACCACGGAGGAGCAGCTCCACTACGCCAAGAAGCTGTACGACTCCGCCTTCCACCCGGACACCGGCGACCGCATGAACCTCATCGGCCGCATGTCCTTCCAGGTCCCCGGGGGGATGGCCATCACCGGCTTCATGCTGCAGTTCTACAGGTACAGAGGGGCGGACAGGAAGAGCTGCATGTTTACCTGCAGACGAACTGAAGGAGCTTTAGAGGTTTCATCACCGTCTGTTTTCTAGGACAGTTCCCGCTGTGGTGTTCTGGCAGTGGGTGAATCAGTCCTTCAACGCTCTGGTCAACTACACCAACCGAAACGCTGCCTCCCCCATCACTCCCAAGTAAGAACCTGCTGCACATGGAAGCCTTCAGGACATTTAACGTGTTAGTTTCACTAGAAAGTCACAAGTAAACAGATTTCGTTACTACCTAAACCACTTTTGCTAAGTATGTTTTTTCGTCAGTAAATTCTTAGTCAACTAATACTCAAACAAAAAGAAGATTAGATTAGATTCTACTTTATTTATCCCACGACAGGGAAATTTCTTTGTCACAGCAGCAGAAAGTGTGAATAAATATCACAGGAACAAATTATGATTATAAAAATAAAAGTCCTTAAACATTTGCAGTAACACGTACATAACAAACAAATGCACAGACGAGCAAAAAGAACAAGCACTAAAATGTGAGAGCTGCTGTAACGAGCTGTCACTCACGCAGACCTTTCAAAGTTAATTGAAATGTTGGTAAAACTGAGTTTCTCTACAAAGAATCTTGTAAAAGCCCCACATGTTTACAGCTCTTCCACGAGAACGTTTAACTGCCTCGTGCACATTTATAACATCTGATAGCAACAACAACAACTGGAGTCGCTTGTGTTTAGCGCCGACCAGCTGTGATCTGATCGCCCAAGATGCTTTTTAAACGGGGTCATACTCCGTCTTCTTCCTTTTTATATTGTTAAACTTTTCACTTTTCTTGCCACAAGGTGTCATGAAAATTTCAGTCTATTAGTTTGTTTTATTCCATATATAAAAAATACTTTTTCTGTCTCTTTCAGGCAGATTGGAATCGCCTACGCCACAGCGACCAGCACGGCGTTAGCAACAGCAGTCGGACTCAACCTTTACACAAAGGTACAAAAAACACAAACTGACAATTATTCTCACAGAAAAAAATCTTAGAATAAATGTTGGTGTTTCATGTGAAGTTAAATGTCTTGTTTTTTGTCCCCCTCTGCAGAAAGCTCCTCCTCTGGTGGCGCGCTGGGTCCCGTTTGCGGCCGTGGCAGCAGCTAACTGTGTTAACATTCCTATGATGAGGCAACAGTAAGTCTGCTGCCTGGAAAAACGTCTTAGGGGTTACGATGCTCTGTGCAGATTTTAATGGTGAAATATATTTAAGCCGACTTCTGATTCCTGCAACCGCCGTGATTTTTTCATTGTATTCATCTTTCTGTTTCCCTTCACCTTAGTCTTGTTTTTCCTTTTCAGGGAGATTCTGGGTGGAATCGCTGTTACGGATGAAAATGGCAACAAACTGGGCCACTCTAAGGTCTGCAAACACTTTGAGACACTGAAGGATTCGTTATTTAACCCTCCTGATGTGTTCGTTTCTCAGGAACAGAAACGATGTTCTGGGTCAATTTTAAAGTGTCAGAAACCCAAAAAATCCCAATAAACATTATTTTTATCTCATTATTAACATCCATTTTCCATGACATAGATTTTTATTTATGTTACATTTTGAATGTTTGTCTTTTTATGGAGTGATGGAGCAGAAGAAGTTTCATACTGAAAAAAAATACTTTTACTTTTTCCTATTTTTTAACTTTAAAATATGTCAGTTTGACCCACAACATATCAGGAGGTTTGAAACAAAATAAAAACATAAAAAGCACAGCAGCTTTCCTTTGTTTCCTGCAGAAAGCTGCGGTGAAAGGCATCTCTCAGGTGGTCATCTCTCGGGTCACCATGGCTGCACCGGGAATGAGTGAGTCTCATCTCAGTAATATCATTTTCAGTCTTTGTTTCAGTGTTTCTCTCTCTTCACTGCTCTTCTTCTTCTCCTCCGTCAGTCATCCTGCCCATCATCATGCAGAGGCTGGAAAAATACAAGTTCATGCAGGTGAGAGCGTCTTCACCTTCGTCTCTCTCCTCCCGCTGACGTTTGCTTCATCGAACTCTTTCTGTGTTTTCTCAGAGAATCACGTTCCTCCACGGACCAATTCAAGTCATGATGGTGGGAGTGTTGTAAGTAAAGGAAGTCTCAGGAAATGTAAAGTGCTCAGAGTGTTTTTATGGTGGCAAAATCTAACTTTTGTTTCCTCTTTTGTTGCAGTTTGGTGTTCATGGTGCCGGCTGCCTGCTCCCTGTTCCCTCAGAGATGGTAACACACACGTTTCTGCACTCACACACACGTAGCTTAAAGATTATAAAAACGTACTTTAGCTTCTGTAACGTTGTCAGACTCTGTATGAGAACAGAAACAGATATTGTGTGTTTTTATGTTTTAAAACATGCTGCCTATGTTACCCAAAATGAAGACGCTTTTCTAGAAAGATTGTTGCAGAAATGAGGCTTAAAACTGAGAAATTAATCAGCATTTTAGGTTTTCTCATCTCAAAATCAGTGGGCTTTTGATTTGGGTTTTTGGTGAGATGCTGATATGTGCACATATAAATATAAATGACACTAAATAATATAAAATTAGGATAAAAAGACTGACTTGTTGTTTTTTTTATACAATGAATAACGCAGAATTTTTAGTTTGGTGTGATATAGAATTTATGTTAGTTATAAATAGTCAGAAACGAACAATAAAATGTTTATCAAGCTATTTATTTTATTCCTTTTCTTTACTTTCTCGATGTTAAACATTGTTTTCATGGTTAAATGCAGAAGTTGATTTTTTTTGTTGTGGGACTAATAAGGGAATCTTAATTATTATTTAATAATGTTTGAGAAAGTAGCTCTTTGAATAGATTTGCAGAGTGGTGAAAAATCTGTGCAAAATCCACATAAAACGGTCTTTTTTCATTCCAGCTAAAAAAAAAATTACTATATTGAACACCATGTCAGTTATCTGTGAATTTTCCTGCTCTGAAATCAGTATCTCCATCTATCACAGGAATCCCAAATCAGTCCGGCTGTTCTTTTAATCGACAGAGTTCTCTTCAGCTCTTATTCTCATCAGGGATGTTTCTGATCATTAGTTTAGTCTGAGGCTTTCTGTGTGTTTCTCCTTCTTCCTCTTCAGCTCCATGGCCGTGTCGAAGCTGGAGCCGGAGCTCAGAGACTCCATCGTGTCTCAGTACGGAGACTCGGTAAAACGCGTCTACTTCAACAAAGGCCTCTGAGACGGAGGGCGCCGCCTTCTCGCCACACCAGACCCCGTACATGTGTCTTTATTTTCTAATTATTAGTCTCGATGAAATCCTCGTTTCATCAAATCGGTGCTTCGTCAATCATGTCGCCTTTTTTAATGTTTTCTCTTCCTGTTTTCCTACGTTGAACAGATACACGGGGCACTGTGTACTCCTGTTGAGAAACCAAATGATCTCCTCTCAGGAACAGCACATTACTTTGTCAGAAATTCTTGTTAGTTTGTCCCTCGTGGTCTGTCCCGTCTCGTCTCGTCTCGTCTCCTTACCGGCTGTTTGTTTGTTTGTTTGTTTGTCTGCTGCCCTGCGTTACAATCTGTGCCTTCAACAAAGCAGCAGGAGCAACAACACGGCTGGATTTGGCTTTACTGTGAAACCAGGAACGTTCTTCTATGCATGGGTTAAACGGTCATTCTGTGAGTGAGTGTGTGAGTGTGTGTGTGTGTGTGTGTGTGTTTCTGTGGTAAAAGTGGAGGATACTGCCCTCTTCTGCCAGAAACGAGGCAGAGGTACGACTCGTTTGCATGATTTATTTCAGAGGTTTACAAGTCAGATCATGTTGCTTTGTGTAAACTCACTCGTGCCACAAATCCTCAGAAGAAGCTGGAATAAAACCACACGGATGTTGAAATGTAGATATGCGTAGTGTTGTTTTTGTTCATGCTTTAGTGGATGAAATATTCAGATCATTTACTTTAATAAAAGTACTAATACCACACTGTGAAATTACTCCACTACAAGTAAAAGTCCTGCGTTCAAAACTTACTGAAGTATCAGCAAAATGTACTTAAAGTATCAAAAGTACTCGTCATGCAGAAAGGATTCAGGTTGTTTTATATAAACCAAAAATAAAATTGGAAAATTATCAATGATGCATTTATGTATGCAGCATTTCACTGTTGTGCAGGTAGGGCTACTTAACTATTATATATATATACTTTTTGGAGTTTAATTTATTAAAATGCATAATAATGTTCATGTTTTTTTATGTTAAATCTCGACCTGAAAAGTTACTAAAGCTGACAGCTAAATTTAGTGGAGTAAAAAATACAATATTTGCCTCAAAATGTACATAAAATCGAAATACTATATGTATGTACTTTATGTAATAAAAGTTACATAAACATTAAAAAGTGAAATACCTCACAACACCAAGGACATTCATAAATGGAAACATTGTTAATATTTCTCTATATATTTTTGAGGCACAAGATCAAATATCTGACTTTTACAGTTATGAATTGTGCCTATTTTTTGTCTATTTTTATTTGTTATCTGTCTATCATACATATATATGCAGATTTGACGGAAAGAAAGACATTTTTCTTTAATTTTTTTCACTGTTTTGTACACAAGATGCAAATAGAAAGAGATACAGAGGTACAGATGTAGGTGAGATAAACATTAACATGTCTGTCTTTTGAATGTCATTTTCCAAAATAACCTATATTTTCATGTCATTTTTTTTTTTTATCTTATCTTGACTAAAATATAACATAACGAATTGTGCACTGTGATTAATGATGACTAATTGTCAAAATGCATCGTCTGCAATCTGTTTAATTAAAAGAAAACTTTTTGCAGCCGGTGCGGGCAGCGCCCCCTGCCGGTCCCGCCGGGAGCAGCGGGGGAGGAGCCGGACAGGCTGCTTTATAAAACCGCCTTGATCCTGGAAACGAAAACACTCCCTAAAGACAGACAGCTGCAGACACCAGCCGAGACACCTCCGGCCGGGACACACCGAGCACACACACACCGGAGCAGAGCGAGCAGCGGAGCGGGCCGGTTGTTCACGAGCTTCCTGTCGGTTCAAACAAACAAACAAACAACAACAGAAAGCGGAGGGAGACGCTGCTGCTGCTGCTGCCGCTGGACCTCCACTGCACCGCATCTGCGCAGCAACGAAGAGGCTGAAAAAAACAAAACAACCGTCGCATCGGTGTTCGTGAAAATGCCGTTTTCCGTTAACTGCATCCTTTGCACGCTCGCGCTGCTGGTCCTGTGGCGGGCGGAGGAGCTCGCGGAAGCGTGCAGCTGCGCTCCGGTGCATCCGCAACAGGCGTTCTGCAACGCCGATGTAGGTGAGTACAGCACCGGGAGGAGGAGGGGGGGACTGTTATTGTTGTTGTTGATGTTTACCCATGTTGCACCAGGCTTCCTGCGCAGTCACCGGGAGCTGCAGCCGCTCAGTGCGCTCACAGAGGCTGCTGGAAACTGCTGGAAAAGCCTGGAGCTGGAGGGTCCTCAAGGCCATAACCCGACAGCTCGCTGCGCTGCAGCCAGACTGCACGCAGATCCCCATTGTCACATTTTCTCATGTCATGATGACAGCAAAACCCCTCTAAAATACTAAAGCAGCCAATTAGGAAGCAGATAAATCAGAAAACATGTGGTTTGGGTGTCATGGAGGGACACAGATATGCTAAATTTGTACTTAAATCCCCTTAAAATTGATTTAAAATCACATTCAGGAGGTAAAAGTGCACCTGTTATAACAATAATTAACTTTATGGTGATTATTCGTATTATTTCAGTGCAGTTTCTGCTATAAAACACACTCAGTGGGCTGTGTGGTTGTAAGTCAGGGTGTGAGTGCAGTGTGTGTGAGTGTAAACTGGGTCCATCACTGTACATAATGTCTCAGGTCTTCACCCCTCAGCTGCTCCGGGACGAGGCAGCAGCAGCAGCAGCAGCGTCGCCTGACTTTTGCAGGGCAACGTGGCACAAGAGAGGGGAACAAGACGAGGAGGGAAAGAGCAGAGAGGAGGACAAGGGATGGAGAATATGAAGTTTTTTTGGGGTGGGTGGGGGGGTTTGAATCTAAAACCACAGAATATGTCACGCCGCGAGCTTTCCTCCTCGCCTTTTTTCTTGTATTTCCATTCCTGCCCTGTTTCTTCCCGTGAGGGGTGGTGCTGGGAGGAATTACAGGAATGCTGCTGGGGTTTTCCCAACTTTGCTCCGGTGTAATGCAGGGACACACACACACACACAGAACTGCAGGCCTGCTGCCATGCATGGTGGTCGCTCACACACACACACACACTGCAGATGACATCTGGCTGTCAGTCCAGGGTGTGTTTTAGGAGGAAAAAGCAATAAAAGTCACGGTCAAAGTTAAAATATGCGCGGTATTCTTGAGAACGAGAAACTTCAAGACCACACTCCTTCGTTTCTTCCTTCTTTTGACTCCTTATACACACATTTCCACATGCACAGTGTGTGTGTGTGTGTGTGTGTGTGGATAAGAGCTGTGTAATTTCTTATTGCAACACAGCATCTCTATTTTCAGGTGTGACTCAATCTCTCGCTGAGCTGGCAGGACCCAGAGACAGGATGTCTAACAGAAGAGGTGTATTTGTGTTTAGCGTGCTCATGTTGTTTTTAATTTGGCGTGTGAGTCAAGTCCGAGGAGGGAGGACGCACGGCGAGGAGGCCGATGTCATTGTCCTGCGATGGTTTTGAGGGTGGATGAGTCTGTGGGTTTGCTGGGAGGAGATAAGACGCAGATTGAGGAGGGGTGAAGTGAGAGAATGGAGTCGGTTGTCTGGTTGCCCAGAATGTGCAACAACAAAGTGACTTTGTCAACAGTTATGTGGTCGGACAATTCGATATTTGTCTTGTTGAAACTGGATCCCAGTTTGCTCACAGTCTGTACATGCAGCGACCAGCAGCAGCAGCAGTGTGTGTTTTTGTTGTGTCACCTTCTGGTTTTCATGCTAAATGATTCTCTGGAGGTTTCAGACCACAAGCCATTACAGTTTAGCCGTGTCATGCACCTACCACACACTCACACAGAGACAAACATCCTCTTTTCATATAAATCTGTCGCCCACAAAGGGGAACTTCCCCGTGGCCCTGCCCAGGCAGACGGCCGGAGGCTGGGCGGCGGAGTCACCCGCTGTCTGCAGGAGTGG
>CAFUXE010000019.1:414824-425021 GCA_903364295.1 Serranus cabrilla | reverse complement strand
AAAAAGGCAAATTTAATGTGACTGAAATTACCTGCTGGTCTGAAAACAACCTCCGGCCGCTCACTGAAGAGGCTCCGAGCTTGTTCTCAGACGCAGCGTCTCTGTAAAAACAAATCAAATAGCATCATGAGACATAGACTGGTCAAGTGATCATGTAACTTCCTCCTGAGGCTGGCGTCAGGAGGATATAAATCCTCGGCGAGACAGAGCACTTCCTGCCCCGCAAAGCGCTTTAACAGCTCTGCTCTCCGACCCCCTGATCTGCAGAATGGACGATCATTCGTTACCCATCTCCTTTCTACTTTTATTACCTCATTCTCCATTTTATTATTCCAAAGCCAAATTCCAAGTTGCCTTTTTTTAGATGATTGTCTCGCTCTCTCTCTCCGAACACTATAAGTTACCGCTTCTCTCATCGTCTCTGCTGGGAGCTGTTTGGCCGCCGGTGACGCCGGTCGGACGCCCACGACGTGCTTAACGGTTTTCTTTAAAAAGAACATGAGTCATCTTTGCATACGGCTGATCTCTTCTGGTTTCATTGGGTGAAAAATCTTTCCTTTCTTTAGCTGAAGCCTGTGACCGTCGCAGGCCTCACTGGACCAGTCTATGCTGTGTGAAGATGAGTGCTCTAAATTTAAACCTGCTCACGAGGTGAAACGCCTCCTCACCGCCCCGCAGTCCAATCAGAAAAATCCCCAATTTTTCTTCTTCCTCATCTTGTCTTCATCCCTGAACAACACTTTATGTAATGACTCAACAAAATGTCATTCAGTTCCTCTTCTTTATGTAATAACCTGCAGCTTGAACACAATATTCAACACATTTCAATGCATTTTGTAATTAAGAATATGACTGAATTTGAATACACTTCTTGGAAAAATGCTTAATTTTCAACATATTCTGGTGTTGCAGTTATCATGTAATACATGAAACAATCACGATGTCCTCTTATTTGTTCACATGAGCGCAGATAAAATTGGGGATACTTTTCCATTCATACAATCAAACTTCTACAATCAGTGTTCATTTTAAAAGCTGTAAAAGTGACAATTTGCATCAATTGCAGCCGGTTTCAATTAGTTTGGTAAACTTTATTTTTCTATTATTGTCTGTTTAGATGTGAGAATAAATGCTTCAAGAAATGTTTAGTTTAGGTACCTTAAAATGCTTGAAAAGTCCTTGAATTTCAATCATAAATAGGGGTATAAACCCTGAATAAGTGAGAGTGGTTATTACATACAGCAGTGTTACAACAGAAATATCTGTAATCGGGTTTCTGTGTAGATAAAAGTAGCTTTGGTCAATGAAAGATAATTAAATGTATTTTCTAATCTTTAAAATTAATTTTGAGGCAAGAAAAATAAGCTCTGTGGCAAAAAAAAACAATTCTGATGCTTATACATTTTCTTCAGCAGGATAATGAGGCAGCCGACGGAAGTAGAAAGCTAACGTTATGCTACTTTGACGTCACTTCCGTTAGCTTCAGACGCTCTCCGACAGGCTAACAGCTAGTAGCAGTTTGACAAGCTAACAGCTAGTAGTAGTTTGACAAGCTAACAGCTAGTAGCAGTTTGACAAGCTAACAGCTAGCAGTTTGACAGGCTAGCGAACCTGTAGCTTAATAAATAGTTTATTAACCTAATTTACAATCTACAGGAGATGCAAGAGCTCTGAAACACACGACAAGAGTCTGTAAGTATGATTGGGGAGAGTTCCTGTCTGTGTCCGGCGTGATGACGTTTAACTGTAGTCTCATTTAGCCGCTTGTTAGCAACGGCGTTTCTAAGGACGCGTAAAAACTTCAAAATTGACTAACGTATTTTATGTCTTTAAAAAAACGTGAACATTTCTTCAGCTTGTGTTAACCACAGACTCATTTCAAGCTTCTAACCAAAAACCCATTTAAAATCAAATTTAAAAAACATGTTATTATAAAATGAACTGAAAATGAATGACATTTTGTCTACAGAGTGCAGTGTTACTACATACTGTGTTGTCTCCTGTTTCCCCACTATGTAGCTGTACAGTACCTATGCATATACTTTTGTTGTTACTTGATGATTATAATTTTTACTGCATTAGAACTAGATTTGCACTTTTTGAGGATGAGTAAAGACGAGAGCCTGAACACTCTGATGTGACAGTTATTATAGTTCGCCCAGACCGACAGATCCACCTCAGGTGCAGATTTCTCCTATTTTGAGTGCTTTTGGTGATCCGTATTCATTGCTATCTTTGTCCCCACAGATAAAATTATGAAAGCCCATTTCCGCCACTTGATGAAAAAAATGTATATAATAACTCAAATAATGAGATAGTAAGTCAAAATAATGAGATGCTAAGTCAAAATAATGAGATGCTAAGTCAAAAATAATGAGATGCTAAGTAAAAAATAATGAGATGCTAAGTCAAAATAATGAGATAATAAGTCAAATTGACACACAGATATTGGTCCGGCGTCGAAGACCCACCTTGTCGATGTTGGGGGTGGATTCAGTGGAAATTGGGGACCAACATGCATCCCATACTTAACTTTAGGTACAGAACACTCAATTAAACCAACACTATTTTACTACATTGTCATTTGTACTTATGTGGACAATCGTAATGGTCACACCAAAGTAGTGTGGACTTCAATTATTAGTATCTCATTATTTTGACTTAGCATCTCATTATTTTGACTTAGTATCTCATTATTTTGACTTACTTTCTCATGATTTTGACTTAACATCTCATTAATTTGACTTACTATCTCATGATTTTGACTTAATATTTCATGATTTTGACTTAGTTTGTCATTATTTTGACTTACTATCTCATGATTTTGACTTAGCATCTCATGATTTTAACTTACTATTTCATTATTTTGACTTGCTATCTCATTATTTTGAGTTATTAGTTTGTGTTTTTTTTTCATCAAGTGGCGGAAATGGGCTTCCATATAAAATAGTACTTAATAGTAAAAAAAGAAAAAAAAAAGTGGCGTGTGAGAGGTTCGGATATAAGGGATCTTTTTGCAGATTTTATGTGTGAAAGAGAAACAAAAAGAGCTTTGTTGGATGTTATTTCAGTGTTTTTGTAATATCTGTTGATTGTAAATGCCAACAGCAGTTTCATGATTTGCCAGTATATTCCCCGTTCATTTCATGAGTAATACGGTCTTTACATGCTTCGCTTTGACTCGTCTTTCCTGCTCCTTCCAGTTATTAATGAAAGCTTTATCGCTGTCATAGAAAGCAAGTTACTCAATCAAAGTTTACAGTGCTGTTTTATACACCTCAAGCTACATTAACAAAAAATATATATATGATGGAGTATTAGAGGCATAATTTAAAAGTAAACTCTTTCCATTTTCCATTACTTTGTATTTTTTCAGTGTTATTATTATACCTGTCATGATTTTTGTGTGTTTTTTCGCTGTCTTTGTCTACGACGTCTTTAGCTGTAGTGTCGCGGTGAGAAGGTCCTCTTGCGCTGGAGTCACGTGAGAGTGAGAGAGATTTAATCCTTTTTGGAGAGGTGTCGAGAAGTGAGACATGGGTACATTGTGTGAATAGAGGACTGTGCATGTGTTTGATGCTTTGTGTAAGTCCGGGCGAAGGACAAAATATTCAGTATTATCAAATAAAAACCACACGTTTGAAAGAATAAACGCGGCCTGTGTGAGTCTTTGTGGTTAAGGTTTCTGTGAAGTGAAAAATAAGTGAATTAATCAGTAAGATGTTATGGAAACCCTCGGTCATGTGATTTTTGTTGTTGTTGTTGCTTTGGTTGTTAGTCACATCACTGGTTTATCATGATGAGCAAACAGGAGGTGATTAAATAAAGTATTTGCTGCTAAATTGTTTGCGTGCATATAAAAATACTGCTTTTGCAAGAAAAATATAATAAAAAGAAAATAAAGCAAAAATGTAATAGATTATATATTTGATCAACTATTATTGATGATGATGATAATAAAATAATGACAAATAATAGAAAATAAAAAAATGCATTCAGTCGTTATAAATAATGAATAAACAAATATAAAGAGAATACATATAATAATTCAATCATATTATTAATGATGATAATACAATTATTAATTAATAATAATAGAAATTGTAATAATAATACAACAGTAATGATAATAAAGAATTGTAAAATAAACAAAATGAAAAAATCCATTCAGTCATCTCGTTATGTAAAAAAATATAAAAAAAACTAAATAAGTTGGAAAATAAAGATTATAATAATTAAAAAGTATTAGTGAAAATAAAATAAGAAATATTATTAATAATGATAATACAATCTAAAATTGTAAAAGAAATTGCTTATTTTAAATTAAAAAAAACAACGAATAAACAATGTTCAGCACCAAGTTTAGGGATATGAAGTGCAAAGCATAAAAACACACTTAAGATGTCATACATTGTAGTAATTGGAGTAAACCACATCCCAATTGCCACAATAAAGTCATTTGGATTATTTAAAAATTTAATGGTAAAAATCCATATTGTCCTTTGTTTTGTATGAATATGTATCATTGTCATATTTACTGACTTTAAATCTGAAGAACCTTAAAACTGTTTCTTTAATTAGTTAATTTTACACACTGAATTCCTAATCTAACCTCCACATATTTGTATTGTTGGCATGTCAGGCGGTTGAACTTCATGTGGCGGCTGCTAACTTCCCACCGAGGTCGTCGGCGTGTGAGAGAGGAGAGAGACGCTCGCTGCCGGGAGAAGTCCAGACAAATACTCTTAAATAGATGTGGTAATCGACTCAACTAGGAAAATATTTGAGCAATGTGCAGGCAGAGCCCAGAGCGGGCGGTTTTGTCATCTCTGTTCATTCTCTCCTCAGTAATGTCAAACAGGGGTTGTAATCATCATCTGGTGTCGGAGGGGATTTCATTTCTTCCTGCACTCGGAGGTCACGGTGTCTGACGGAGGGTGTGAAGCCGGCTGACTGATGAGGTGTGTACACGACTGTCCGCTGTCACTTCCCTTAAACTCTGACTTCTGTTTTTGTGTTTGAAACCAAAGTTGGGTAACCTGGATTTCAAATCAGAGGCTGCAGTAACAAGTTTACCGCAGAGACAGAGAAGTTCTCATCAAAACAACCACAAAAACACAACAAAGAACAGATTATGAAACAAAGAAAACTTTACTTATTGTTGACCCAAAGTGACAGAAACTCCCATTTATAAATATTTTACTGTTTACTCATGTTTCATTTGATGACAGTACCAGTCAAAAGTTCGGACACACCTTCTCTTTTTATTATATTTTAGATTAATACTGAAGACAACCAATCCATGAAATAACACGTGGAATTATGTTGTAAAATAAAGTGTTATTTAGTAGTGTTATTATTAATAATTTTTGTGTGAAATCAAACTTCACCTGATACAGTTGAAAGTACCACACTGATCATAGTATTCAAAATCTGATTTTTTTAGATGAATATATGATCAAAAGGCCCCAATCTTGCAACAAAATAATTAAAATATTCCTAATAAAAAGACATAAACCATAATTTCTCTGTACTTAAATTATAAAAACATGATTTCACACCTCAGTAATAAATCTGAAAGCAACTGATTTCATATATTATATTAATTATGTGCATCAGAGCTGCAGGTTTGATGTAAATAATCCATAAATTCCCACAGTAACACTGTCCCCTGCAGCTGTGATGCCCCCCGGTGGCCACCAGAGGACACAGCAGCCAAACTTACTCCTGAAACTCAGATTTATGTAACTCATTTATGGCAATTATATGTTTTGTGTTAATATGATGATTAAAATCAAACCAAAAGGAACAACATTTAAACTACACACAGACTAATATTTCCAAAAAAAGAAATGTAAAAAGTCATATAATCAGGAAGTATGCCCTGTATAGAAACGTCTGGGTCTAAGTTTTTTTAATGTACTTAAATCTATTTTATTGCTGAATTATTCCCTGAATATTTCTCTCTAGAACAAAATCATCCTGAAATTAAATAATAAACCTTCTGGGTTCCATGTTTTTCCCTTTTCAAGGTCCTTTCCCTTCACTCCTTTTATTTTTATCTCCTCTATGAGAGAGGAAAGTGACCTGCAGAAACACTTATCGGTAAGATGTTTCAAAGACCTGTTCAGCTGTGATTGCTTTGCTTCTCCTGTTGAATTATCCGGGAGGTTTTGCAGAGTCTGGGAGAGGTCAGCGCTTTCTAAAAGCTCCTTGTTCGAAATGTCTCCTTGAGACACTTCAAGTGCTCGTCAATATAAAATAATCCATATTTTTAATCAGTATATATCCCCATAATAACCCAACAATCACAAATGCTCATATTTCTCTTTTTCATTTAAACTATAAGATTAAAACCTCGGCAGCTCAGTCAAGCTGCTCCCACACACAAACATTTTTATTTTATCTATTTTAATCTGGATAATGCAGATATGTGGGCAGCGATTCAGATCATGTTTAGCATCCTTCAAGAGTTTCTGTTCTGATGTCTGTCCTTGTCCTTTTATTCTGAATTCCTCTCATCGTTGTTATCCAAGCAAGCAGCTAAAACCAGCCTTGATTTTCGTGTACTTGAGTGGAATTTTGCAAAAAAAACTGTTAGATAAATTGTTGAGGATGCAATGAACTGAAAGATTCATGAACAATATCACCATATATACATCATAACTTTAACGTGCAGTAATTTAATAGTATGTGCAATAATATCTGAGCACTTTTTATCTCATTTTATCTGCATGTGTTGGTGGTGTGGTGTGTATGTAAAATGTAAGAAAAGCATTATTTATTAATTTTTAATATACATTTTTAGATTTCAGCCTGTTAATGTTCTGCATATTTTGCTATTTTTCTCCTATTTTCTTTATATATACTTCTATCTCTTTTTATTCTTGATTGAAATAACGGCAGAGAAACCAAATTTTCCCTCCGAGGATCAATATAATATTTCGGATTCTGATTATTTAGAATTGAACCCAAAACTTTTTCCAAACATTACCAGATAGTTTTGTTACCTAAACCAAACTGGCCACTATCTGGGTTGTTTTCAGGAGGAAATGCATCAAAATGCTGCACATGATGCCTTTAATAACAGGCTACAAGGTCAATAAATTAATAAACATTTTTTATAAATTAAACAGATTTGCAAATCCACTTCAGCTGTACTGAGGGAAACCAAACTAACTGGTGAGCTTGATTTTTGAGGAGCAGAAAGACGGTTGTTACACTTTCTTCTTCTCTTGAATGCTGGGTTTTTGTGGTTGCCGTGGCAACCTGATGCATTTAAGTGAGGAGAGCTGCTCGCAGAGAGGGAGTGAGAAATAAGGTAGATAATATCTGAGAGTGGCGGTACGACTGTGTGTTTTATTTCTCCACTCAGAGACAGAAAAGATTTTAAAAAGAAAAATGTGGAAAGAAGCATCTGAAGGTTTGGATCCTGTGATGATTCATGTTTTTTTCTGACTTGTTTTGGGGTTTTTGTCATCTTCCACCAAACAAAATGTTCTAAAAACTAAGATATATATATATTTTTTATAACATGTCCCTTGTAGTCAACATAAAGTCAGTCAAATACATGAAACTACAGTACATTTATAACATATAATTCAATTAACCTTTAAGAAATGTCATATTAAATCCATTCTGCATGCTTTTAACTGGTTATTCATGGTGTGTGTGCATGTTCGCACAAGATAAATTCTCCACATTCGACTCTTCCTTCGTCATTTTCAGCCTCATCTTTTCTTCCTCTCACTCATTGCTCTGTTTACTGAAGTCCCACTGACCTCTGCAAAGGACACGTGTTAAAATGTGTATTTTAAAAGGTGTAAAATTAACATGTTCTTCTAAAATCTTGATATAATATAGTTAAGACTCTCTTAAATACATAAAACAACATCCTTATGATGAAGAGAAACAATATATATGTATAAATGTGTCTCCTTTACAGCCATGTTTGCTTCCATTTTAAAAAGACAGAAGATATGTTGTCTCACTGTTAAAGTTCAGCTCTGCCTCCCAGTGTTTTTCAGTTTTTTAATCCATTCACCCGTTAACTCAGCTGCCACAGATCACTATTAAATCCACTATAAAGACTCCTGCCTCAAACTCACTCATTGCCAGTTTGTTCTTTGCTTTTCAGTGCAAGACTTTCCAGAGCGGGAGACTGATTTCCTGTTGCCAACGATGCTACCTCTGATTTAACAGGTAAACTCACCAGCCTTCTGTCCCTGACTTTTAGTTATTCAGTCTGCTAAATCAGCTCTTCTGCCCGAGACTAGATACAGCTACATCACTAGAAAGGATGTGCTTTACATGGTACATTAAGTCTTAAACAGACGGCATGTTTGGTGTTTGAAGTAAAGGGCGTCAGTGTCATGTGTCCCACTGAGAATAACTATGAATTGCCTCAGAAGGAAAAGCACCCAGAGGCTAAACCGCGGAAGTCCCCTGGTAGTCCGAGGCTTTGGGACACTATAATCCAGCCATGCAAACAGTCACATGGTTCAGATATAAACAGTCCAGTAAAAACAGCTTCACATGGATCAAAAAGTGTTTAAATGTGTAGCCAGATGTGTTGCAGAGGCCGTGGTCGGGTCTCTGCAGATGTTGGATCTCTTCATAAGGAACAGCAGGCGGTACACCTTACCTGCATCTATATATAGAAAGGTCCATTTGTACGCAATTTGTCAGCAGGACTGTGGAAACAGACTCTCTCTCGCTCTTTATTTTTTATGCAAATCACATAGAAGTTCACCGGTGCTGCTTACATCATACCACCTACTCTTTCGCTGTTTATTCAGTGCCACCTGCCTCCTGTGACGTCTGGTTTATGAAATGTCCACATATATATATATATATTTATATATATATACTGTTGTTTGTGCGTCCTGAATCTTATAAAGCCACAAAATGCTGCCAGAGTTGAACAGTGGAGATATTCCTGGTTGTGAGGAGGGTGAGGTCAGTGGAAAGAGGTCGGCTCTGCAGAGAGAAAGGAGAGGAGATGATCAAAGATTTAAATAGATTTAATGAGAGAAAGAGGAAAAAATGGAGGAAATGCTGCTCATAGGAGATGTAGTGAAAGTGGAAGTCGGGGAATCAAATACTAAGGATGTATAATGTGAATCAAAAGTGTAAAATTAAGCTTGAAGGCAGTGATATCACACCTGAAATAGTAGCACTGGTCCTTGATGGCAGATGCAGGATATAAATAGCTGTATTTCATGTAATATGAAGGTCTATATGGAGTAGCAGCTTCAACACCTGCTACAACAACTGCTGGCATCTTTAACACTTTGTTACAGTCGGCTGTTAAACATATTTAAAACCTTTTCATTCTGTACTGGAGCTCAGTGATACGAGCTATTAAAATACTTTCTGTTTTTATTCTGCCGCCTTAATTTGTACTGATGTTAAACTCAATCAAGCTGCTTCTTCTTCCACTGTTTTACATACTTTTTATGGTTTTAATGTGTTTTGTTTACTATGATTGACTTGTTTTTTATTACTTGTATTTATTTCATTTATTATATTTTGTAGATATAATTTTTTTTTTTATATTATATTTATTTTTAGGATTTTCTTATTTAATTTTTATTGATCCTAGTCTCCAGTTTTTAATAACCATGTTATGTTACATTATGTTATGAAAGCTGGTATATAAATAAAGTTCATAACAATTATAATAACAAAAACAACAACAACAATAATACAAATCAAAATTATTACTATATCAATAGTAATAATAATGTACAAATTAAATAATGAATTATAGGAACATAATTATTATTATAAAATAAATACAAAATAATGATTTTAATGTATTATTTTTCAAAATAATATAAATATGACTTTACTAGTTTTCAGAATTATTATCATTATTATTATTATTATTATTTATTATTATATCTAGTTATAATAATGTAACAATTAAAATAATTATTATAAATTAATTAAATTATTTTATTTGTATTGTTATTATTATTACTATGTTATTTTTTATTATCAGATTATTAATTATAAAATTATTTCAATTTTAATTATTTTTAAGTATTGGCAGCATTACTTGTTAGGGGATTTTTACACTGTAATATTGCTACTTTTACTCAAACAAAAGGCATCATAATGAAATGTCGTCTGCCACTGATATACAGGAAAACTTATGTGTGTGTGTGTGTGTGCGTGTGTGTGTGTGTTTGC
>CAFUXE010000019.1:398092-414799 GCA_903364295.1 Serranus cabrilla | reverse complement strand
GTGTGTGTGTGTGTGTGTGTGGGTGTGAAACAGAAGGATAGTGTGCACATTTGTCATCACTTCCAAGAATACATTAGCAACTGTTCAAAGTGTCACAACAGTGGGTGTGTGTCTATATATACAGTGTGTGTGTGTGTCCTTTTCATGTTAAAGAATTTGTTACACATCATGATAAAGCTGATTGTTTTGTGTGTGTGTGTGTGTGTTTGCAGTGGCGGAAGTGAGGCTGAATCCAGGAGTGAGGTCAAGTGTGTGAGAAGAGGGAGGAGGGAGGAGAGAGAGTGGAGTGGAGTGGAGTGTTTTTTTCTGTCAGTCTGGTGGCAGTCGGGAGAGAAAACAGTGAAAGCCCGGCTTTTTCAAGGAGCTTCTTCTTCTTCTTCTTCTTTCAGTCCAGAGCTTCAGTGTTTCACTCAAGTACGATGCCGACTCGAGAGGGGAGTGAAGCACAGAGATGCTGAGAGGAAACAATTAGCTCTGGACGCTTTTTGGACACAAACTCCTGAGTGCACACTGTTGTGATGGGGACTGTGAGTGAGCTGTGCGCCTCCAGTTTCCAGGCATTTCTCTGCCCCACGGTGCGGCCGGGGCCACCTGCTGCAGCAACAGGTGAGTGTTTTTTAAGAAATATTCTTGTTTTATCTGTTATTTTATAAAAAATAGAAACCTATACAAAGTATTTGTGAGCTGGTGAATAATTCTTGTAAGTAAACCTTCATTTTAAGCTGCTTTTACTTGGATTTATTATGAATTATTTTAAGATATTTAACTTATAGATATCACCATTAGACCTCTCCATTTGACGAATTATAGCATGGGGATGTGGAAATTTGCTTCCAAATTATTATTATAATAATTATATTTATATGCAATGCAATCAGTTTTATACTTTATACACAAAAATTGCATTATCAATGGAAAACTAATGAATGACAATATAACATTTTCTTGATTTAAAGTCAATTTCCACTCACCGTTTCCAGCTGCTATATAAATAAAATGTATTATTATAATTATAACAACAACAAAAACAGTATTAATAATTATTATTATTTAATTATGATTATTATGTAATTATGAATATTATTGAATTATGATGATGATGATTAATAATAATATAATTAATAATAATTATTATTATTATTATTATGAATAGTAATACAATCTGTATCACTAATATTATTGATAATAATAGCTATATTTATTATTATATAAACAATAATAATCATAATAATACATTTAGAATTAATTAATCAATAAGTTAATTAATTTTAACATTATTATTATTATTATTATTATTATTGTTGTTGTTGTTTTGATTATTTTTAACAGTCCAAAATGTCTAAATTGAGCAGTGCATGGAAACTAAGTGTCCACCCTTGATTCTGTATATAAAGTTGCCATAAAGTGCTGTGATTTACGCTCCACGGTGAATATTATAGTGTCTCTGCTGGTTAAATGTTGCTTCTGTGTGACTCTTGCCTGGAAACAACAGACAAACACGCAGAGCAGGACTGGCACAAAGTGCTGCCAGTGTTCAGTTGCCTTGGTGATTTTCTGTTAGGTTATCAGGACACAGAGCGCTCTGTAATGTGTGCTGCGTGTTTTTGACATTTCTGTGTTCATGTACACACGAGTCAGACAAACTGTGCGTGTGTTTGTGTGTGTGATGATGGTGGTGGGCTTGATTTAAGCGCGTGACGCACAGCCGTCAGGCTCCGGTTCAGGATCGCTCTCCAGTGGGAGCTCGAGTGGCATAATCTCCATCGCTGCCCACTGATCTCCCTCCGTGCAGGTGCTTTCATACTGTGTCAGCGTGCTCATTCAAAAGCATTTCTGACACAATGAAAGCAGCACAGCGGTCACACAGGTTATTTCCACCCGTGCTGAGCAGCTTTTGTGAGCTGAGTTTCTGTAGCTTGACTTCCCCTCCTGTTTCCTGTCATTTCCTCGGTTTTCTTCATCGTTTTCTGTCAGAAGCCTCAAGGCCTCAGTGATGATTCCTCAGATTAATTCTTTCACTTTAGAACAACAAGCTCTACTGGAAAATTATAAATAACACAATGTATTTTATTATTGACGTAATTATTGTTTATTATTATTACTATTACGAACGATAATGCCTTTATCGTAATGATTAATACAATAATACTACCAAAATGATAATAATGATGATAATAATAACAATAATAATAATAATTATTATTATTACTATTATTTTATTGCTGCTCTTACTACTACTACTACTGGTAATAATAATAATAATAATAATATGGTGCCTTTATCGTAATGATTAATTATTGCATAATAATAATACAAAATAATAATAATAATAATAATAATAACGTTGTATAGCATTTTTCAAAGTTGCAGACCGCTATAGAAAAAAAGACAGACAAACAACTTTTTTTTACACTTTTTTAGAAAATATTTGATGTTGATTTCTGAATTTTTTTGTTATTTATTACAATTTTTATTTCCTCTCCCTATTTTTTTATTTTATTTACTAGCATAAAATCACTCACATAAACACGTGTCACATATGAGAGATTTCCCCTGAAACAAAAACAAAAAACATTCTCACTCCTCTCTCATCTCCTCCTACAAATAGTTTTGATCTTACTTGTCAGTATCAAAGTATCTAAATGTCCCTTTTGCTTTGGACAATTTACGAACTTCCCTTTTCTGTTGAACTACTTTCTACCAAAGAAAAAGTCCCAATTCTTGTCTTTTGAGTGTGCTGAGCCTTTAAGCTGTTATACTGCAGCAGTTCTTCCCTCCTCAGCATATCCTGTTTTCGGTGTGTCCAAACTCTGAATAAAGCACTGTTTCAAGCGCACAGCTGCAATCCTTTCCTCTATCCTTCCCTGCATCCTCTCCCTTCCTCTTTCCCTCACACACAAACCTCCCATCCTCTGATATAAAGTCAGCTTCCTCAGTCCTAACATCCATTTATATAAATATGTCTTTCCTCTTCACCAGGTGGGTGGATATTGCTTTTAATGATTTCTTTTTACTTGTTGAGTCGTGTATCCTCTTCCTGCTTGAATGAATGGCTTTCATCACTTTGTACATAACAGGGTGGAGTGCTAAAACTATTATAATATAATAAAGTTGGATATTTACACATATCCCAAGGCCATAAGAAATGCTAAGAGCATGCAGCTACACCTTGATACACACTATACATATATAAGTACACACTGATTTGAGCATATAAACACATATATCATTTGTATTTCTCCTTTTCTCTCTACACACATTTGCTTAAGTTCACCACTTCCGCCACGGACTAAAAATAGGTCAAGTGTCGATTGAGATACCGCGTCAAAAATGATGAAATGTTGGCTGGCATAACGACAGCAAGGAACTGAATCAAAGATAGGAAGTTGGATATTTAGATTTCTATTATGTATCAAACATTTGTAAATCTTTCCATTTGTTATCAAATGTGGCTTAAATAATTACTTCAATTTTGATAATATACAGTATACCTTAAATAGTGTATTGATCAAATATGACATAAATAATTACCTTAATGTTTAGAATATACAGTATAACAACTATTTATCTGTGTCCGCAAATATGACCTAAATAATGTTTAGAATATTTAGTATAACTTGACTTTTTACCGATGTTAATCAAAAATGACCTAAAGAATTACCTGGATGTTGATAATATATAGTATAACTTAACTAATTATCTGTGTTAGTAAGATATGATTTAATGAATTACTTTAATGTTTATAATATACAGTATAAATTAACTTATTATCTCTGTGTTGGTAAGATATGATTTGATTAATTACCTTAATGTTTATAATTTACTGAATAAATAAACTAATTATCTCCGTGTTAGTCAAATATGACTTAATTCATTACCGTAATGTTCATAATACAAAGATAGAAAAGTTGGTTAGTACCCGTATCTGCTCTCTGATTGGCTGCTGCCGTCGATGGCGTGTGACGTCATCCTGCCCCAGCACCGGCTGCTCTCTGCATGCAGTTGTGATTAACTGCTAGTCTAACGGTAACGGAGAGGAAATACCGACACCTTTCGACCTTAAACTTACTTTAAAGTTAAATATCTCGCGCTTTTCTACCACACCAGCGTTGACCAACAGCACTAACATGGTTTTAAAGTCGGAGGACGGAGTTGGTAAGTTGTCCTAACCCGCTTTAGTTAATGTGTGCTAGCAAACCAGGAGGCTAACCAGGTTAGCTAACTAGCAGCTAACTTTATCCAACGCTATCGCTAATTTGAAGAAGCGTGTCTTTAACTTGTAAATAACTGGTAGTTTGATGTGTTTTGGCATTAATTCGCCTATCAACAGAGCGAAAGCAACAAGTCCTCACTGGCTTATGTGTTAATGCTCTTTGGTAGACTTTATTAACTGGCACAAGGGATCCATTATTATTAAGCTGGATTGAGGCCAGAGCTCATGGGGGTCTGTGCTTTTTGTGCAGCAGTTTATAGTTCATGCGTCTATAAATACAATCAATGAATGCACCCTTTTATTGGTTGGAAATGAATGATTCGTACTTCGGCTTTTTAGTTAACTTGACTGAATGCACATCTCTGCTCATTTGCCCAATTCGTGTTGGACTCAGTAAGTAGAGTTGTATA
Source organism: Serranus cabrilla (assembly GCA_903364295.1). NCBI lineage: Eukaryota > Metazoa > Chordata > Actinopteri > Perciformes > Serranidae > Serranus > Serranus cabrilla. The sequence goes on along the minus strand of CAFUXE010000019.1, from coordinate 410,176 downwards.
GAGAGAGACTGCAAGAGGTCAGTACAGAGAGGGAGAATTTGCCACAAAAACATAATGGATTATAAATCAGCTTCCTCACAATTGCACGAGTGTTTCCTCTGACAGTTTGAGCTGCTCTTACAGGATGTGCTTTACAATGAAGTATTTTACAGCTGGAAAAACCTGTCAAAACAGAGGCCAACAAATGTGGTTTAAAATAAGATGGCAAGTTCATTCTGTCATGGACTGAAAAGCTATCAAAATGGACTGCCACTAACATAAATTGTTTTTGAGTAGGATAGGTATCTGCTGTCAAGTAGGAAATATGAGAACTAGCAGCAGTACAGGAACCTTTTCATAACGTTTTTGCACTTGTCAGAGTGAGTGCTACCTTTTAAGCATTGTTATAATACTGGTTGTGCATTTTTCTTTCTCTCATTTGACAGATATTTAACTTTGAACGACTTTACCCCACTGAGAGAGCAGCTCAACTTGTCATAATTTTCCCACTTCCTTTCTCTGTCACTTGAAGGGATGTTTTTCTTTTTCTGTATCAAGGCACTGTTTGTTCTCTCCTGTTCTTCCCCTGTTGTTGGATTTGTTTCTGCCTCCTTATTGGACTTTCGGGCCTCAAGGCTGTGTGAATGCGATCAGTCACCAGGGAGTTTACCATAACCCGCAGGATTATATCACTCTGTTGAGCTTATTTTCCTCTCGGCCAGGGAACACTGAAACCAACAATTATTGCCTTGTGAACACTGAAATAGACAATTATTGCCTTGTGAACAGTACCAGACACTGAAACTCTCCATCTCACGACACAGATGAATTTCTAGTCATAACTGCTTTGCCTTGGGTCCCAGGTCAGCTGCAATCCTGTGGGTGAAACAGTGAGACAGACCAGTGACAGAGCAGTTGGTGGTTTATGTGTGTGTCGTTTTCTATGAGCAAGCACGTGATGTTTTCTGCTAGAAAAGAGAGCTGTTGTGTAGTAATGTGCTATTTCTTGCATTTAGGTTGTTGCTGGTATCCAGGACATGTGATTCACTCCCCTAATCTCTTTACCAAACACTGTTTTGAAGATGCAAAACTGCACCTCTGCACCTTTTTTTTTTCTGGGACACCGGTGTCCACGTGGGGGAGCCTGTGTTTGATGCTCTGCTAACTGAGGGAGGGAGGGAGGAGTCAAGATGGATAGAGGGAGGTGGGGTAGAGGGATGAGAGTTCAAGGGTTTTCCCGTCACACACACACAAACTCGCATACACACTTGTCCTCATCCTCATTTAGCTGCAGGCCTGCTCCCCTCCTCTCCCTTCTGCTGGAGTGAGTGCCTGAAGATTAAGAAGCAGGGAGGCGGGACTAGAGGACCACAGGATTGGGATTGAGATTGGAGGGCTCGGGGCAGGACTGGATTATTGTTGGAGAAACCAGATTTGACTGCAGGAAAGAGGCTGTTTTGTACTGGGATTGGTGACTCAGTGAGACATGTGGACTATATGAAAATATCTTGAGGTAGAGTCAGACCTTGTTTTCAGCTGTCCTGGGACCTTATTGACACTGGCAGCGAAGCCACTCAGCAGCAGGCGGACGCTTTCTCTGGTATGAGCCTCAGGATTATGACACAAATGTGTAGGTGTTCACTGCGTCATCGTAACTTCTGCATCAGAGCTATTTTGCAGAAACTTATCTGAATGAATGTGTGTGTCTACAATGTGTTGTCACATCTTACTCAGAAAATCTCATGAGGTCAGGAAACCTAACCAGAATGTGTGGTTTTCGTTTGTGTCATTGCATCTTCAGATGATGTAAAGTGTTGCATAACTTTGAAAGAAGAGAGTGGAAGAAGTATGGTAGAGTGAACTTTAGGCCTGGATATGTTGGTTGTCCATAGCAGCTGGTCTTCAGCAGCATTGCTACGACAAGGTGTCCCATTACTTGCCAACACAAACACACACTCTGTGGCCTCGAGACTATGCAGAGCAGCTGCATGTTGTTATTTACGTCAGAATGTGTGTGTTTGTTTGCTTGTGAGGAGGATGATGTGACAGTGGTTCATAAGCCGTCATGTATCCACTTGCTTTTATTTCCTCTCTTAATGAAAAGCCAGAGAGAGGAAGTGAGTGTGAATGTCAGTTTCACTGCTTCTCTGCTCACAATATTGGGTTATTCTTGTCCGCAGGTTTATAATAAGAGCTGCTCCGGCCTACTTAAACCTTTCTCTGTGGGCGAGGGGTATGTATGTGTGACGAGCGAGTGCGTCACTGTCTGTGTGTTAGCAGTATGTAAATGATCATTACAGCCTCATTTGACCAAATTTGCCTTGAACATAGTCACAAGGTGTTTACCTGACCTGTGATGGAGTTTAACAAGTTTGAGTTATAAAAGTGTTGTATGTAGACCTTAAACAAATATTCAATTAATATTTGTAGTTAATAGAGAGAATATTCATCAGCAACAATTTAGATAATCGGCTAAAAGTTCAGCACTTTCTCCTATTATGGTAAAATTTGGTATTTTCTTAGTTGGATAAAACAAACATATTGTCAGCTTAGGCTGGGGGATTTTATGATTGTTCATTATTCTCTGACATTTAATAGACAAAGTTATTAACTGATTAACCCTCAACTAGTTTTTTGCTCCTGAATAATCTAATATTTTTATCTTAGATTTGGTTATTTCCCCTGATGGAAGTTGGTGTCACACATGATTCATTCAAGAGCTGTAAAAAATGTGAAAATCCAATGATAAATTCTGTTTTCACAGTTCATAATGAATGCAGTAGGTGATTTTTCTTTTTTAGTTAAGATAAGATAAGATAAGCCTTTATTGGTGCCCAGAGGAGAAATTCTGATGTTGTAGCAGCACAAAGACATACAGAAGTGTAGATAAAAGCCCTTTGTATAAGATTAGTGTGTATTATTTGAATGTGTAGGTGTATTGTAGCCATCTGATGAGGAAGTCTGAGATGGGGTTGATCGCTGTGGAAAATGCTTACAAAGTGACCTTGAGTTAAGATTTTCTCTTCCTTTTCAAGGTGAACTTTGAAGTCTTATAGCCAAATATAATACCATAACAAAGTGCCTCAGAAGTATGTTAATATATTGAAGTAAATTCTCAAGCTTCCAAAAAGCTTTTTTTTAATAGACACTTATTTGAACATGTTAACAGTTATCCAAAAACTGATAAAATATGAATAGTTCTTCCTTATTTTTTCCAGAGGTTGACACTGAGTAACTTGGTCATGATGGCAAAGTGAAATGAACAGTTTACTGGAATCCCTCAGCGTGAATCCTCTAATGAGCCAGACAAACAGCAGCAGCAGCAGCACAGCTCGACCTGTCCTCTGTGGCTGCTTGTTACATTAATTGTGCTTTTTCTTCACCTTTTGTCACCTTTTAGAAAGTAGCCGAAGCAGAATCTTTATTATGAGGCACCCAGGGGAGAAAAACAGTCATAGTTGACAGGTGTGATGTTTGAAGCATATATGCAGATCAACAATATTTCTACATGCCGCATTTTAGTACTGGTATTTAATCTTTTGCTTTCTTTCTGTTTTTTAAAGAAAAAACAGAAGTCTGACAGAAGTGACTGACACACCCACGTTTCCCTCCTCACCTAATCATTCCTCTGCAGACATCTTGTGTGTCTGCAGCATAGACTGTAACTTCTGCTCTATCAGAGTGCACACTTGGTTTCCCAGTTAAGGCGTAGTATTAAGTATAAGGCGGCATGGACATTTAAGCTTAACAGATGCAGAAAGATATCAAGTCTAATTTACCAACCTTCAAACTATTTATTGATTTGTATTGTGTATTTGAATCAAACTAGAAAATGCCAAAAATGGAAATTGTCTTTTAATAACCCATCCTTTAGTTAATACTCAGGCACAGTGTTGGAAATATTAAGTAATATTGCAATTTTTTCCCCCACATTTTACCAGATATATGGAGATTTTATTGTAGGTAAATCCAGCTTTTCTTTCTATACTTAATCATTTTTTAAAGCTGTTTTATAAATGTTTTAAAGCACAGTACGTTCGACATTTATTGTCCAGCAATTTTTCCTTCAAACAAACAATTTCTTTTGTCACTTTCATTTATTTTTAAGTTGGATGCAAAAATCCACAAGAAGCTCCATTTCTTTTATTTGTAATATTTGTGCTAGACAACTTGAATTGACCAATTTCTGTTATTTCTTTGAAGGAACATACTATTATTAGTATCAGTATTCATTGCATTTTTTATTTTCTCTAATGCAGATTGTTGTGTATAATGGTGGACATAATCTGCCTCAATATGTTGGATCTTTTGCAGTGGAAGTGTCAACTGTGAAGCCAATACTGTATTGATTAGACCTAGTTTTAGTCTGTTACTCAGCTAGTTTTATTTTTTATCTGTACGAGCAATTTAGATTTAGTTCTCTCAGCCTCCTACAGGTTTTCTATTATTAATCTAACATTGCTAACAGATAGAGGAAAACTGTTTCCATCAAAATGTCGACCTCAATGTAGCTGAAAAACATGTTTGATTTGTACTCAGTTTATGTTTTCAGGCTTCGTGATATTTGGTCAAAACATGTCTGACAAGTTTCATTATTGATGACAGCAAGAGTGGAAACTTTTTCAAGTGTTAAAATGTTATTGTTTTTCTCTTTCTTACTGAATTGTTGGCAGTGATGTTTTGACCAAAGGCCTTCATGTTTCAGCTTGTTAGTGTGTGTGTGTCTGTATGAGACAAAGAGGGTTGATTACATAGTTCACTTTGGGGTTTGGACGCTGAGGGTAATTTGATGGATCAAAGATGTGACCCAGAGCAGAGGGACTCTCAGGTCTCTCTTCTTCCCTTTTGTATGTGTGTGTGTGAGAATATTTGATCTTTGTATTAAAGTGCTACATGTCCTTGTCTCCTCAGTGCCTGATGACCTCAGTCCAGAGGAGCGACAGGAGCTGGAAAGCATCAGACGCAGAAAACAAGAGCTCCTGCAGGACATAAAAGTAAATACACACACTCTGCTCCCTTACACCTTTTTCTACCTTTGATCAGTTTGTTTCAACTTTCATCTGGAGTTCAACTTTCTGTTTTCTGTCCTCAGTTATTTCTGTTCAGACAAAATGCTTTCTCATTAAGGTTGCCATGGAAGGGGAGTTTGTTTTTTGTCGCTGCTTTGAAACCCTGCGACTGTTTCCAGTCTCTTTCTCTTTAACATTTCATTTTGAAAATGATAGGTTCACAGTTTTTGCAATGTAAGTGATGGGGTATAAAACACACAATCCTCGTTCTGTGCAAGGCATGTATTCAGAAGTTTTCTCTGACACTGATATGAGGCTTCAGCAGTCTGAGTTACAGTACACAAATTAAAAGGGTGTCGTCTAAAGTTACTCCTTAAGTATAAAATTCACTCTGTGTTTCCCTGTACAGTTTCATTTTAATGTCCCTATGTTTTTATACTGGAAAGATTTGAAAGTAACATTCCTGTTCTGCAGCAAATTAATGACAGACTCACATTACCATACAATATGAAACTAACTGGAAATAATCATAAACAATATAAACAACAACACATAAACAGCTCCACAGACTTTAAATGAATGCCCAGCCTGGTATGAGAGATCTGAATCACTGGTTTCAGGCATGTCCTTTCAAAAATGATGTTAATATCCTTGTTTGAAATGTATAATAGAGGTTATCCTCAGTGTTTTCCCTTAGTTAGTGAAAGACTGCAAATGCATGCGTTTGTGGTGGCCTTATAATGATAGGAAGAATACTTATTACTCTAATGTTATATGTGATTTAATTCCACATTTTTGTGTATTTGTTATGTTAAAACAAATATCTCTGACCATAATTGTTTTTGTGAGTCCCACTGGAATAAGTACAACGAAATCGATCTAGTGATGCGTTCTTGTCTTATTTTGTATCTTGACAGTCGAGCTGTGCTTCTCTGTTGAGCTACAGTGGAATGAAAGTAACACAAAGAGGGAATTTAATACCAAAATTTCATTTAGAAAGAAATCCACTTCAATTTGAATGCATTTTTTGCACAGAATGAGGACTGTGGGTTTACAAAGAGATCCTTATGAACAGGAGAAATAATTGCAGTTTAAACAAAAACAGTTTTAATGACAGACTTGAACAACTTGTAAACATATCCTTGATAACAATTTTTCAGAGAATGGCAGGAATGACAAAATCACAGTGGATTGTTTTCATTTTCATCTCTTTGTCTGAACATTTTTCAGGTAGTTCTTTCTCTCTGTGTCCTTGAGTAGAATTGCACCTCCATGTCTAGACCAGTATGCCTAGGGAGGTGTGTGTGTGTGTGTGTGTGTTGAGATGGGGGGTATAGGCGTATGACCAGCGGAGCGTTACTGTACGCATTCAAGACAGATGATCCTCTTTGTGTGGGTGCATGTGTATGAGGGGGGAGGACCTCGTGTATATGTGTCCTCCAGCTCTCTCTGCCTGAGGGGACAGCTTGACCCCCTGCCTCAGTCCCCCTTCAACCTTAAATAAATTAGCCGGATTGTCTGTTTCAGCTCTGTATTTGGGTAGATTTGCTTTGTAAGATTACGGGGATAGCTTGCCTAATTATCATGCACAGAAATTACATGAAAAATAAAAGTTAAATAAAGGAAACGGTATTGACCTTACACCTAGCCAGCATGTATGAGCTCTCCATCCCATTCATCATGACGTTTTAACATTGGCATGATGATTTATTGGATTTTATCAACATAATTATATGTTTATGATATGTAATGCTTTATGGCTGTAACTTATGATTATTTCTATTAGAGCTGAGACAAAGTTCTTTATTGACTGGAAAATCAAACATCAGCTATTTTGATAGTTTTATTAGTAATTGCTTTAACTCATTTTTAATGCACAAAATCCCCTAAACTCCCTTTCAGTTAGCCTCAAATTGTCTTATGATTATTATATCGGCTTTGGACTGTAGATAGAGCAATTTAATGGCATCATCATGAGCTTTGGAAACTTTTGATTAGCCTTTACTTTTACTATTTCTGATATTTTTCATACAAAACATCTAAAAGATCAATGAAGGAAATAATCAAAAGAGGAATTCATTCATTCATTCATTCATTATCCCAATTGCTTTTTAAAACCACTAGATGGTGCTAAGTTTTGATGATAATCCAATTTTGTTTTATAAACATTATTTCAAATTAATATTAAATTGCAGTATAACACAACATACTGTGTGTTACTACAATAGTCAGTATGTCATATTGTATGTCACATACAGCTTGATGTGTTTTTACTTCTAATACTGTAGCTCAGTGAAGATTAAACACAGTTCTCGTTTGCAGAAAAAGTAATAATTATTTAGAACAGTGTTAATGAATGTCACAAAGCCGAGACGATATGTGGTTGAAAGCAAAACACCCTTCTGGACACACCTGAATCTCAGTGATTTACTTTGAAATAATGCATAACTTAAAGATGTGTTCATTCCTTATCAAAAATAACTACCCAAAAAGATTCAGAACAGGATTCAGGTTTTATTGAAACGAGCCAGTCCCTAGTCCTCAGTCAGTGAGGCGGGCATCCAAAACACACACACACACAAACCCACACACACTAAGACAAACATGGCCTCCGGGGCAGCGACGCTGTGCGAATAGATTGATGGAGTTTATTACTGAGGTCGTCTCTCGTTCGCCGCTTCTCTCCTCTAAGTCCCGCCCTGTGTTGCCCTGCGGGGCCTGATGGGTAATGAGCCATGAAATATTCCAGTAATGGAGACAGAGGACGCTGTTCGTTTTTAAGGGGGTGTAACATGTAGGAATCCAGACCAGTGGAGTTATTTACCGTGTTTACCTGGTTTTCACAAAATTCTACATTGCACAGACTCACTAAGAGCTGTAGATGACTGTGATCTGAATCCTCGTCTCATTCTCTTCATTAACTTTTCTGCTGCGCTCAGTGTTTCTCCATCTGTTTCTCTCCTCTCTTCTGTTCCTCCCATAACCTCTGAGCTCTCTGGAGCACCTCGGCTAAGCCAGTCAAAGTCTTTGATCCTGCACATTCCCGTCTCCCCCACTGGAGTCACACTCAAACAGCCCGGGGAGGGCGTCAGGGGGGAGAGGCGAGGCAGGCCGATAAATCTGGGTCAGCACAGGGGAGAGGAGGAGCGGGGAGAGGGAAACAGGGGAAGAGTGGTCAGATCTGACCCCAGAACAGGTGCTACAGCTCCCAGAGTGGATTTTCTGCAGAGGGCGGCTGTTCTACTAAACTCCTGCCGAGAGGAAGAATTAGTCGGTCTGCGAGACTGAATCACGTCTGCACTTTTTTCTCTTTTGTTCTGGGTCATCTGTTCTGTCTGGATGTGTTGGTCAGTGAGATGGAGCTGGAACAGACAAACATGTGTGATGCATTGTGGGATCAAAGCATCTCCTGAGGTTCATGTGGAGGGTCAGACATCACACACACACATCACATGTATATCTGTCTGTTTCATCCCTCTGCTCCTCTCTGTCTGTCTGCTCTCAGAGGCTGAAGGATGAGATAGCAGAGGTGACCAATGAGATTGAAAGCCTGGGCCTGACTGAAGAGAGGTAAAGTATCTCTCAACAACCTTTTTCTGTGCTTGTGCGTGGGCAGCCGTGTCCACTCAGCCTTTGTGTTAATGGAAGTGCATTCATGGGGAAAGACAGAAAAACCTGCCTGACACTCAGAACAGAGTCCACTGCAACTCATGATTGTTTACATTATCAATTAATCTGCCAGATATTTTGTTAAATGATTGTTTATTGATATAATGTTGGAGAAGATGGCCACCACCACCATGTTCCAAGAGGGGCTGTAAGGGCTGTGAAAATTAGGAATTATGTCCATTCCCATGCCCAATTATGTCAATTTTTGACTATTTGAGAGTTGAAGAAAAATAGTTAAAAAAAACCTTCAAAATACCACATTAAGACAACAAGACCTTGAGGAACTCCAAAGAAAAACCCATCTTACGATTTGGAATCAAAGATTGTGCATTTTTGTCTATTTTCTGCCCGTTTATTAAGTTTGTGTTGTTTAATCTGTTTTTAGGAAAAGCATGCAGAGGAACAAACAGATGGCCATGGGCCGAAAGAAGTTCAACATGGACCCCAAGAAGGTGAGAATCAAATGAACTCCTTCGGTCTTCATGTAACAGATATATGCGTGATGTTCACTCTGCGCTGTGTGTGTTCTGACTTTCTCCTTCAGGGGATTCGCTTCCTGATTGACAGCTCCCTGCTGAAAAACACCAGCAATGACATCGCACAGTTTCTCTACAAGGGCGAGGGGCTCAATAAGACCGCCATCGGTGACTACCTCGGGGAGCGGTAAGTGTACTGACGACACTCCTTCTAAAAAACAGCAGATGTTTTGACTTTTTATGGCAGGAAAGTGAGCCAGCAGAACCTGAAGCAGCTAATTCAAATTCATCTTTATTTTATTATTTACATCTGAGAAATGTTCCAGAGTTTTCCATCAATGTGTGCAGAATTATTGAGGACAAATCGGGCCTCGTCAATAAACTATTAGTATCAGTATGCTACACATGTGAGCTCACGGTGCATTAGCAGTTCTGAGGGATCATCCATTAATCTGTTTTTATCTGATTCATCACATCTCAGCCAACTCTTCTAGCTGCCAGCTCCTTTCACTTCCTGACCCTGCTGTCGTCCTGTGTGTGTTTGTGCAGAGATGACTTCAACATCGAGGTCCTGCACGCCTTCCTGGAGCTTCATGAGTTCACAGACCTGAACCTGGTTCAGGCTCTCAGACAGTTCCTGTGGAGCTTCAGGCTGCCCGGCGAGGCTCAGAAGATCGATCGCATGATGGAGGCGTTCGCCCTGCGATACTGCCGCTGTAACCCCGGAGTGTTTCAGAGCACAGGTGTGTGTGTGTGTTTGGGAAAAGAGTGAATGATAAAGGCCATGAAAAAATTACAAGTTTACAGCCATTTTTTGTAGTTTTTATTCTTCCCAGAAAGTTTGTTTTTGCAGTTTTTATACCAGCCACATACTGTTTGTAGTGCTCAATCACAAAAACACATCAGACAATTGTATCACTTTGTTGAGATCAATTTTAATGTATAGTGGTTGTCTTGGCATACACATTTAAACTCTTTTTTTCTTTTTACAGATACCTGTTATGTGCTGTCTTTCGCTGTGATCATGTTGAACACCAGCCTACATAACCCTAACGTGAAGGACAAACCGTCCGTTCAGAGATTCACAGCCATGAACAGAGGCATCAATGATGGAGGAGACCTGCCGGAGGAGCTACTCAGGGTCAGAGACATTTATTTTCACCAAACTTTACCCTCTGTGGTAGATTTGTCACATTGTTTAGTAGCTCTGGGGAATAAAACGTTTGATTCAGGCATAAAACAGCCAAAGCAACAATTAAACTCAACACATATTGCATTAAAAAGAGGCCATAATCTTTATTTAACAACTTTATTTACAGTAACAATCTTTAAGATCCGAGTTTTTCTTTGAGGGCACATTTTGCAATAAGCATGATGTGTCAGCATCAAAAAATAGTACAATATTTGTCTGAAATGTATAAATTAAATGAATGAACTCAAGTAAAAATACTCCAAACAGTCGTTTAATCATCGTACTTGAAATATAAATGCACTAAGCCATCTTCTCTGTCTCTTCTCTGCAGAACCTGTACGACAGCATCAAGAACGAGCCCTTTAAGATCCCAGAGGATGACGGGAACGATCTCACACACACCTTCTTCAACCCCGACAGAGAAGGATGGCTGCTGAAGCTCGGTATGTGCTTCCACTGGTGTCAAACTTCTTTTAATGAAACTCCTTCAGCCTGGATCCTGTTGTTAGTCACTGTGAGCTGGGTGGCCCCCTGGTGGTCTGGATGTGTAACTGCACTTTTCACATGAGGAGGATAAACTTATGTTGTACATTTGTACTATTCTTTTGTTGACACTCTTCTCGTTTGTTTTTGTTTCATGTTTTTTTGACTCCAGGAGGTATGTACCCTTATACTCCCCAGCTTTCACTGCACTGCTTTGCTTCTGAGCTGCCGCCCTCCCTGCCTTTATTCTCCCATTGGCTGTGTGCATTCACCCTCACATCACGATTGATTTAGATCATTCATGGGCTGTGTGCTGCTAAGCCCTGATGTGAAAAAAATAAATAGTAGTTTCACATCTGTTTCTAACTGCTGGCCACTGGCCCAAGTTTTAACCTCAGCTTTGTCTTGGCGATCAGTTATTGAACCTGCTGATTTTTGCCTTCAGTGTGCTTCAGAGCGTTGCTGTCGTCATATGAAGTCCAGCTTTGTGCTCCTACAAAAGCAAAGTTTTGTGTCTTTACTGAAGGCATAGCTCACCTGTAATCCTTTTGCAGGGGGACGAGTTAAGACCTGGAAGAGACGCTGGTTTATTCTCACAGATAACTGCCTCTACTACTTTGAATATACGACTGTAAGTAATCCCTGGTCAGCTATAAGAGAAGATATCTGGTGAATCGTACATGTAGGCTCAGATCTCTCAAATTGTAATTTATTGTCTCCCTGCTGTTTACAAGGATAAGGAACCTCGAGGAATTATTCCACTGGAGAATCTGAGTATCAGAGAAGTTGATGACTCCAAGAAACCGGTAAGGTCTTTCTTCTCTCTTCCAGTAAGTTAGTTTGATTGTAATATGGCACGACTAAACCGTCTTAGTTTGTGATAAATCCTCTGCCCTCGTATAATGTTAGTGTCTATTTGTGATGGCACAAGTGAATCAATTTGAGGTTAATTTTCCTTAAACATGGAAGTTAAAATGTATGTCCCAAAAATCTCTTCAACCCCAATAAAACAGAATTTTATGTTAAACATAAACATGAAACTGCGGATATAGAATGCCATACATTATATTAATAGAAAGGCATAATGTTATATGTAAAAGAAAAATTACAGAAGAAAATAATGCATAGTGTCATAAAAAGTCATAGTATAATATGTCATTCCAAAGTTAAAAAAAATAATTAAGTATGTCGTCCAAAAGTAAAAACAGTCATAGTACTGTGTCGTTCCAAAAGTTTTAAAAAAATCATAGCATAGTATGTCGTCCAAAAGTTTAAA
>CAFUXE010000019.1:380274-393589 GCA_903364295.1 Serranus cabrilla | reverse complement strand
TTAGAGCATAATATGGCCAGAAATGACAGCAAATACCATATTATGGGATGTCCAAAATAAAATAAAAAAAGTCATACTATAGCAGGTCGAAAATTTTCAAGCAAGTCAAAAAATTTCAAAATGCCCTGAAATTCTCAAAATAGTCTTAATATACTGTGTTAATATATGTAGTGGTATAGTTTGTCTATTAATGACAAAAAACACCATATTATGAGATGTCAAAAAAAATTTTAAAAGTCATACTATAACATGTCAATTTTCATCAAAAATCATAAAATTTAAAAATGCTTAAAATGGCTTAAATATAGTCTGTTACATAGTTTGTCCATAACTGACAGAAAAACATTAAATTATGGGATGTCAAAAAATGGAAGAAAACAAGTCATACGTGTCATTTTTAGACAAATTGGGTCAAATTTTAAAATGTCTAAAAACACTTAAAATGGCTTAAATAGTCTGTTTATTACATTTAGTTGTATAATTTGTCCATAACTGACAGAAAAACAAATTATGGGATGTCAAAAAAATGGAGGAAGAAAAAAAAGTCATACTATAGCATGTCGTTTTTTGTCAAAAATGGTCAAATTTTAAAATGTCTAAAAATGCTTAAAATGACCAAATTATAGTCTGTTTATACATAATAGAGCGTAATTTGGCCATAAATGATAGTAAAAAACATTATGGGATGTCGCAAAAAAGAAAAAAATGGTCATAGTGTCATTTGTCCAAAAATAAAGAAAACACACTATAGTGCTTCCAAAAAAAACGCCATAGTATCGTAACAGTAAGTTTACATTTCCTGAGATATTTTTTTTTTGCTGTTTTATCATTAAATCTGTTTGGATTTTAGCAGAAAGTGTTTTAAAACAGAACTTAAACTTCAGAAACGACGACTTCTAGTTTCAGTGAACGACAGTAGAAACGTGTTATCACAGATTAAAGTGTTCGTTTGCTGCAACAACCGGAGCGTTCAAGCGTCACGAGATTTGTTGTCGACACCTTCGATCAGAAATCTTCACACCATCAGTGTTTTCCCACCAGTTACTTCCTGCTCGTCTTATCTACATCTATCGGTTCATGTTGACACGCTGCTGACAGGAGGGAGATTCCCAGCAAAACACGCTCCGACTTCAGAGGAACACGGACGTAACATGAAATATGTCACTTGAGAAAACTTTCACATCTATCCTCACTCAAAGTTATTAAGAAATACTTTGAATATTCATTTGTAAAAAGCCGTTAAATGTTGTGGGCGGGGCTAAAGCGAGGCTGAAAATGGTGCCAAGTATTGAATATTTTCCTGGCTATCGATATTGACTTTGAAAACGCTGCCTTGAATTAAAAATCTCTGACTACCGAACAAAACAAAACATCAGACATCTGAAGTCGTTTTTAAAAACTCCCCACATCGTCCTTTAATTTACAAATATAATAACACAGACACTGTACAGTTAGCTTTGATTACGGCTGTAAACTCTCTTAAAAACTGAAATTAAGGCTCGTCCAGAGTTTGTAATTCTTCATCACACCTTCTGTTCACTACGTTACACATGCAGCATGTATCAGTAGTAAGATTTGAAATGTTTGAAGTCAGTAAAACTATAAAAAAGGAAAAGGAAGTCCACAGTGTGACGACGTCAGGTGTTCAAACAGAGTAAAAGATGTGCAGGTAAACCACAGGATCTGGAGTTTAGAGAGAAAAAGAGGATTTACCGGCTGATTTCACCACAAACGTCCGCTCAGTGTGTCGGCGCACTGACGAGGGTCGGAGGTGAAGCTGGAGATTCCCAGCAGGCCGCAGATTCTCGAGCAGAGCGGGCCGACCTCCAACGAGACCTTCAGCCTCGGGAACGAAGCAAACCAGAGCCTGAACACAGAAACACAAAGAGGAAAATGTTCAGGATTTTGTTGAGTCTTTATAAAGTTCCTGCAGCGTTTGTTGGTATCAGGAAGGACGTGACGTGAAGGCTGAAGGAGCAAAACTCCGACATGTTCCAGTTATCTCAGTAACAGTAACAGTGTCTAATATCTGTAAAAACTGGAACTTCAAGGACTACAGAAAAAAAAAGCAATGATTTAAGGTTTTAATTAGTCATTAAATGTATTTTTCATGCAAAAATGGCTCTCAAATGTCCTGGTTTTGTGTTTTCTATCATATTAAAACTATTTTTGTGTTTTGGGTGGAAAAAAAAATTTAAGAGAAATTTAAAGACATCATGTTGGACTTTGAGAAACTGGGATGAACATTTAGGTTGTTATTTATTTATTTATTTTTTATTGTATTTGAAACAGTGCCGGAGCAATATGGCCTTATAAGTTAATAAGTTTTTGTTTTTAAGCTTAAATTAAGGCTTAGTATTGTTTTCATTTAACATAATAAACTTTTGGTAAAGCATTAAGAATTAAGCATCGTATTGACAGAAAAATGTGGTGTAACATCTGATTAAATTATTAAGTCAAGTGAACAATATTAGGAAGAAGAAGAAGAAAAATCAATCATGAATCTAAATCAAAATGAAATTTTTAAAAATCGATCAAAAATCAAAATAAAATAAAATTAATACAATTGAAATTAATTAATTTATCCTATTTATTAGTATTATTTTTATTTATTTATCCTATTTTATTTATTTGTATTTATTTATTTATTTTATATAAATCACAAAGACAAGTTTTTCTTCAGTTATTCTCCTCTGACTCACATTTAAAAACATTTAATCCAAAATACATTTTGATTTAATAGTTTTTAAGCTTGAGTCAAAGTGTCATTTTCAGCAGCTAAATAACCAGCAAACACAATCAGCTGGTGAGTTCAGAGTGTGAACCCACAGTGGGAGATCCCAGTGTCACCACTAGAGGGCGCTCAGCTCCACTGAGACTCTCGGCTGTGGAGCTTCAACACGTTTGGAGCGTCTCCAGCTGGTTGTCACTCCTGTCTAACAATAGACAGCCGGCGCTGCCGATAACAACTATTTTATCCTTTTGACCGGCAAAGCTATTGTTGGAGCGCCGTGTTTTGTTTATTTCCTCTGTCAGGAAAACAAGAATGAGAGAGATAAGCTGTAAACACTGATGACAATACCGGGCGGATACAAAACACTGAGAGGGAACAAACTGCTTTACACTCACAGGTGAGAGTTATTCTGGGAGTTTCTGTAAATGATACAAAAATAGTTTTACAAAGTGAAACAAAAACTAAATTACAGACTGAAATAAAATGAAAGAAATAAGGGAATAAAATTTCAGACAAATATAAACTTTTTTCTATCAAGTACGGTTGTTGTTTGTTTTTATTAAATATGCTGAAGTAAGTATTTACTGTATTTAGTTGTTTTAATGTCAATTAAATGAACAGGGGCTGTATATATTGTAATTATACTGTTTTTACCTAATGAACATGTCGTTTTTTTGTTAAGCGGTCAAATTTTAAAAAGCCTAAAAATGCTTAAAATGGCTCAATTATAGTCTGCTGATACGTATTAGAGCATAATTTTTTTTACAAAAATGACAGAAAAACACCATATTATGGGATGTCCAAAATTAACAAAAAGTCATACTATAGCATGTCGAAAATTTTCAAGAAACAGTCCAAAAATTTGAAAATGCCCTGAAATTCTCAAAATAGTCTTAATATACTGTGTTAATATATGTAGCGGTATAGTTCGTCTATTAATGACAAAAAACACCATATTATGAGATGTCAAAAACATTTTAAAAAGTCACACTAAAGCATGTCAATTTTTCTCAAAAATCATAAAAAGTTAAAATGCCTAAAAATGCTTAAAATGGCTTAAATATAGTCTGTTTATTAGATTTAGTTGTATAATTTGTCCATAACTGACAGAAAAACACTAAATTGTGGGATGTCAAAAAATGGAAGAAAAAAAAGTCATACTATAGCATGTCGTTTTTTGTCAAAAATTGTCAAATTTTAAAAAGCCTAAAAAATCTTAAAATGGCTTAATTATAGTCTGCTGATACATATTGACACAAAGATGACAGAAAAAAAACATATGGGATGTCCAAAATCGTAAAATAAAGTCATGTCAATTTGTCATTTTTGAATTGCTTAAAAATATTAAAAATGGATCTATGACAACAATAATTAAAAATAAAAAACATGCCAAGTTTTAAGACACTAACAACTGAAGTGAAAGCAGAATAAAAACGGTTATAATACAATGGAAATAAACTTAAAGTTCTTAAAGTTTCTAATAGTTTAAAAACTCATCCTGGCCTTTAGTATTTACTTAAATTGCTGCATGTGATCTATAAAATACGTAATTCTTTGTCAATAAATCATTTTTAAAGACAGAATAAAACTATTTTAGTCCGTCTCTGAATACTTTTAACACTTTTTGACTTAAGTCCTAATCACACCGTTTTCTTTTAAAAATATAAATCTTTAAAAAAAAAAAAAAAAAAGTCACAAAAGTACATGATTTTTAATTATAAGAATCAAGCAAACTATCTGTTCTGCTGACTTTAAACACGGTGTGCAACTTTCTGCCACTAGGGGGCAAAAAAAAAGATGATGAAGTTAAGCAGCGTGGGATCATGGGAGTTGTTGTACTTATTGTTAAATCACTCAGGTAGAAATAATAAAGTTTTAGTAATTCAATGCTAGTTATGCTAGCTAACTTAACATTTTATTTTCCTTTTATTGCTCTTTATTGACGTTTTTAGTCGCTGTTATCTACATTTTTCCTGTGCATGATTGTGTCCTGTGTCTGTTTGGAGCTGGATATTATTATTACTGGACAGTAAACACATGAACAGCAGCGACGGTGCAGCAGCAGCACAATGAGTCTAATATTTCTATTTTCCGTGACTTCCCTGGAGCGCCCTCTAGTGGAAACCTGCAGTAACACGTGTGGAGCACAAGCAAGTATGCAAACAATTTGGTTCACAGCCGGCTGTAAACAGAATATCTCCGGCCTTCTAGTACGTGTTCTTTATTGTTATTTTTATTGGATGTTTGTCTGTGTTTTTATGTTCTTATTGGTCATATTAAGTCTTTGTTATTTATGGTCATTTTTATGGCTGCTTGTCTGTACAATGACAATAAAGTTTAATCTTATTTAATCAAAACACAGAGTACAATACTAGCTTGTCCTCTGTGCCTGCAGAGTGGAATAAATATCAATACATTGGATCAGTACAGTATGAAATGTTAGGTTTTTAATTGTTGTTTTATGTTGTTTATGGTCTCTATATTTAAGTGTTGTATTATCTGTTTTATTCTTTAAATGCTGAACCAAAGTCCAGGTCTGCAAAAAGCTGCATCTAAAAGCCCTTCATACAGTCAGATGCATTTTATTTCATGCAATAATGCCTCATGTTTTGTCTCCGTTGAATACATTCAAAAATTAAACAAACTGGTTCAAAAAGTGCAGATTTCTGATAAAAGGTTGCAGCTGCTCACCGTCTTTCATTTGACACTAAAAAGCCACATGTAGCCTGAGGTCATGAGGACTCTCACCTGTCAAACCACTGTGTGTGTGTGTGCGTGTGTGCACCGTCATGCCAGTAAAACGAGGATTTCCAAAAGTCCTTTCAGCCCTTTTTTACAACAATAGGCCTGAATGTGCGGCTGCTCTCAGGTATTCTCATGCTGTGAATGATACGCTCGCTCTGAAAGCTGATCTATTTACGACTGTTTCCTTCTGGCAGCAGATCACACAAACTTTGGTTTTTTTTGTCCAGGTAGCGATAAGACGCCACCCATTTACCGTCACTATCCAGCCTGTGACACTTCCTGTTCTGAGAAACTCACAAAAAAGAAAAAACCTCCTGTTAACTTCTGCTCAACAGGGTTTTTTTGGCAACAGTTTTGGTTGAAGAATTTGATGTTTTTATGTGTTTTTTTTTTACTGTCTCCCTGCATCATTTTTCACGAATCACTCTCTTTAAAATGTTCAGGGTCGATGAACCCTCTGACTTCTCCTCGCCAAGTCCTGACAGGACTCGGTAACAGACCACAGTGTCGGATCATCACCATAACACGGCGCTGACTCACCGCTCGGCTGCAGTGAATCAGCCGACTCGCCGTCCCGGCTCTCACTCTGCTCATTTGGGCTGCTGGGAAGACGAGGACGGGACCTGCGATTTAGGACTCGCCACAATGACTGCAGGCATTTCTAAGAAGCCACAGCCTGTTTGACTGCATGTGTGTGTGTGTGTGTGAGGGAAAGTATGTGTGTGTTTCTGTACAGTATGTTCAGGGCTGGATTTTGTCTACAGAGCAAAGAAAATCTGACAGAAACAGATTTTTTTTAAAAACATGCTTTAAAATAAAATTATAGTGAAAAATGTGCTCCTGGTGTATATTATTTTTTTATTTATTTTTTATTTAATTAAATTTATTAAATGTTTTTTATTTTATTTAATTTTTTATTTATTTGTATTTTATTTATTTTTTTTTTTTAATTTTATTTGGTAATTTATATATTTAATTATTTTTATATATTATTTTCTTTCCCTTCTGTTTTATAAACAGTGGTGGAAAGTAATCAAGTAACCAAGTTAAGTCTATTTGAGTTTTTCCATTTTCTTTTCCACTTTTTACTCATTTACATTTCAGCAGCAAATATTTTACTTATTTTTACTCAACTATATTTATTTGGTACCTTTAATTAGTTCAGATTCAGATTTAAAACTCTATTTATTTGTCAAATAAATTATCAAATTAATTAAACTTTTTCCCTGTTTATTTATTATCTCGACTACAAATTTTTCTTTTTTTATTTCTTCCCCATTTTTGTCATGATTGTGTCGTTTTTTATAGAGACGCAGGACTAAAAAACGAGCCCACAGTGAGTAAAATGTGACGGGAGACTAAAAAAAAAAACGTGAAACAGTGAAATAAACGTGTAGTTTCTGTGTGTTTCCACCTGGTGGCGCCTCAGAAGAAGTTCTTGATGAGCGGCGTGACGAGTTTCACCCACAGCTTGACGTGGCGGTCCGGCTGCTCGAACGTGGAGTCGGACACCTCAGTGGAGCGCCGGTACAACATCTCCTGCTCCTGAACAAAGACACGCGGCTCAGTCACAGGTGTGTTCAGGAAGTTACAGTCACTCATCATCATCATCTCTGCGGTTAAGTCACCTCCTGCAGCTGGCTCTGCAGCTCCTCGTTCTCCGTTACTATGGCGATTTGGGCCTCCAAGTCACGGTGAACCGAGCGGTAACCGAAATTAGGGGAGCCAATTAGAGTGAGGCACGGCCGATCCTGCCCCTGGAGGTAATACCACAGACCTGAGGGGAGAGGGAAGAGAGCAGTGAGCCGGCGCTCCGGCAGGGAGACCACAACTAAAAGGAAGCACATGCAGAAATCCCCAGCGTGGATCCAAAACCCCAAAGCATGAGAGAGAGTGAGTGTACATCCATGTCCCGGGGCTACGACAGGATGACTGTACGAGAAGCCTCCTCTCACGCTACATACCGCCGCGACCACAAGGAGAACAGCAGAGCAGGCAGAGTAACGCGCTTTATTATTCTCACTGAGCCAAACCAAACTAGTCTGGATCAGGAGCCCTGGATCACACTGCAGCCGCTTAAAGTCACGTCTATGTGCGTCCTGCAGAACGCTCTCTGCTCCTACTGTCACACTGGGATAAAACATGCTCTGTATTTCTTTAAACCAATCATAATCGTCTCTGCACGCAGCATCTGTGCTCCTGCAGGATTTAACTGGAATGAGCAAACTAACAGTTTCCATCTGATGAGTCAGACGGTCGCTGTGAAGAAACTATTAGTCAAATACTACAGAAAGTCTCATTTTCTTTTTGTGTAAGAAATATGATGTTAAATGAAACTGCAACACTTTTAGATAAACACTCACCGGCCACTTTATTAGAGTCACTGTCTGTCCGCTCACCTCTGAACTCTGGCTTTTTCCTTTTGCTTAAATTCTTCATACTTTTTATATTTCTATATGTTTAAATTGTAAACTGTTGATATTTTTTACGTGTTTAATTGCTAATAGCTTTTTATATTTCTAGTTTATTCTTCTTGTTTACTATGTATTTATTTTTATTGAAGCTGCTCTCTATCTTACCGTCCACTTTCCTGCTGTAACACTGGAAATTTTCCCGTTGTGGGACTCATAAAGGAAATCTTATCTTATCCTGTTGTTGAATCAGCAGTTTGTGAACTACCATGCATCATTTAAAGTCACTAAAATCGCCTTTCTTCCAGATTCTGATGCTCAGTTTTAACTTCAGAATGTCGAGTTGCTGCCATGTGATTATATCTGCGTTAACAAGCAGCTGAACAGGTGATAAAGTTCAGGGTGGTGGGAAATTGCGATATCTCCTTTTTAGTATTTCTTAAATCAGAAAATACTGTCAAAATGATCTATATAAACCCCTCAGTATAAACCTTCAGAATGAAGTTTGGTGTCTGTAAGTGGAGCTGAAGTTGAGATTTATTGCTGCTAACAGAAATTACTATTTGAAGGCAAAATACTGAATCTAATTCACAGCAACAACAATATAAAAACATGAACATTTTAGAGGTTTCTAATGATGCTGTGATGACGAGGACAGATCGCTAACTTTTAGTGATTTTTATGTTTTGGATGTTTTCTTTCCACTATTCTGAAAGATGACATGTTATGGGAGAATATAACCCAAAACCTCAGAAGTGACCAGTGCATTAAAAACTGATGTTTTTGTGTGTAGTGTCACACATCTAGGGAAATAATTTAGCCGTTAGCTGCAGCACTACAGACGCTCTGGTCCCACCTTTGGCGTGGAAGGTCCACTGCGCCCGATGGTACTCGTGTAGGTGGACTCGCTCCTGCTGGCCCAGCCGGCACACCTGGTCGTAGAACTGCCTGGCGATGTGGATGTAAGCTGCCGGGATGGCTCCGGCGACGCCTTTGGCTCCGAAGAACCCGTTGACCTCGGGGGAGGCGGTGAGGATGCGGTAGCTGGCGCCGGCGCCGAGCACCAGCCCCATGTAGGCGCGCGTCAGGTTGAAGTAACCCGATGTTAGAAACACAGTGGAGTCCGGCCCGGCGTCTGTCAGCAGGCGCTGGAGGTCCAAAAACAAACGGAGAGCGAAAGAAAACGAGTTTTAGATTTCCTGACAACGTGAAAAATAAAACTGGTTATTAAAGAGCGTTTTATTACTTCTGTTTACATTAAAGTCAAAGAGCTGAAATCCATCAGGACGATCTGTCACATTTATCTTCAACAATAAACGCAGCGATATGATAACAATGTTTCATGTTTGCTCGTGTCTGATTAATTTAGTTTTAATTTATTACTTTATGAGCAGTTCAAAATTCTTGAGTGGGGTTCGGCTGGTTGAACTTCTGGTTAGAGGTCATAGTTGTTTTTTTTAGCTATTTTTATTTTATTTTATTGATTTATTTATTGCAAATACATGCAAAGTAAATTCATCTCCTTTTGAAACAAATGTTTTGTTAACTCTGCAATTCTCCATCATTGATTTTGCTTTTAATGAAAGAAAAAAAATGAATTTATTTATATTTTATCAACATTAAAAGGTTGAAATCAGATCCTCAGAGTTACAAAAATCTGACTTTACGCCTTGCGATGCCACTCTGCAGCTGAAAATTATTTAAAATGCTAATTCAAAGTTTTATACGTGTATATGTATTGTTAAATAAACTTAAAATAAAACTGGTTGCCATCTGTGCAATTAACCGTTTCTGGTTATTAGTGTTTTATTACTTCTGTTACAGAAAACTCATTATGGAGCTGAAATCCATCAGGACGATCTGTCACATTTATCTTTATAATAATAAATGTAGCAATATAATAACATTTATTAAATTTACTGTGTTTACTCATGTCTGATTATATATGTTTTAATTAATTACTCTGTTTTTTTAAGTTATTCTGGGTTTATTCAAATACAATTCAGACAATGTATTGATTACAAACCAAGTAAATCTATGTTTGTAATGGATTTAAAAAGTCAGGGGTTATGTTTTATTTATTGTCCAGATCAGGCAAATTATTTCTATTTTTATTTCTTAATTTATTGCAGTTTATTCTCAATAAAATAAACAAAAAGTTGTGGTTAAAATCATCAAATGCAACCAATATTTAATTGGGAATTACTAAGTATCTTTTCTCTTTTTTCCTTTATTTTTGTTAATATTTTCTGCAGAAAATATGCATGAAAACCTTGTTAACTCTTAACTTTTTTGCTGCATAAGGATACAAAGTCGTCTATACAAACCAGCAGAAATGAACCATCACCACCAGTAAAACAAAGCATTAATGTGAGAGCTGCAGTTGCTGCGACAGGTCGTCGCTTTGTGAAACTTCAGATGTTGATTCAACTTTTTATGGAACCAGATTTTGAGCTGCTGCTGAATTAAATTACAGTCTGACGATCGTTTTATTGGGTTCATTCCCAGAATATGTGACTAATAAATGTTCAAATATTTATTCATGCTTTATTAGTCAGCTGGTTATTTGTTAGTCATGCCTTATTTTTTATTAGTCACAAAACATCCCATAATGAATACCGAGGACATTCATGTCATTATAATTATTACTTGTGGTGAATGAAGCCAAAGACAGAGACACACGTGAGGACAATCAAAGTGTTTACAGCTCAGATTTATGCAGACAAAGGTGTGTTTTCTGTCAGTTTGACGTTTTAATTAAAGCCCGACTGATATGGGATATTTGAGACCGATGCCGATACTGATTTTAGAGGGAAAACAAACTGATATGGTGACTGATATATTAACTTTTTGAGCTGGAATGAAAAAAGACATTTTTTATGTAGATTGTGCACTGATTTTTCTTACCACTCTGCAAACTATAAGCTACTTTTTCAAACATAAAACTTAATTAAATAATATTTAACATTATTAATCATTATACAAACATGGTTACCATGTCAGACAATTCTATAACTGATCACTGAGAAATAAAGAATAAATAGGAATAAAATTAATAGCTGAATAAACATCATGTAGCGTCTGACAGATATATTAGTTGATATTATTGGCCAATATCAGTATGGGTGTATATGCTGTTCGGTGTGTTGACGTTATATGTTAATTTAGCTGTTTATTATTCCAATTTATTCTTTATTTTCTCAGTTATTACAAGATAAACAGTTTTTGTATAATGATTGGTTGGTTAAATATTGTTTAATTAACGTTTATGTTTGAGAAAGTAGCTTATAGTTTGCAGAGTGGTAAGAAAATCAGTGCACAATCTACATAAAAAAGGTCATTTTTCATTCAAGCTCAAAGAAATTATTATATCCGCCACCATATCAGTAATCACAATTAAATAAAATTTCCCCGTTAAAATCAGTATCAATTATCGATGATTTTTCGGTCTCAAAAAACCCATATCGGTCGGGCTCTAATACAAAGTCAGCAAATTCCTCTAAATAATAACTGAGAAAATAAAGAATAAATAGGAATAAAATAAATAGCTAAATAAACTGTCCAGTTTCAGTCAATTTCAAACTATTTTAAAAAATACAAAACAATGAACAGCTGACAAGATTTCTAAATCACACCAAGCAACATTTTCTGCATTATATAATGTGTAAAAACAGTTTTTATAACAGCTCATATCAGACATTATACACTGATACTATCTGTTGTTGTGATGTTCAGGTGCGTCCTCACCTGTGTGACCTGCTCGTCCACCTGGATCCCCAGAGGTTTCATCTGCACCAGAGGGAACACCCAGGTGTCCTCGTCCCCTTCGCTCAGACCTTCGTCCTCCGAGTCCTCGGACGCGTTCAGCAGCTGCTGCCTCACGTGGGCGGCGTTCACCACCTCCATGATCCGATTCCTCGCAGCCGCAGAGAAGTCCTGCCTGTTGCCTGGTGGACACAGAGACACAGAGACGTGAGCGAAGAGGGTCAAACTGATCTGGGTCACAGCGATCTGTGAGTGTTTGAGAGGATTTACAGCCGAGTACAAACATGAAGCAGAGAGGAGGATGAAAAGCTTTTATTTTGGCGAGCCCAGATTCAGTGTTGCTTTATCTTTATGTTTTGTTTGTCTTTTATACACGAGTAGAAAAAGATATATAATCTCTATTAAAGCTTAAATATTGTTATTGGTTATTTATTTCTAAATCTGTTTATTTATTACTGCTCTGTTGTGCAATCATCTGATTCAAAGCTTATGTTTTATTATTATGCTCAACTGTTTAATTATTTTTTAATCTTTCTTTGCTTTCACATTTTTTGCTTTTAACTTGCTGTCTTTGAGCTCTATATATAATATTTATTATAATTATAAAACCTCAGCTTTTATTTTGACAATCTCAGATTTTAATTTGGCTGTTTTTTCTTCTTTTTTGTGCGTCTTTTTTTACAAGAGATTAGTAGAATAAAGTGTTTTTTTCTCCATTTTAATATTAAACTTCGTTATTGGTCATTTATTTCTATATCCGTTTACTTTAAGCTTATTTTTGTTGTGTTTTAGAATTATTTGTCTTTTCTTTAATTTCTCCTGAACTGCTTTTAACTTCCTGTCTTTATTTCCCTTATTTATTGTGATTTCATGCCGCCCTGGGAACCACTTATGCCTCTGGCTTGAAAAGTGCTCTATAAACTAAATTATTATTATTATTTTTACCCTGATGGAACAGTTTGTCACACATGATTAGTTCCAGGACCGTCAGGAAATTTGAAACTCCGACAATAATTTCAGTTATTCCAGTTTGTGGCTCTGATACATGGAGGAATTTTAGATATTGTTTTTCGCAGCAAACACATTTAGTCACAGAGGAAATAAAAATCAAGTATAACATTCATAAAGTACAATTGAACTGAACAGATCGGCCTCATTGTCAGCTGTTTAAATCGTCATCAGTATCGCTAATTACCAGTTAATGTCTTTCATTGGAATTTTACCAGTGTGTGTGTGTGTGTGTGTGTGTCAGTTCCCACTCCATATTGTCTTCCAGCAACACTATGACATCACAACTCTATTCCTGGTGTTCGTTACCACGGCGGCACAGTCCTGCAGACATGATGTCATTCATCCCTCAAACTAACATCCTGGCAGTCTGCGCTCAGTTACGGACACACTACCAGAGTGTGTGTGTGTGTGTAGAGAAATCCTGACAATTTCACATCCGGCTGCATGGCTAGCCAACCGCAAGAGCTCTCTCCTCCATCTTTCTCACTGTACACACACACACACACTCTCTGTCTAAGCTTTCAAGCTCCATTAGCGAAATCCATCGGCTCCTCTGCTGAAAACCGTCCGCTGCCACCGTAACTGAGCGTAAAGTTCAACAGTGTCAAAACATGTTGGAGGGTAAACATGCGTCTGTGTACGTACACAC
>CAFUXE010000019.1:331662-358449 GCA_903364295.1 Serranus cabrilla | reverse complement strand
CTAAAGCTGTCGGCTAAATATAAAAAATACAATATTTACTTCAAAATGTAGTGGAGTAGAAGTATAAAGTTACATAAAATGGAAATACTGAAGTAAACGACAAGCACCTGAAAATTATACTTGAATAAATGTACTTAGTTACATTCCACCACTGCTAATAAGCAACTGTAATTAATTTTCATTTTATTTATATGTTGTATTAATAATCAAAAAGTTACCAGTAACTAAAGCTGTAAAATATATGTAAAAAAAATACACGTATAGAGTAAAAAGTATAATATTTGATATATAATAGTGGAGTAGAAGTATAAAGTAGCAGACACAAGTAAAGAAATACTCGAGTAAAGTACTAAAGTGCAGCACTTGAGTAAAAGTACTTAGTTACTTTCAACCAGTTGGTGTGAGACTCCAGCAAAGGAGCAGCGAGTTCAGCTCAGAAATGTGATGAAAAACTGAATCGTTGACAGTTTTCAAGTAGAGAAGGTTAATAATAAATCATATATATAACACATTACACCATTCACCACACACACACACACACACACACACATATACTGTATCTGGACACAGGCCAGCCACAGACCTCTGTGGAAGTGAATGAGAGCACAAAGTTTAACAACTGTTTTTACAGCTTACCTCAGTACAGGTAATTACAATGATTCAAAAGCTCAGTTCCACGGCTCCTTCTCTCACTATGACACTTACAGGAAAAAATGTGTGTCGAAAGTTGTACGCTTGTGTGTGTATGTGTGTGTGTGAGACACTATTTGTTTATGGGAGGAAGACTAAAAGGGCAATTATAGACAAAAATGACGTAATTTAGGAGACAAACAGAAATGAGTGAGCCTTCTTCCCAAAATCCAACCAGAATAATCCAGTTTTACACACACACACACACACGCACACATTGTCTAAATAAGCCAGCTCAGCTCACTATGACTCATTTTATGTTCCCCATAGTTGCCTGGTTAGTGGGGCTGGAATATTTTGCCTGTATCCTTCGCTCCTCTTGTGAATCTCACACACTCATAGAAAGTCTTTCCACCGTGATTCATTTTTTCGGGTAATGACTTGCTGTGTCCTGCTCAACAGTTGTCAACAGTGTCCCAGGCCAAGCACAACACCCGGCTCTCAAACAACTGAGCTCGGTTTGGGAGTTTTTGTTTTTTCTGCAATCAAAACTTTAAAAGTTTGTGCAGCTTTAGCAAAACGAGGAAATGTGAAGTTGAGCAACAAGGAGAGTGTTTTAAAAGGCGACTGATAACATTCTTGCAGTCTGATTAAAATCTATTAACAGTTTCTTATTCATTTCATTTTTGAGCTCTTGCCAATGTCAACAGTGTCAAGCCTAGAAGGTGGAAAAAGTATAAAAGGGTTAGGAGTGTATACCCTGCAACGAGCAGTCCACAGTGGTCTTCCAGGAAGGAGCCCCGGTTTGCTGATTATTTCTTCCAGGAAGGCTTTTTGTTGGCTGATCTGCGCTTATAGGAAAGACGTTTGGTTGGCCCATCAGCGCGAGTATTGTCACAGCCGCTTCTGATAAAGCCAGACCAGCTTCCAGGAAACCAGAGATTTACCCTCCAGCATTCCATCATTCCTCCACCATCAGTGCACACAGAGAGAGACAGAGAGAAAGAGAGGGAGCAGGAGGGGTATAACAGGGACACAGATCAATAAAAACCATATGGGAAGCATACACACAGTCAATGCACTCAAAACGCCTGCATGTATGTATTCATGTGTGTGTGTGCGTGAGCCTGCAAAGACACTCAGTCCTGACCTGCACTCACTGACCAGCTCATTGTGACACATTCAAACCACAATATTTTTCTAAGCTGACTACACCACCATCCCCCCTACACACACACACACTCTGCAGCATTTGAAACTCATTGTGAGTAACTTAAATCATCACTGAAATGATTTTCCCGTAACACCTGGACAGCTCAGCGGATGGGTGTGCCTCTGCTGTTACTGGCTGCAAGAACAAAGACCTGAGATGACCTGAAGCGCACAAAACAGGTTGTAAAAGGCAGTTGTGAGGCTTGTTGTAGTACACACAGTCACATTGTTTTATCCAGGAGGTGGATTTTGTGGCTGTTTCTTGCTCTCCATTCACAGCTGTGCGAGCGGAGCGGCGGAGGCGCTCGGCTGCCAAATGGCTTACTGTAACGGCGTGGACTCGGACCAAAGCCTCTCACACTCTCAGGTGTCACTGTGTCCCTTCAGCCAGCAAGCAGGACTGCAAAATGTTTGAACTTGAGACTGCAGCACACACACACACACACACACACACGTGAGCACGAGCATATGCACATACATAAGTGGTGAGTAAGTGGTTTTTTGGTCATGAATGATCGGCGACGCCCCTGAGATGGAAGAATAATACTTTAGGTAAATGCAGCAGAGACGATCCTGCACTCACTGTTTAAATGTGGTGATAGTTCACATTTATAAGCAGGTAAATGTACATAAGGAGCTGAAAGTTTGTATGCTTTAGCGTCAAAATGCTATTTTCCCAAGCCCCTCTAAAACTGCAACTTATATATCCTAGCGAGTGTGTATTTTCAATGGCTGTTGGTACGTTTTTATTTGTTTTACCGGCACATAAGCGAAGCAATGTACTGTTGTGGATACTAGACCCAAAGTCCCACAATAATGCAAACTAACCTACCGATCAAGGTTATTGTTTTTGTCAAAGAAGTCGGGATCCTTTGAAGAGCGCAACATGTGCTGCTGTTAATGCAGCAAAATGTATTTTAGCTGCCTAAAAAAGTACCACCCAATAAATCAATATCCCTTTAAATGTATGCTATATTATTTACATTACTGTCCAGAAACTGATGCTTTAATCTATGTTTTCTTCAAAGCCACCAGACTCCATTGACAAAAACAGCCATTTAACCTCTGGAGATATTTTGCTCTGAACCAAATATGTGAGACTACAAAAATAATGGAATCAACAGTCATTATGATTCATCCTCTGAGGAAAAAATGTGTGCCAATCCATCATGGAAATGTTGAGATATTTCACAGGATAAAAGGGAATTTTAAAGGGATTGCTCAGATTTTTTTAATTGAGGTTTTATGGGATACTTAATCACAGTGGATGTATTACCTGCAGTAGATGATGGTCTGCACGATCCCAGTTTGGAGAACCAGACGATCCCTTTAACCTGCTGGTGGCATTAGAGATAAAAAGTCATTATAGTCATGAGCATAAAAAAAACAATTTGTTAGACATTTTATGAAATATAACTGCTCTATTAAACACTTTCAAACTGTTGCACAATCATTTTTCGAACACATGGTTAATGTTGTGAAACAGAAATACTTGGTTAGATTCAGACACCCAAACTACTTGTTTAAGTTTAGGAAAAAGATTTATGTTTGAATTAAAATAACTACTTCCACCTGAAACTACTGGACGTTTCCATCTGAAATAGTTAAAAAAATAAATGAAAACGTCTGTTTATGTAGCACTTTTGATAAGTAAATATTCAGTGAAAGCACCTGTAGTCCCGTAAGTGCACTTATAATAGTTACTCCCACTTGTATTTAACTGCCAGCGCACACACACACACTTAGAAACTACACACACACTTTCTATCTCAGTCAACATTACTACTATGTGTATGAAGTGTGTGGGAGGTGTCGCTCTCTGGCCGTGAGTCAGTTACATAATAAAGCGTCGACGGACATCAAAGAGTCTCCGCTGCCCTTTGGCGTTTCTTTATCAATACTCCTCCATTGTGGTTTCCACTCTGGATAAAAAACATCACCGACTCCAGCTGGAAGATCAGCGTCACGTCAAAAAACTCACGAGTTTAAACCAAAAACAGCTTTCTGGGTTTGTCAAATTACACACTTGATTTTAAAAAGGTCTCACTGCAAATTAAACCCGACAGAAGCCTTCAATCCGAGCTGGACATTTTGAATCTAAACAGTGGCGCTTTTCTGCCAATAACTGGCAGGCTGCTCTGTTTCTCCTCAAGAAGGATCCGATTGGATTAAACAAGTCTCAGTGCTGAGCCCTCTGCACCGAGTCCATTCAGCCATTGACCTGCCACAGCAAGAATCCCCTATGTAAAAACAATTGGCTCTTCTCAGGCTCAGTGTGTATGTGTGTGCATACTTAAGCGATTGTGAGAAAAGCCCATTCATTAAAGAGCAATCATTGCTCTGTTTAAATACTCGGGTTTTCCTGCAAAAGGTGGCACTGAGACACATAAACACACAGCATCTTGTTTTTTTAATGGCAAGGATTTCATTTGTTCCTGAAAGGAGAAAGCAGGGGGTCCGCTCTGTGTGTGTGTGTGTGTGTGTGTAGCATCTGAATGCAAGAGCCAATCACAGAGCTGTATAGACACTGAGCCCCCCAAGTACTGCTGGTTTATAGGGCTCAGCTTCAGAGAAGTCACATGACTTCCCAGAGAGAGAGAGAGAGGGAGAGGGAGAGAGGGAGGGAGAGAGAGGAGTGGGCAATGTGGGAAAGGAGGATGAAGAGGAGGAGGAGGGTAAAGAGGGTCAGGAGGGTGACAGGAACGCTGCGAGGGGTGAACTGAAGGTCTGGTAAATGAATGGAGGGAGAAAGGAGGTAAAAAAAAAAAAAAAAGGGAGAGATGCGACTGTTCTCGGAAGTGAAATTGTACAGGCGGGTGATGGTCTATAATTACAGCTGAATGAACAGAATGAGAAATGACTGACTGAGAGAGGAGAAGTCAGTGAGCGGATGAATGAAGGATGAGATGAATGAGTGCACACGGGCGATAGTGGTTGCAGTTGATTACTACGGTGGGTAATCTTGATGGTCTGGTTAACCCTGCCTCATGCTGTCATACAATAACTATCCTCGCCACAGTGCTTAAAGGGACAGTTCACCCGAAATACAGAAAAAGTTTTCATTTACCACAAGTGCTAAATAATTGATGTGCAGGCTACGATGGGAGTGAATTAAATTTAGTTTGAGCACTCAAAGCATTTTAAAATCCGTCTTTCCAGATGCAGTTTTCTGATTATTATATTCCATCTGCTCCGACTGGGGCTATTTATTTCAGTCGAAAGTAGTTCCAGTGAAAACTGTTTACAGCAAATTCAGTGGAAGTGAGTGGAGTGTTTTTTCAATAGTGGAAAACCACTAATGAATCTGCACTCGCTTCCACAGAATCAAATTTGAGATGGAAGAAACTCACAAAAACTAAACCAAGTGGCCAAAAATATGTGGACACAAGATGCTTTTGATCTTGGGTTCATGGTTCAGATTTTTCAAGGAAAGGGAAACTAAATGCAGCACAATGACACTTTCAAGTGTGCTTCCATCTTGGTTGCAGCAGTTTCAACACAACAATGCCCACATTGTACAAAGGTGACCATAAAGAAATGCTTTTCCTAAATGAGTGTGGGAAAAAAAGGACCTCTCTGACCTCAACGCCATCAAACGCCTTTGGGATAAACTGGAGCGCCGTGTTATCACCCAACATCAATGCACAGACGTAGTGATGCTTGTGTGGCTGAATGGGAATATTTACAACCCAGTAATAGTTTTGTCGCTGAAGCCAATTTTCCTTGTGGAATTGCAACTTCTGAGTCCGCTACATGAGAGGTTCTCAACTGGTCTGGCTTTGGGACCAACCATCACCCCGTAATGACAAGCCGCGACCCAAAATCGAGGAAAATTCTCAACTTCTTAAATGTATTTAATGAAAAGATGGTGCAGATTGAACCTGGAATAGTGCAGAATAACACAGTTTGCCAACACAACAAAAGTTTAATGATAAACCAGCAGCCTGGTGATGCTAGAGATGGAAATATTCCCTTTTACACTAAATAAGCTGCATTTTAATTAAAAAACAAAATGCATCTTAGATAACACAACATATCTTATTTTAACAGACTCAACAGCTTTCATGCACAAACATTCATTAAAAAAGTCCAACTAGTGAGATGTAGTGAGAAGACTCCACGCCATGAAAACAAACTGTGAGAGTGAATAGACAGCACAAAAAAAATCCCCTTCAAAATGAAACCACAGCATTTTTTTGGCCCACGACCCACTGAAAACGGTTTCGTGACCCACTTTTGGGTCCCGGCCCACCAGTTGAGAATCACTGCGCTACATGATGCCAATAGGCTCAAATAGACTTTTTCCTATAAACTAGAGTCTGTTTCACTATCAGAATTCGATCATGGTAGAAGTCTCTAGTTTACTTGCACTATGGGCGTCACAGATGCGGAAGAACCACAGAAGATCTGAGTGACGTCATTCAGGGAAGTCAAAATTTCTTGGCTTCACTGAGCAACTTTCTGAGGATTGAACGAGTTTGCCTCCCACACAGTTTCCAGGTTCTATTTATACATCTATGGCTGCACCTGATTGACGAGCCCTCTGGGCAGCTCTACGTCTACATCCTCTCTGACGGCGGACCGGACGCCAGTGACTCTCTACCGCCTCTCGAGGCACAAATGATATTACAAGACAGGACGGGTCGGGGCTAGCTAGTTAGCATGCTAATATCTCTGACACTACATTGAAACTGTCACTTATTCACATTCTGTGAATAGAGCAAGTTCATTTTTTAATGTTCAGGGAAATATAAAGTGGAATTTAACCAAGTACATTTATTCAAGTACTATTTTGAGGTATGTAACTTTATACTTTTACTCGATTACCTTTTAGAGGCAAATACTGAACTTCTTAACTCCTACATTTAGCTGCCAGCCTTAGTTACTTTTCAGGTCGAGGTTTATCATGAAAAGCAGTGATTAGACATTTTTTTAAATACCTTGAAAATTTTTTAATTCTTCTTATATAAATGCATCAATAATAATAATAATAATACAATATATTTGGATTATAAAGAAAAATATGAGTGGGGACATTTTGCACAATGAGTACTTTTGATACGTTGAGTACATGTTGTTGCTGATACTTTTAGTACTTTTACTCAAGTAAGGTTTTGAATGCAGGACTTTTACTTGCAGTGGATTCATCATTTTGATGGTTAAGCCCCTTGGGATGAATTTTTGTTTGTGTTATTGGGCTAAATAAATAAAACGGCCTTTACATGACGTGGGAACAAATCCCTGCAGCCGACAACATGATCAACTTTCCCATATGGGTGTAAAGCTCAGCTGTCCACATACTTTTGGCCATATACATATATATATATATATATATATATATATGCAGAGAATTACTCAGAGAGATTCTTCTTAAAAAAAAAAAGGAAAAGAATTTAGCCTCCCCTGCATTGTAAGAGTAAGAGCATGTGTGTGTGTGTGTGTGTGTGTGTGTGTGTGTGTGTGTGTGTGTGCATCTTTGTGTGTGTATGAGAAACCTCATTTGAGGCAAGGCTTCCCATAAACACCTGTTTTGTTCCGGTTAATATCTCTCGTCATGGTGAAGAAATGATGGCCTCAGTGAAAGAGGAGAGAAAGAGAGAGAGAGAGAGAAGGAGGAGGAGGAGGAGGAGGAGGAGAGGGGGGGTCACCTCCATTCCCCTCCTTCTGTGAAAGAGAAGAGCTCATGTGGGATGAACACATTCGTTTATTCATTCGGCCCGTCTATTTTCAGCCCAGTGGGTTTATGGTTATTGGAAAGGCGTTGCCGTCTCGCTCCTTCCCAGAAGGAGTCAATATTTCTCCCTCTCCTTCATTTCTCCCTCTCTGCCTCTTTTTCTCTAATTCAATATTTTCTCCAAAACACCACTCTCCCCTCTCCACGCACAGGCAAGGAATGCTGGAAGGCATTTGAGAGAAACAAAACACACAGGCACACACACACACTCACACACACACACACAGACAAAAGTGTGAGGTTACAGAAGCCAACAGTGATCCCGGAAAAACTCCTTCTCAGGACGTCTCCGGGCTCCTTTCTCCATCCTATCACAGCTCCCCATCGCCGCTCCGTGTTGCTCACAGATGCATCTTTATCTCTCTCCGTTCACGGCTGTTGTGGGACTCTCGAGACCGACTGTGGCCTTTTTACGACGCTGATGTTTGCTAATGACTTTTAATGACGACTTGTTATGGCTCATAAAACCTGGCTCTGTTACTGGCAATATCAACTTTAACTACAGTATGGTGCGGTCCTGATAACACACACTGGGACTTTTATCGAGTGATTAACATCAGACAAGACAGCAGGAGTATGCAAGGAGTGGGAAGTGTGTGTGTGTGTGTGAGGGGAGGGAGACGTGAATGTGGTTGTAGCATTTGTGGGTCAGAAAGAAAAAGTGAGTGTGAGAGGGAGGAGGGAGATGTTTTGTAATGAGCGCGCCTCCCTCGTAGTCTAATCTCAGTCCACGGCAGATAAATTCCCACAAGCCTTCACCTCCAAATATTGACTCAGTCCCGGAGACATGAGGGAGCTGGGGCTTTATGGACGATAAAAATAGAGGTTAGCGCTGGATATAACCAGTCATGTTGTGTGTTTGCATATGTGTGTGTAGGGAGGAGGGGGTTTGGGCAACATGCTTCACCTCCTCCGTCACTCTCTGCATTAAAGCTCTTTCACAATTGCCCTGCTGGTGATTTCACAATTTACACATGCACTACATTCAGGAATATTTCCATTTTACGCCTTTTCACAGTTGTTATGGTTACATAGGAATAAAACGCTCAGTCCAGCAGATGGTGATAATCTGGGTTGTGCATGTAGTACATTTACTTACATTTAAGTAAGAGCACTACAATTTAAAGAGGTACTTGTCCACAT
Organism: Serranus cabrilla; assembly: GCA_903364295.1. Lineage (NCBI taxonomy): Eukaryota > Metazoa > Chordata > Actinopteri > Perciformes > Serranidae > Serranus > Serranus cabrilla. The sequence continues at coordinate 349,730 of CAFUXE010000019.1, read as the reverse complement.
ATGTCACTTTAAACTTCGCCTTTCCTACATTTTAGCAGCAAATATTGTAGCCTTAGTTACTTTTCAGGTCAAGACGTAACATTAAAAAATGTAATACATTTAAAATTATTATGCATGTTTACAGTATAAACCACATAACAGTTTATTAATTGGTTAAATTTAGCCCTACCTGGATAACAGTAAAATGCTGTTTACATAAATGCATAAAAATCATACATTTAGAATATATAAAACAATCCATGTGGGTCCATTCTGCATAATGAGCACTTTTACTTTAAGTACATTTTGATGCTGATACTTTTGTACTTTTACTGAAGTAAGTTTTGAGTGCAGGACTTTTACTTGTGGTGGATTGTATTCATACTTTTACTTTAGTTTGGGATCTGAGTACTTATTCCCCCACTGGACCTGAACGCATCATTTTGCAACTTATGATCTTGAATGTGAGCATCATTAACTTGTGCAACACTTAACAACACTCACGATGTGACTGACAGTGTTGAATCAAAGTTGCTCCTCCATCAAATGACAACCTGTGTAAAGGTTTGAACCACATGAACTGGTCACTTTTGTCTTTCTATGGTTGAAATCATATTCCACTTTTTATTTTTTATTTTACTGAAATCAAATTGAAATGCATACTCATTTGTGTGTTTTATCAACTTAAACCATTAATGTTGAATTATTATGAACAACCGTAGAAGCGTTTACACGTTCACTTATTCTTACATTTTCATGCAAAATAGTTTTTCCTGAACGTTGATCCCTGCTCCCACTGTAGGAAATGTTTCTGAAGATTTCAGGGATGGGCTGAGATGGGCTCAAGATAAATGGATGATGAGCGATGATGAGTATGAGCTCTACAGCACAGCGCGGGGATAAAGGTCAAGCCAAAAGCAGGTTTGCGACCCCTGAAGAATCTGAGGGTGTCACAGTTATTTCAGAGCATTCGTAAACACTTCACACACACACTGGCACAGGGACAGACAGACACACACAGATGCACATGCACGCCTCGCTTACTGAGGTGGATTAATGCAGAACACAGTGAGAGCTAAATATAAACTGTACTCTAAATAAAACGGATTCTGACTGAAGGTGATTGCACAAAAGGAGGAGAATTGGTCTGAGGATATTTTGAGGGAAAAGCAGAAAATTCAAAGGCATTACACTACTGTAAGATGATCTGTGTCCGTGTGAATATTTGTATGTTACTCAACGATCGGTCCAGTACGACACTACAGCAACAAACTGCAGACTCTTGATTTAACAACTCTTCTTACAAACAATATGAACACAAAGTTATTTTGATTAAGATTGCAGGTCAGCGGTCATGGGTAGACTGTATTCACACTGTTATTTGTTTACAATCTACAAAAGAATAAAATCAGAATATGTAATTGGATGTATTATAATTCCCTGGATTATGTAACTAAGAAGGCTACAGTTTAAAAAGTTTCCGTTTTGATAAAGCAGCTTCAGGAGTGGAGAATTAACTTTAACAACAACAGAGCATGTTGGTATTGGGCAGCACATTAAGCTTTGTTAGCGTAACAGCGCCATCGTGAGGCCCACAGGTCTCTGTGCATGCTGATCGGCTGATAGGTCATCCATTAACGTTCCTTGTAATCAAAGGGTGCATCCCAAGTCCCTTATTTTATGTCTCCTCGCTCCTTGATCCTCGCTAGAACCGTAAATTCTTTTGCGGAGCTCCAATATTAATAAAAATAAACAAATAGTAACAAACAGTAACAAACAGTATAAATTAGAAATATAAAAAAAGTATTAGCAGTTAAACAAGTAAAAAATATAAAAAAAACAATTTACAATTTAAACAAGCAGAAATATAAAAAGTATGAACAATTTAGCAGACGGAGTCAACAGTTGAAGTTGTCCCATTGCACAGAGAATATTGCACATATAATTTAAATTTAAATATTATGATGAACAATTATGACCGTTACTGTTAGCGCAATAAAAAGTTAAAGGTGAGTTAAGGTGAAGATTTCAGTACTCCTGTACTTAAATTCAAGTAAATGTTTGACTTTCACTGGCACTGGAGTGATATTTGACCAGGTTTATTGATACTTTGAATTGAGTTGTGAACTTTGCCCATCACTGCCTCTCTCTCTGGCAAGATTTCCTGGGCGGGGATTGTCTCACATATATATATATATGATATATATGCATACCTGGGATATCTCATAAACCTGTTTGGAAGAGGAGCATCATGTCTTTGAGAACATTTTCCAGCAGAGTTTGGTTGAAACTTGCACGAGATGCAACAGCAGCCGTCCTGGGGCGGAGCTCCGCGTGGAGCTACTACAACACCAGGAGACTCAGGTGTCCAGGACAGGGACAGGGAGGTGGGGTCGCCAGCCTACGGGTGGTGGACCTCCGCAGCGATGCAGCGACCAAGGCCGGGCCGGCGATGAGGCGGGCCATGGCGGAGGCCCGAGACGGAGATGACGTGTTGGCAGAAGACCCGACAGTTTACGGTCAGAGCCGAAGCTTTTTATTATATTAACTAAATGTGTTAATAAATAGTTAGAAAGCAACCTAAATCTTGCTGTATTCGAATAACTCCTGCAGAGTTACAGAAAATCGCAGCCGATATGTTCCAGATGGAGGCAGCGCTGTTTGTTCCCACTGGAACCATGGGTAATCTCATCGCAGGTGAGCTGTGCATGTATTGGCAAAGTCTGAATTCACTCATATCAGGTCAGAGTGGGCAAATACTGTATATGTGCACATATCTCTTTTTATGTAGTAAAATTGAGTCTGAATCCAGTTTTATGAGGTCAGAATGGTAATAAATGAGCGCACATCTCTTTATGCAGTGATGGTGCACTGCAGGGAACGAGGCGACGAGATGATTTTGGGGGATCTGTCGCATATACACCTCTATGAGCAAGGAGGGAGCGCACATGTGAGTGTAACTGACAAGCAAACACCCGTGGTCAGACCATCTAGACATCCAGCATTCAGTTTATTTGTGTTTATTTGTATTTTGTTTGTGTTTACACAGATCGCTGGTGTCCACACCACCACAGTGACCACTCTACCTAATGGATCATTTGACTTGGAGCAGCTGGAATCAAAGATCCGCCACGGTTACCCTTACCCCCACTACCCTCACTCACGCCTCATATGTGTGGAGAACACACACAACATACAGGGAGGGCGTGTGCTGCCTCTGAGCTTCCTGCAGGAGGTGTGTGTGTGTGTGTGTGTGTGTGTGGTACTTGCCTTAACACATGAGAATTCTGCAGCGCTCACAGGTTTGTTTCCGTCTCCAAGGTTCGTGCTTTGGCAGATCGATACGGTCTGGCAGTTCACATGGACGGAGCCAGGGTGATGAACGCTGCTGTGGCCCTGGGGGTGCCTGCGTCCACCATACTGCAGCACACACACACTGTCAGTGTGTCCCTCTCCAAGGTGAGACTGCAAAACACAAAAACACACCCAGAATGGATTAAAAAGTACAAATGTGTGTGCATTTTTCATCAAATTCAACATGTGAGCAGAGCCAGAACCAACAAGATATTTTGGAGAACTTGCTTCACATCCTGGTGTGTAACAGGGTTTAGGTGCCCCAGTAGGAACCATGCTGGCTGGACCTAAAGACTTCATATCCCGGGCACTGCGGTGCCGTGAAGCCCTGGGTGGGGGGATGCTGCAGGTTTGTATGATGGCAGCAGCTGGGAAACTGTCTTTACTGGAGATGGTTGGAAGACTGGAGGAGGATCACCGCAATGCAAAAACCTTTGCTCAAGGTGAGCAGCTCATATTTCTGAATATTAAATCATTAACTGTCTGCTTGTAACTTCTCTTTTCTCTCTCCTCTTCTCCCAGCTCTGCTCCACTGCGACCCTCATCTGTTTGCTGTAGACATGGCTGGGGTGGAGACAAACATTGTGCGTTTCCATCTACAGGAGCCCAGTTTGAGCCCCTCTGAATTCTGCGCCCGCATGGCTGAGGTTGGAGAAGGAGAGGAGGCAGCACTGGGACAAGGAATTCAAGTTCTCATGTACCCTTATTTTGGAAATTCAGTCCGTGCTGTGTGGCATCTTGGGATTTCCCCTGAAGATACCCAACTGGCCATCCAGAAAATGCAATTTGTGGCATCTCAGGTCTTAAACGAAAAAAACTAAGTCCCAGTGAAACCTGATACTTCCAAAGATACAAAGACTAATCAAGAGGACTGATCATAGACAAATGTGAGTGTTGTAGTGAGTCTGTTTCTCCTCGTGTCTGTGCACAATCATCTTCTGTGTCTGAGTGATTTGTTGTAAAAATGTTTGGATTAATATAATAAACCTAATTTATAATTTGTTTTTAGTATGGCAGTTTTAATATATTGTTCATTTCAACCAAAGTATGAAAAATTGGAAATTAATGCTTGTTTTGTCTTCTACTGATATGTGAATATCCGCAGTAGATTTATTGAAATAAGCAGCAGTTGGTGGTGTCGAAGGAGAAGTCGATTTAATTATGGTGTTTTTAAATGTAATTTAATCCAGTACAACACAACCATAAGAAACTGCGGCAGCCTCATAATTTAACATCTCTTCTAAAAAAAAAAATAGAAACACCAAATTATACTGATTAAAATTGCAGGTGTGTTATATATTGTTTTGTTAAACATATAATTGCATGAATAAACGGATTTTAATTCCCTATAATCCCCCCGGTTTTGAAATTACAGTTCATATGCTGTATCATTTGTTGGGGGTAATGGCGCCCCCTTGTGGTCCGCGGTGATCTGTGCATGCTGATGAGCTGATCGGTAATCCATTAACTTTCCTTGAAGTCAATGATTGTCGATAACAAGTGCATGATACAAAGTTCATTACAAAAACACCTCATGAACATGGTTTGAAGAGGAGCATCATGTCTTTGAGAACATTTTCCAGCAGAGTTTTGTTTAAACTTTTGAACCCCGGTGTCGTCGCTTCGAGCAAACCGCGCAAGTCACGAGATGCAGCAGCTGCCGTGCTGGGACGGAGCTCCGCGCGGGGCTACTACAACACCGGGAAACCCAGATACACAGGACCGGGCGGGGCGGCCAGCGTCCGGGTGGTGGACCTCCGCAGCGACACGGTGACTAAGCCCGGGCCGGCGATGAGGCGGGCCATGGCGGAGGCCGAGGTCGGAGATGACGTGATGGGAGAAGACCCGAGTGTTAACGGTCAGAGCCGAAGCGTTTAGTCGTAGTGACCAAATTAGTAAACAACATATTAATGAAGCATGAAGTGCTTCCTGAATAGGGCTGCGTTATAAACCTAACTTTATTTATTATATTTCATAAAGTGTCGAACTCCAGCTTGACTACACCCAATAAATCTGTTTATGAGAATATTTCCGTGTTGTTAAATTAAACTATTCTGTTGATATGACTACTTTGTATCCGTGTGCATGAATGTAAACAAAGTCATCGTAATGCATGAAAATATTACTTCCCTCCTCTTCTTTCTGCCCTTTTCTGTTTCTTTTAAACGTCAGTTGTTAAATACATCTGAAAATAATTAGCACTTCAAGTATTTAATTCACACAGGAGTAAAAAAAAAAAAAGACTTAATCTTCTTGTTATTTCATTTATTTATGGAATTAGCAGAAAAAATGCTGTTAGGTGATCGAGGTATCAAGATATGAAATTACCTTTACCACGATGAGAGATCACAAAAAAGGAGCATAAAAATAACATTAACTTGAAAAGACAGATGTTTAAAGTTTGTGTAAATGAGTATTGATGGATAAAAGACTAATAAAACAAGTGCAGGCTTTAACTTTACATTAATCTAATGATTCAGAGAGTCACTGATTGCTTCTTTGAGAAGTGCTGATTTAGTGTATGTGGTGGTTCATTATGAATGCATGCACACATGGATGTTAACTTGTAAAATACAACCTTAATCTTGCAATATACGACTAATTTCTGCAGAGTTACAGAAAATTGCAGCTGATATGTTTCGGATGGAGGCTGCACTGTTTGTTCCCACTGGAACCATGGGTAATCTCATTGCAGGTGAGCTGTGGATTTATTGTAATATTGAGTCTGAATCCAGTTTTATGAGGTCAGAATGGTTATAAATGAGCACACATTTCATTATGCAGTGATGGTGCACTGCAGGGAACGAGGCGATGAGATGATTTTGGGGGATCTGTCACATATACACGTCTATGAGCAAGGAGGGAGCGCACATGTGAGTGTACAGACACCTGTAGTAAAGCTCTCTGCACCTCAGTATCCGCAGTGCATTCATTTAATATTTGTTTGTGTTTACACAGCTCGCTGGTGTCCACGCCACCACAGTGACCACTCTACCTAATGGATCATTTGACTTGGAGCAGCTGGAATCAAAGATCCGCCATGGTTACCCTGACCCCCACTTCCCTCGCTCACGCCTCATATGTGTGGAGAACACACACAACATACAGGGAGGGCGTGTGCTGCCTCTGAGCTTCTTGCAGGAGGTGTGTGTGTGTGTGTGTGTAGATTTGTCTTTAAAGATCATACAGCTGTGGTACTTGCCTTAACACATGACATTGGAGAATTCTGCAGCGCTCACAGGTTTGTTTCCGTCTCCAAGGTTCGTGCTTTGGCAGATCGATATGGTCTGGCAGTTCACATGGACGGAGCCAGGGTGATGAACGCTGCTGTGGCCCTGGGGGTGCCTCCATCCACCATACTGCAGCACACACACACTGTCAGTGTGTGTCTCTCCAAGGTGAGACTGCAAAACATGAAACACACACAGACAGGATTAAAAAAGAACTTGTAGAGAAACAAAGTAAAACTTATGAAAGTCAGTTTAACATCCTGGTGTGTAACAGGGTTTAGGTGCCCCAGTAGGAACCATGCTGGCTGGACCTAAAGACTTCATATCCCGGGCACTGCGGTGCCGTAAAGCCCTGGGTGGGGGGATGCGGCAGGCTGGAATACTCGCAGCAGCTGGGAAACTGTCTTTACTGGAGATGGTTGGAAGACTGGAGGAGGATCACCGCAATGCAAAAACTTTTGCTCAAGGTGAGCGACTCATATTTCTGAATATTAAATCATCAACTGTCTGCTTGTAACTTCTCTTTTCTCTCTCCTCCTCTCCCAGCTCTGCTCAACTGCGACCCTCATCTATTTGCTGTAGACATGGCTGGGGTGGAGACAAACATCCTGCGTTTCCGTCTACAGGAGCCCAGTTTAAGCCCCTCTGAGTTCTGCACCCGCATGGCTGAGGTTGGAGAAGGAGAGGAGGCAGCACTGGGACAAGGGATACAAGTTCTCATGTACCCCCATTTTGGAAATTCAGTCCGTGCTGTGTGGCATCTTGGGATTTCCCCTGAAGATACCCAACTGGCCATCCAGAAAATGCAATTTGTGGCATCTCAGTTCTTAAAGGAAAAAATCAGGGCCCAGTGAAACCTCATACTTCCAAAGATATGAAGTCGAATCAGGGCTGATTATAGATCACTTTAAAAAGAGACTTAATAATGTCAAAACACTGTACACACAAATACTGTACGACTGGGGTCACTTTCTTTATCTCATCCATTTCATTTGAATCAGTTTTTTGTAATTCTTATTAAATCATGTGAAAAACTATATCTTGTCGGTGTTTTTCTTCATTAAAAAAATTTGAGGAATTTGTTTTTGTTTTTTAAAGCTCTGAAAATCTATTTCCTGAACCTTTTACAAAGACAAATAATTAGTACTGAACAGCTTTGGTTACTGCCGTTTCAACTGAGAGGTTTTCTGTTATTCTGATTTTAGTGTTTAGAACCCCTGAGTTAACATGGGGGGAGAAGGAAAATAATGTGGTAGGGTTTACAGCTGTGTCAAAATTTAGTCATTAACATGTATTGTTATAGAGAAATGGTTTTACAATGAATGCATGTAACGTTTCAGCCACAAGATGGCACCAGTGTGTCAGTCCCTGTCATACAGTCTATGGTCCATGCTATAGGCTGACTCCAAACAAAGCTGACAAAAAGAAAGGGCTCCTTTGTATTTGATCAACATTTCAATGGCTGGTACTGTTTATCCATAACTACTTTATATTTAAGCAAAATAACACAAAAGGTTCTGGCAGCGGTGGGATTCGAACCCACGCCATCGAAATGACTGGAGCCTAAATCCAGCGCCTTAGACCACTCGGCCACGCTACCGTATTGACAATGAAGCAGAATAAACAAATTGACTGTGCGACCTCACACTGACTTCTATATATTGAGGTTGCAGTTAGGTAGGTGACTGATTTACACCTGCTGAATTTTATTACTTTTGTGACACACTTCTCCTGATATTGGTTAGCTTACTAGCTAAACGTTTAAAACAAATGTTACCACGGAGTCCTACAGGGCTCACGCTAAGGTTAATATTTGGTCATTTTTTATTGTAAATACAGCTAAAAGAAGTCATTAAGGTCGCCAGGTTAGCTTACTTACTCGTTAACGTTGTTAAATCTTCTGTTTAGCGAGATGTAGCTAGCCGTAACGGTGCACCTGAACGGTAACGGTTGAACCGAACTGAACGATTCACTTGTTACCGCTGGGATGTTAACATGGTGGGAATAAATAAGCTAGCTTGGCGGCTTGTTTGCGTTATGTTGTGTGACATGTCACTTGTTTTACTTTACCAATTTATAATAAATGTGTAGTAGTCGAAAATTCCTGACGAAGCAGTTTCCTCATGATGTTATACTCTGGTAACTGAACATAATGTGCACACTCTGTACCGACTGTACGGCTAGCTGGCTGTGTATCATCCGGTGCTGCATTTAAATGCTCTCGCGTCGTCGTAACTTTCATAACGCGTGGTTCTGCTTTGTAGTAACAACATGACATTGTTTATATGTTAAATACAAAATGTTAAACAAAAACTGTAGAATAAACTGTTACTCGTCTCTGTCTTGTTTGTGTATTTATTTACCCTTCTATCGTGGATACATTCGTGGTATCTTTGGTATCACCCATATCGTCTGTTTATGGGTATCTCATATTTCTGATAGTGTGGAAGGCAGCAGGACGCAGGCGCGTGGCTGTCAGAGAACAGTGTAGTACGTGCAGAGGGCTCGCGCCGTCGTGGAGGATTGGAACAGGAGCTACAGCCCGCAGCCAGGCACGTCCCCGGACCTTAAGGACACGTTGGAGAACCAGGACCAACCCAGTCCGGCCCGGGAGGACGATTTAACGGCAGCTGCTGCAACCCTGTCTGGTTATCTTCTCAAGTGAAACTGCAAGACGGAAGAGGACCTCGCTACACTTTCTGTCAAGCTCGAGTAATTAAAGGTGTGTTCCTGCTCGTTTAAAAGGTAGGTTGTTTATTTATTGCATGCATCCAGCAGCAGGTCACAACAGACCAAAGTAAAGTTGGGGAAACACTTTGCAGCATGCTGTAACATAATATACAACATCCATGGCTGCTGCTGCTGCATGATATTTGGGAGCACGCTGTACCAGCAGGAGTGCAGGAACTTTATCTTGCCTGGGTCTGGATTCCTCTTCACCAGCCAGCTGTTATACAGCAAATCTGCAAACACAATTGACTTTTATAATCGTGGTACATACTGGTGCTTATAGTTGCTAAATAACATGGATGTAAATTGCTTTATTAATGCTCACCCTAACCCTCACATTATATAGGTATATATTTTGATTAATTTCAGTTTTATGCATGTGATGGAGATGTTATGGTGCAGCCACATGTAGTAAACTTTCTCACACATGGGCTCAGTTGTGCAGCCATGATGCAGGGTTGTTGTGAACACGTACTAACATGGTTGTCAGGGATTAATTCCCTTGATGTGGCTTTACTTTCCATTCATGTCTCCTCTCGTCAACATAACAGCAGACATCATGGAGGACGACCTGATGTTCAGCATGGAGGAGGACGGCAGTGCCAAGAGGCCCCCTGTCCAGCGAAGTGCCCAAAACCAGCGGGCCTCCTCCCTCAGTGATGCCAACGCCAGTGATGATGATGATGATGATGATGAAGACAACGTCATCTTCCCCATCCTGGACGACTCAGCCAAAGAAATCTGTCACTACCTGAAGAATCTAGTTCACTCCCGACAGCTGTCAAACTCTCTTCCTAAGGCCAACTTCATGTTCAGGGTGAGTTGAAGGGAAAAGTATCAGAAAATGTTGAAAACGTGCAGGAGGACTGTTAAGTCATGCTTAAAAAAACTGTTTATTTTTACAGTTTTATGCTCATATATCATCTTCAACACTTAGTTCTGCAATATGAACATCTCTTCGCCTTATAAGGAAGGCTGATCCGTGCATGCCTGCACACACACACACACTAGTATGTGTGTATCTGTTTATTGAAGCTGGTCAGACACCTCTTCAGAACAGGAAGTACCAGAGAGGTTTTCACCTCATGTCATTATGCTGCATGTAAACACGTCTCTCACATCAGCAGCGAGCTCGACTCAGAGCTGCTGTGCACCAGCCCGCCGCTGGAATAAAAGGCCTTTTGTTGTTGTTATTTCGAGCAACAAGGCACTTATTGTTGTTTATAATATTTGAGGATGTTGTGTGAATGATTTTGTACTTGTTTGCTGATGAAAAGGTGTCTATTTTCTTTACCTTTTCTACATAGAATGAAACAGAAACGGTGGCAGAACCTCAGTCGTACAAGGTTTTGTCTCAGAGCGCACGGGTATGTTACAGATCAAATTATATCTTCCTTTCTTCCCTCTTCACCAGTGACCATCTGCGCCTCGCTTTCCCCCGCTCCACTCTGTAATTTACTGTTCTTTTCCTTTTCTTCACTTTTGTTGCATCAACTTTCTACCTACTCTCATTTCCCATGACTCTCTTTATGATTAGGGGTGTCACGATTCTCCAAATCCACAATTCAGTTAGACTTTTAATGTTATGGTCACAATTTTTATTACATTTTTCAATTTAAAATGTATTTTTTTCAGCACGTAAGTTGGTTTTATGCCCTGACAACTCATTCACACTTTTATTCTTTGAAAAAGAAAGCCAACATTGTATCAAGTCTGATATAAATGCCATATTTTTCTAGAAATTCGGTCTGGAATTGAAATTGTGACACCCCTCGTTATGACTGATGTGATCTGTATTCTAATGAATGCATCCTCCCTTTCTTCACAATGTAATCCTGTGTTTCATAACACTACAAGTTTTACTATTATTTTAGAGAACTACACTAAAAAAAAGCATATTTGTCTTGAGCAAATGTGCAAATTATTTCGTCTTGTTCCTGTCTTTTTAGCTTCAGAAAGCTACATTTTATTATGGGTGCTGTTACTTTTAAAAACAGGTGAACGAGGTGTGACGTAAGCCGTCTCATCTGCTCCCCGTCACAGGAAATCATGTCACTCTGTCATTAAAAAACACGACCCCTCATCTTTCTCATCATGTCACTCTAAATATAAACATCTCCTGAGCGCCAGCTTTAAGGTCAAGGTTTTTTTTAGCATCATGTGCACAACAATAACAGAGAAGCAGTCGCTGGCAATAAAACGTCTAGTTCAAAAGTTGAGAACCTAAACGTAAATACTATTAAATTGAACAGGAATGTAGGATTTGTCTAAGCATATATACTGAGTCAGCAGTCCTGTGGCTGTGATGTGAAGCTGCAGCGTGACGACGGAGACGTGCTGCCGTGCAGTACAGTGTGCTCAGGGTTTAAGTTACTGCTGCAGGCTTGGATTGCCAGTGACACTTAAATCATGGCTACTACCAAGAAAGTTATTTTTTGAAAAGGTTGTCCCTGCAGACAGCCGGTAAACACGTGGTGATCACATTCACTTTGACGTACCAGTAAATTATTGAAACAGGCCTGCTTTGCACGATAAAACATTTATTAGTTGGATTTCCATGTTATCTTAATGATTGTGTCCCTTCTTCCTTGTTTGTACTGAAGATATTTGTGTTTCTTCCTTCCTTCTTTAACCTTTCTTTCCTCCTGATGTGCACGCTGTTACAAACTAAATATCCTCCTCACAGCAGCGCTCCGTTTACTTTGGTGTGTCCTGGAGTTTAGTTGTTAAAACTATCTGCATTGTTAGCTTCCCTCGCCCTGAGCTAATTCAATGCAAACACTGTGAAGAATGAGGCTGTTCAAAGCAGAAACTGTGCAATTAAATTTTCTCTATTGTTGAGCACAATACAGGTACTTAGAGGGAGAAATGTACAGAGAGAGAGAGAGGATAAAATGGCTTTAAATTCCCTTTATTCCACTAATGAATTCCCACGCTTTGTGCATTGAACGCCTCTCCTGTAGCTGTTTGCTTCTTTTGCATAAAAACAAATACTGTCCGCTCACAAGGTGTTTGTTCATTGCAACAGGATGCGTGGAAACATGCGATAGAAAAGGCCAAAGCAATGCCCGACCCCTGGGCCATCTTTCATCTGGAGGACATCGAGACTGAGCCCTGCATTCGCTACAGGTGAGAAACACTCAGTGCCATCAAGTGGTGAATGATGGATTTTGTCTTTTAAATGTGGAATCCTGTATCATATAATCTGTTAATTCCCAACCAGTGGAGGAAAAAGTATTCAGATCCCTCATAAAAGTACTAATACCACACTGTGAAAGTCCTGCATTCATCGGTGCACAATTTGCATAAAAAAGTTATTATTTTATTCCAGCTTAAATATTTACTATATCAGCCACCGTATCACTTATTGATGAATTTTCCGGTTTGGCATCAGTCTCAAAATTCCCACATCGGCTCTAGGTGTTGACAAACATTACTGCCCGTTACTGGAAACACTGACGCCCTTTGGCTGACCCAGTTACTATTTTATCTCGTACTGGACACTCGAGTGTCACCCTGATATTAGAGCCAACATGGCGGCTTTGTAAACACACACACACACACCTCCTGCAGAGTGCTCAGACGTGGGCAGCGTTAACTCAAAGCACACAATGGAACGGGTGTGGGCAGAAAAACAGGAGGAGAATGAATTCCTTTGCTTGTGTGTGTGTGTGTGTGTGTGTGTTACATAACTAAAAGTCAGGAGAGGAGCTCTCTCTTTTCATGTGCTAATTTTACCCACATGTAACTTCACTCCTCCGTCCCTCTCTGAAGCCCCCTGTAGTATGAACGAGGAGGAATGAGTGCCACAGTACACGGTGTTCCCGGTGTTCCCAGGCTGTTTGTCGGAAAATATTCTGAACAGGGAATAGGTCGCTGTTCCTGTGTGAGTGCAGAAGAAAAGCCTGATAGGTTTGAGCTGTGAAGACTTGCAGCTGCACCTACAGTTCCTGCAGTGTTCATTAACTCAGACACACACACACACACACACCCGCCAAGCCAAACAGACACACTGACCCAGACATACAGAGTACACACACATTTATAAACCTATATCGACTTCTTCCCTGTCTGCATAGATTCCTTTAAACCTCCAAAAAGAAGTTGGAGCAGACAATGAAAACATGAAAACACACACAGCTTCTCTGCTTCATTTTTCTCTCATTGTTCTTTGTTTCTGCAGAGGAAGCAGATGCTTTATGTGGCTCCATGATAAGATTGATAATGAGCTGTTGACAGGCGAACTCCCTCACAGAGGGCAAAGAGTAACTTGGCTAGCGTGTTAAAAACTGGAGCGTTTATGTTCCTGCTGCAGACTGTCCAGTGTGAGTGATTTGTAATGTAACAGGTGGAAAAAAGACAAAAACAGGCACCATTTTCTCCCCACAGAGCGAGGTCACAGGGCCTCTGCTGGGATGTAAAAAAAGACCCACGGATGGATTTTCTCACAGCCGTTCGGCTTTAAAGGAGAAGCTGTTTTATAAAGCTGCAGTGGAAAATATTATTTTGATATTCTGCTCGCTCTGTCAGTCTGTTGGTAGATCACCACCCTTTTTATTACCACAGTTTTTACCAAAAGAGGCTGAAATTTGTCATGGAGCTCCAGTGTGTGTTTTGTGTTCATGCTAATAGGCCGATTATTCACATACAGACACTGACGATGCATCTGCAGGCCAAAAAAAAACAGGGTAATCAGAGATGGCAGACTTCACCCCATCCACGTCACTATGGTTTTAGCTATGATGCAGGTATTCAATTGAGTTGTTGCAAATAAAGAAATCACTGACGTTATTTATCTGATTTTCATATGCTAGTAATTATTTGATATTATGACATATTTGCAATCAAATTTGATATGAATGAAGTGGAACTCTGGATTGGCATTTAATATTTATTGACATAGTACATGAACATAATACATGACAGACTTTTCATGCTTTTATTGCAAAGCAGCAATAATAACTTTGTACTTATTCTGATTTATTCCACGTTCCCTCTCAGGTACAATGCGATCACAGGGGAGTGGGCTCAGGACCAGGTCCACATCAAGATGGCTGCTCAGGTACGACTTTGCTCTCTGCAGAGGATTTTCTCTTCCCCCAATATTTAGAAAAAGAGTTTCTAATCTCTCGTCTTCTTTATTTCTCACAGCCGTTTGGGAAAGGAGCCATGAGGGAGTGCTTCAGGACGTAAGTTGAGATATTTTCTCCACAGTCATCAGTTCTCATCCAGCGGTTGTTGACCTGCAGCTCTCGTAGTCTCAGTGTAAACAAAGCAGAGTATTTCTATAAGCGCTGCAGGTCCACATTCCTCACATTTTTTTGCTCGGACTCGGGAGAATAGCTACTGAGGGATTCAGGAGCATCACAGCCAAAGATGGTACTGAGTGCATCACTCTGAGCCTGAAAATAAAGTCCTCCATGATGCCACTGTGGTTTAAATGGATTCATTTGGGATGTTTACAGTTCTGGGTGAAGGAGAACCGACATGTACGGTGTTACGCCGTGTTTTTGGCTTCTGCATGACGTTGCAGAATGAGAGAGAAAAGGGATAATGCTGTGATTGTTGATGTTTAATCCTCAGTTGTGTGGGAAATGTAAAAGAGAGGCGACCATCAGTCTCCCACTGACAAAACCCAGAGCATGAAAATAACTCCCACCCAACTCCTACAAGCCCAGACAAGTTAAAAAAAGACAATCTGAAACATTGGTATGTGGTTCCTGTTGGGTTTTTACAAGCAGAATGTTGGTTTGAAGCAGTTTTGTGCACATTAAACATCCTTTAGTGATTACTTTAGTTATGAATGAATGATCTTTGATTATACAGCACTGTTCGTGTTCAGAAAGCAGCTCAAAGTGCTTCACAATTAGCAGCAAAATCATTCATATTAACAGAAATAAAGGGAGGAAATGAGTGTTATTATCTAAAATAGTTCCAGGATTAAAATAGCAGTGGAAGAAAAAGTATTCAGACCCTTTACTTCAGTAAAAGTACTAATACACACTGTGAAAGTACTCCAGTACAAGTAAAAGTCCTGCATTCAAAATATATTTAAGTAAAAGTATCAGCATCAAAATATACTTAAAGTATGAAAAGTACTCGCTATGCACTCGTTATTTATGTATATTATATGTTTCTGGATTATTATTATTGATGCATTTATGTAACCAGCATTTATCATTAATCACTTGAAATTTATTGTGTTTTTTGTGTTAAATCTTGACCTGAAAAGTAACTAAAGCTGGCAGCTAAATGTAGTGGATTAAAAAGTAAAATATTTAGTTAATTAGTAGAAGTATAAAGTTACATAAAACTGAAATACTCAAGTAAGAAAATAGTTCTAAGTTATATTTAAATTATACGTTTTTCAGCTGTGGATGCACTGTAAATATATTTAAATATGACTGAAACGCTGCTCACGGCTGTAACATCTTATTTTTTCCAGGAAGAAGCTTTCGAATTTCTCGCACAGCAGCAACTGGAAGTCGGCCTCTAACTACGTGTCCAAGCGCTACATGGAGACGGTGGACAGAGACGTTTACTTTGAGGACGTCAGGCTGCAGATGGAGGCCAAACTCTGGGGAGAAGAGTACAACCGCCACCGTCCCCCCAAACAGGTACAGGAGAGACATGAGGGGTGATAATACAGACAATACTGACGGAATCAGCTACAGTTATTACAGTATTGATTTAATATTTTAGATTTATTTAATATGTGTTCAAGTACAATTCTTAGCAAATACTAAGATTTTTGATTGTTTTTGTGATGTGGTTTTATTATTTTTTTATTTATTGTCACATTATAATTCCAATATCTGATTATTTTTTCTAAGCATTTTTATGCTATTTTTCTAAATAAATGTACTAAAAACATATCAAACCTCCTCTCCAAAATCAAGGTGCATATCAAACAGCAACATTTTGTGCACTGTTACACCCAACATGTGATTATTTTCATTATGAGTTGGTCTTTCAAGCTAAGAAAAAAATAGTGAAAATAGTAATTTTGCAAAAACTAAAATTATGTTTTGCTCTGTCCAGGCAAAAGTCCAAAGATATTTTTGCTTGAAAAAATGACTAAATCAAATAGTAGCCCATTATTTTTCTATTTGACTAACGAGTTAATTGAATCATTATTTCAGCATCAAAAACATCAACAATTGCAATCAGAAAAAAAATACATTAAATATAAATACATTTAATAATACATTTTAAATAAAGTAAAATATATATATATATATGATAATTATAATAATAATAATACATAAATATATAAAATAAAATACAATCTTTACCCCTTTCTGAGTCATTTTCTGTGTATTATAATCACATGTGTGTGTGTCTGCTCCTCAGGTGGACATCATGCAGATGTGTGTGATGGAGATGATGAACCGACCAGGTAAACCGCTCTTCCACCTGGAACATTACATCGAGGGAAAGTACATCAAATACAACTCCAACTCCGGCTTCGTGAGGGACGACAACATCCGACTCACTCCGCAGGTCAGCGGCAGCACCTCGCTGTTCACATAGGAGTTCATTAAATCATAATAATAATCATTTAATAATCTTTTTATCCTTCAGGCCTTCAGCCACTTCAGCTTCGAGCGCTCGGGGCACCAGCTGATCGTGGTGGACATCCAAGGAGTCGGAGATCTGTACACCGACCCTCAGATCCACACGGAGAAGGGGACAGACTTCGGAGACGGAAACCTAGGTGCAGATTTTGTTTAATTTTTAACAAATTAGAAATGATTTAAGAGGCTCCATCTTGACTAAATCTGTGTTCCAGGTGTGCGAGGCATGGCGCTGTTCTTCCACTCCCACCTGTGCAACAAGATCTGCAAGAGCATGGGCCTGACGCCTTTCGACCTGTCCCCTGCAGAGAAGTCCCAGCTGGACTGCACCAACAAGCTGCTCGTAATTCAACTTTTATCATTTCATCATGAGAAGAGTTGAATCTCACCCAGTTGACCCTTGAAACTGGGATCTTCTCTCTTCTCATATAAGCTCCAAGTTTAGTTGCTCAGAACATATCCGGTGTAATTTATCTGCAGATAAGCTGCAGACAGACGGAGATAACCGAATGCTTACACAAGGCGAGATAATAGAGTCGGCTCGGGCCAGAAATCAGCTGCATGTGAAGAATAATTTATATAATGAGGCTAATGGATCAAATATTATGAGAGATTAGCTGCTGACAGACACACACACACACCCATGTACACACACACACGGCCAAACTGTTCTGCATGAGAATAATAATAAGTTAATGTCAGCGAGGGTCAGGGCAACAATAGTTCCTCTAATTATCATAATAATAACGATCGTAAGAAATAATGATGCAGGAAATGTTGCTATGAATTAGAAATCAGATTCATTGCATTTCATGCTGTTCACAGTTGAAATATCAAGGCGCTAATTGAACAGATAACTGAATTTGCAGCCTAAACATTATGTTTTAAAATGACTTCTATCTTCCTGATTTGACACCATACTCCTGTCGTTGTGTTTCAGCGGTCGGCTCAGACGGTGCTGAGGGGCTGTGAGGAGCCCTGCGGTTCTCCTCGTGTTCGCACCCTGTCCTGCGGCCGAGCGCCTCCACTGCTGTCCCGCATGTCCGAGACGTCCTCGGCAGACGAGAGCATGAGCGACGTGGACTCCGTCCCCTGCTCCCCGCTCACACTCGCCTGCTCCCCGCTGGCTGCACATGGATTCATGGGAAGGTCCCCAATCGGTAGGTTACCATTATTATTTTATTATTTACAATGATAC
>CAFUXE010000019.1:316865-331582 GCA_903364295.1 Serranus cabrilla | reverse complement strand
TGTGTGTCATGGCTGGATGGGAAGAAGAGGAGGGAAGAGTATATATATAATAGTATGTAATAGTTATTATTATTAACAATAATGATCAAGGACAAGTCCAGGAAATGACAGCAAACAATGATAATATTAATATAAGTTTATATTCAATCAATATTCAATGTTTAACAGTGTATTTGAATGAAGTTTAGCATGGTGTCCATATTAAAATAGTCTTGTCTTATATTGTATTTCTGTATGTTTTGCAGGCTTAACTTTTACTGGAATGAACGATTACGAAAGAAGCAACAGCAACAACTCAGGTGAACACAAGGTGAGCAAGAAAACATACACGTTGCATTTCTATAATCTATTTATTAATTTATATTCAGAGCGGGTTCAGAGAGATTTTTGTTTTTTATGCTACGTTTGTATCTATTTATCAGCTCAATAAAAAAGGATATAATGATACTATAGCAGGAAAGGTGCTGCCACACAACTCACCACTTATTTTATCATTTTTATTGTATTTCCGTCTGCAGGAGTCTGACAGCGGCGGTGACAGCGGCTACCCCAGCGAGAGGAGGAGCGAAGGCGATCCAAACGACCACGTGGACGGGGTAAAATCTTCACTCTCATTTGGTTTCATTTGGGCCAAAAAACAACATCCAGGATTTATTTCAATGAACCTACAGATATGAAGACATTTATCTACAGAAGTCAGACAGTTACCAATATTTACATGCTTTTTTTAATAGTTTTATATTTTTTTTTGTAGAGTCTTTTATATTTTTGGACACACTCTTGCATAGTATCTTAAAAAACATACATTTTTAAGTTATTAAACTCTGACATTGACTTCTCTTCTGTCCTTTAGTCCTTTAGTTCTGTCAGTTGCTGTTAACATTTCTTCTTCTTCTCCACATTAAGTCTGACTGTTCGATGTTCTGACTCTGGGTTTTATGAATGCATGTCGTATCATCACGTAGGCTCATCATCGCATCCAAAGACATTATTCTGAGTCGGATGAGGACAGTGTCAGACGGGTAAACAAACGTAGAGACAACTGTGTGTAAACGTCACAATCATCATCACCTGTGATCACATAACCCTCTAATCATCGTCATCCGCTTCACTTTGTCTTTTCCCCTTTTATCACTTAATGTCACGTTCACACTGCACGACTTCAGCTCTTATTTTCCGCCTGTTTTTGGGAGCTCAGAGATAAATTATGGTCAGGTCGCCTGTAATATCTTATTATACATCCATGGAAAAGACGTGCAGACAGGCTGTCTGGTGAATCCATGTGCAAGCGACAATATCGACAAGATTGATTGCAATAATAATAAAAAAAATTAAAAAGAAAAAGAAATTAAAAAGAAAAAATAACAATAATTTAAAAAATGTAAAAAAATGATTAATTAAATTACAGCAATAATAATAATAATAATAATACATATATTAAAGGATATACAATCTTTGTTCTTTCTTTCTTTTCCTTTTTACATCGACCCATTTTATGAGTAATATTATCATTGTGCCCTCTTAAAAATAGTGAAACTGTTATTTATAATATATATGAGATGATGTCTGGCAACATATTGTTCTATTTCCTTTTTTTTTTGTTATTTTTTAATGTAATTTTCTATTCTTGAAAACTGGAAAACTTTTATAAAATACAAGTGACAAAAAAAACATCAATCATCTAAACAAAGATCGCGCAGAAACTATTGCAAATTATATAAATTTATCTTGTGATAGTACGTGTGTGTACAACAACTTTTCCCGATCCAAAGACAGAAAGTCGTGTGGTGTGAACCAGGAATAATTTCCCCTCTCCTGCTGCTCTTTGTGTTTCCTCATTAGAGGAAGATGGTAGCTCCTCCAAGAGTCTCACACTATTCATTCAGTGAAGACAATGAACTGGTGAATATTTGCATGGAGGCTTGTAAATCCAGCTGTTTTCGCTTTATAAAGCATGAGTTTTAAAGTTTGATTTGATTAGACGAGCTGTCGCTGTTTCCACGTTCACTCTTCCTCTGGCTGAGTGACTGAAAACAGGCTGAAAATGCAGAAAAAAATATTGAGATTTGGAACAAAAACACCATCTACCTCTGTTTCACGCCACCTTTCTAATGAAACAACTCTGTGTGTGTGTTTGTGTGTGTGTGTGCTCCTGTCATCATGCTTTTCATGATTTTGCTTCAGGGATGTTCTCCTCCAGCTGATCTGTGTCATTAATAAGTTAAAAAATAAAACTTCTCTGGCCGAGTTCACCCCTGACAGTGTGATCTGCACCTCATTTAATTCGTCTCCTGATTATTCCCCTCAACCTCCTTTCTCCTTCTCGCATGTCTTGACTTTCCTTTTTCCTCCCCAGCTGACGGAGGAGAAGTGGAGCTTCTACCACTCGTCTCGCGCTCACGTCCACCGGCCGTCCTGCGTGGCCACCGAGGTGGAGCGGCTCAACGCTCTGCTGCAGAAGAAGATCGGCCAGTCGATCCTCGGGAAGGTAAAACATCTGATATTAATACAGGAAGAATAAGGATGTTTGTGGCAGGACTGAATTTGAAGATTATTGTATTTTACAGAAACTTAATACATCTGACATGACTTCAACATTTCCACCTGGTTCCATCTGTGAAAGCTGTTTTTGAAGCTTTGTTTCATGGGTTAAATATGTTTTTCCTCTCCTTCCTCCCGCTCAGGTCCACCTGGCGATGGTGCGGTACCACGAAGCGGGTCGCTTCTGTGAGAAGGACGAGCAGTGGGACCAGGACTCGGCCATGATCCACCTGGAGCGAGCGGCGCTGTGCGGAGAGCTGGAGGCCATCGTGGCTCTGGGACAGTGCTGCCTGCAGCTGCCTCACCACATCCTGCCCGACATGCAGCTGGAGGTGCCACAGAGTTTATTTAACCTTTTTATATATGTGCAGCGTGCAGCAGCGTTGTTTTCTAATGTTTCTGTGTTTCTTTATCGGCAGGATAACGCAGGAAACAGGATGAAAGGTTTCAAGTATCTGCTGCTGGCGGCTGAGTCCGGAGACAGGAATTCTATGATCATAGTGGCCCGAGCGTTCGATACCGGGATTAACCTGTCAGCCGACAGGTCAGTGACGGTCAATCTGACCCGTGGTGTCACTTTAAAAACTCCCTTTTAAGGACAAAAAGTTCCACTTCCAAAAACTCTGATACAAACATTATATAAACATTATTTTTTTCTTTTTTTGGGTTAAATATTTGAATTAACTTCAAGTCCTGATCAAAACTACCAAATAGTTACACATTTTTGGCATTTTAACCCTTTAAATTCCAGTTGGGTTACATGTCACTGTTGTTTTATTATGAATAAAAAAATAGTTATTTTCAATATAATAAATTCTGGGGAGGGGGGGCATTGTTTTTTGTTTCATATGGTTTTTATCAAAGATGTGCAACAACATTGATTTTGATGCATTATTAGTTTTTGTGCAGCGTCATATATAAAATAACAGAAAATCATGCCATATGCAGTAACACAGCCAAAATGATTCCCAAAACAAAAGTGAAAAATATCCCCAGTGAACCAGAGAAAACAGTCTGAGGTTTTGTGCAGCTTGAAGTCTCTGCATGCGTCTAAAAACAGACTCCTACATTATACATTACACATTACACATTACAACACTGCCCCCTGGAGGCGTTACTCAGTACAGTTTCACTATTTCTGTTGCTGAATTCTTTTTGCTTTTCAATAATCCAGACAGCAGAACTGGGAGGAAGCGATCCACTGGTACGACAGCGTGCTGAACATGACGGACTACGACGAGGGGGGAGAGTTCGACGGGACGCAGGACGAGCCGCGCTACCTGCTGCTGGCCAGAGAGGCAGAGATGTACCAGGAGGGAGGATTCAAGCTCACCGCCGACCCACAGAGAGCAGGTTCGACTCCCTGATGTGCTTAATAAACCTTAATATACCTGAAGAACCTTAGAAAAAATATAAAATATTCAACTAAGCTGAAAAATGGCCCAAAAATAACTTAAAATAAATAAAAGTCCACTGAAGTCTGACCCAGAAACCTCCTCAAACCATTCCTGTAGCATAATTCATGCATGTGATGGCTTTTAAAAGTCCTTGAAAATCCTTAAAAGTTTGTGAATGTGAAAGAAAAATCAAGGAAGTGGAAGTTTTACACATAAATAGACATGGGTCACTTAAAGTGCTTGTCTTTATATATTTTGTGCAAAAACTGAAATTTAAGTCATATTTCTTCTTCAAGCCTCTCAACCTTTTTAATTGTTTTCTGTAAAAACCTGCTCGTTTACATAATTAACCATGATTTGTGCCTCAAACTTTGCTGTGTTTTGAGCCTGGAAAGTCCTTAAAACTCCTTGAATATAATGTTTAAGAAGGCGAGGGAATTGATTGTCTCTGCCGTTGATCCATATGTCCTGTGTTAAGTGTAGTAAAGTGTGACGACAGTCATGTGTTTTTGATAGTTTTTGGACAACAGTGAAATGCAGTACACACGATCTATGTTAGTCGTGCTAATTCAGTGTTGAGATTGATCTTTTTATGACAATAATATGATAATAATGCAGATTATTGTCTCCGGCCTTCCCTCCCTGTAGGTGACCTGTTTACAGAAGCAGCAGAAGCAGCCATGGAGGCCATGAAAGGCCGTCTGGCGAACCAGTACTATATGAAGGCTGAGGAAGCTTGGGCACTTATGGAGGAATAATTCAGACTCACATTTTTATTGCAAAAAGGCCACGGGAGTTCAAGTGTCTCACTATCCGGCGGGACAGTTTACATTTTTTATTACTGATTTTTTTTGCCACTGGTGCTGTGTGTGTGTGTGTGTGTTCAGCCTTTGAAGATCAGGCTCACATGTCCAGATTTCTGTTCTTCTTTTCCTGTCTGTGGGTCATCCTGACTCCTCTTTTCTTAAATGTCCCGTCTCTGGTTATCTTTGGACGGAGTGAGTGTGCTGGCTGTATGAAAGAGAAGGTCTGTAGATCAAAACAAAGAAAAAAGATGGTTTACTTACTATGCAGCAAATGTTAAGACATTTGTGTTTAAGGAATGTATGTAAAATAAAAATGCTTGGAGTATAAGACTGTTATTAAAGTTTGCTTTTATGGGAAAACACTTTTTATTATCCTTACATGATTATTAACATAGTCTTAATACTCTTCACATTGTTGTTAAACTAAAGACTTATCTATTATAACTATACCAGAAAAAAACTAAAACCAGCATGTGGAAAACAAATTAAATATCCTGTGAGGGCAGGGACACATTTAAAACTAATGTGTTACAGAAACACACAAAGAGAAAAAATGTTTGCAAAGATATGATCATTTTTTCAGTTTTTTTTAAACATTATGCAAGCTTAAAAACTTAACTTTAATCTTACAAAACCTTTTGAAAATGAAATATCAAGGTTTCAAACACCTTCAGTTTTGGAAGACAACGTTATATTCACCTATTCATTTTGTAAGAAACTGAAAAGCAGAATCACCTTTGTATGATATTCCAGTCTTCTATTTATGCCGACTTTAAATAAATATCGGACAATAATATGTTATAATATACAATAATAATAATAATAATATATTTTTTAATATTTATTATATATTATTGTTATTATATGTCTGATATCATAATGTCCAATATAGCTTGATGATAGCACGGTAGCGTGGCCGAGCGGTCTAAGGCGCTGGATTAAGGCTCCAGTCTCTTCGGGGGCGTGGGTTCGAATCCCACCGCTGCCATAACCTTTTCCTAAATGCTCACTTAAAATGTAAATCGCATCATAAACTAATCTGTGAAGAAGTAAAGCCCCCACTGTATAACTGTCATCGTTAACACGGCTACAAAAAATAACAAAAGACAAACTTTATGGTTGTCCCGCTGTGCATTATGGGCACGGGCTCCTCCCCACGTGTCTGTGTGAAGCAGAGTCAACATGGTACCGACAGACTTCAGCTGAGACTCTACCCCCTACACCTTTACGCACCACACTACTGCACACGGATGAGATAGCTAAAACTGCGCCGTGAAGTCTGCAGGTGAGAGCTTAAACTAGTCTGGGCGCTGTCGTGCTAATAAAACGGACCGTTTGTGTCTCCGCTGTGTGTTATTTTTGTATGTTAGCACGCCGAGCTAACTTGCTAATGCTAGGCTAAAGTTGCCTGTCACCGGCTACCTGCATGTTAGCTGGTTTCGCTGCTTATACGTTTATGTATATGTATTCAAACAGTGAGCTCGCTGCTGTTTACACTCATTTATTATATTTCTTTTTATTGTTTGTGCCATAATATGAAATAAACCCGCAGTGTAGCGCAGGCCTGTGGCTGATTTGTTGCTAGCTTGCTAATCAAGCTAACGTGTCCTGTAATATGACTTATTTTAACGCATCATTTCCACCAATTAGTATTATTAAAGCCTGAAATCGCTTTTATGACGTCTTAGCTATATGTCAAGTTTATAACTTGTGTTATGACTAAGAGTAGTCAATTAATATTGATTGAATTGTCTTGCATCATGTTTGATTTACCTGTTTGTGTCAGTGATGGCATCACTTGACAGACATGGTCTGTCTCTGTGCTGTTTTATGATTAACTTTATGGTGTGGGTTAATTAAATGTTAACCCTCTACTGCAGATCTCCTGAAGCCAGACAGCAGTTAAACTAATTAATCCTGATGTAGCCCTGATTATGCTGAATCATATTGTTCATGTTACTGAAGCCACCTGGCATGTGTTTGTCTGTATTACCAGCTTTGGGTGAGGCCACTTCTTGGCAACAGTGATCTGTATATGCAGAGTGAATTCCTATAACTCTGTGTTTCTTTGTTCCCAGGTTGGATCTCTGAGATCTGCTGCTCCTGTTTCATCTCCTCTCCCCTCCTCGCTCTGTTTGCACCAATATGGCCAGCGGGGACGACGATGACCCCATTATAGAGGAGGTATTTTAATACTTACACCTGTGCTTAAATCGCTGCACTTGCTTCCTGTATGTCAAGAAATATATTTTAAAATTCTGTTTATGAAGCACTGGATGGTCTTGGATCCCAGATATCTCAGTTTCTTGTTTCGGTCCCCAGCATCAACCATGCAAGGTGAAGCTGCATTTAGTTTCTCCCTGAATACCTGAGATCCTTTAAAACAGGGCTGAAAAAATCACTTTTAACTTCAACTTTCTCATAAATACCATATTTATCTTTTAGAATCCTTTTCAATTATTTTATACCATCTTCTAAATACACTTTACTGTCTTAACACTATAGTTTAATTCTGCTTTTAGTGCAGCTTCTAATGCTTTTAGTGTTGTATTTGTATGCCTCTCTAAACCACTTTGAATGACCTTGTGTGTGATTGGTGCAAAACAAATCTATCTAAGCAGCACATGCTGCAGAAAAGGCAGCTTGAATGAGAAGACCTCTCAGTTTTAAAGTCAGTGAATAACTTTGATTTGTGTTTCTGTCCTATAGATCGATGTGTATCTTGCCAAAAGCCTTTCAGATAAGCTGTATCTCTTCCAGGTAATGGTCTCCCTTTCTTTCTTTAAGCTGTCTCGACTCTTTATTCTGCATTGACTCACTCATCATCCCCCCTGTTGTTGTTTTTCTGCCCCAGTATCCTGTCCGACCCTCCACTATGACCTATGATGACGTCAGCCACTTATCAGCTCGGATCAAACCGAAGCAGCAGAAGGTAAAAAAAAGGCTCTTTTATTATTTTTATCATCTATCAGTGTAGAAAACGCTTGTAATTTTTTTTGTAACTGTAAATAAAACAGGTGGAGTTGGAAATGGTGATCGACACAATGAGTCCAAACTACTGTCGCAGCAAAGGAGAGCAGATCGCTCTGAACGTGGACGGCACAACTTACGATGAAACCAACACCTACTCAGTGTACGTCTGCACCAACACTGACACGTCATGTTTTTTGTTTTGTTATTGTTGGTCTCAGTCGAGTCATTAAAGGCTTCACAGCGTCGCTGACGACTGCAGAATTTAATGTCTGTTACAGGATCTGGTTAGTGTAAACGGTTCATTTTAAATGATTTAATATCACGATTTTAAGCTGAGATTTGGATATTTTTCCTGACTGGAGCGTTCGTCACATATGATTTGTTTTGGGACTGTCGGAAATAAGGAAAAAGTCATTTTTAATTATTTAAAAAAAAAAATTTTTTTATAAAGGAAACATGCCTTTCAAACCCACTGGGACACTGATGGAAAACAAATATTTGATATTTAGGGAAATATTTGATTTGAATTAAATAACAAAATCTGTCATTTGTTTAAAATGTAAATCTTGTGAAGAAAAAAAAATGCTATACTTTTTACAACTTGAAAAAATGAAATGATAAATAGATAAAATACATGTAAAAATGTTTATACGACGACACAGATTCTAAAAACTAAATTTAACTGAAATAATCAAAAGACAAAATATTAAATGCTTGAACTGGGAAACTTGTGAATATATACTGTCTTTCTAAATTTGATGGGTTCTGTTTTTGCTTGAGTTTTGTGCAGAATCCAACTTTGTTTTGTAATTGTGGTTGTGAGATAAGCTAACCAGCTGCAGCTTTATATTTACTGCACAAACACTCATCTAATATTCCTTAAAAATCAAACTATTCCTTCAACTTTAGATCTGTTTTGTCAGACTTTTGAGTCACTCGGATCTCTTGTCTTGCTTCTCCTCTCCAGGAAAATGATGGATAAACAGACCTTTCATTCCATCCAGGCCACCACCAACACCTCCAGATACGCTGCTGCTGTGTTTCGCAAAGGTCTGACCTGATTCTTTACCCACTGTAGATCCGAGCTTGTGTTTTGGTTTGTCAAACTTTGTTAAATACACAAAGGTCGCTCATGTGTTCCCGTGTGAGTCTTTATCAGTTTTACTGTTAAAGATAAGCAGCGTGACACAAGTCCACAATACTGCATAAATAAAACAGTGTGTTGGTTTGTGATTGTTTCATTATTTCTCTCACCAGGTGAGCTTCACGTCACCCCTCTGACGGGAATCCTCCAGATGAGGCCGAGCTTCTCTTACCTGGACAAGGCCGACACCAAAACCAGAGAGAGGGAGGCGGCCAACGAGGGTGCGTCTGTTTTTCAAAATGGAATAAAAGAGAGAGATTAGAGGAGATGTTTGTTTTTAAGTACAACAACATGGTGATTACAGCCATATTTGTAAGATAAATGACTGAATAAAGATAAATAGATAGATAGATACTTTATTTATCCCGAGGGAAATTCAAGCATTCAATCATTGAACATACACTATACATGCAATTCTAGAATGGTTAAAACATTAAATTTAACCTAAGTTAAATAGGTTATTAGGTTGATAAATGATTTTGGTATAAACTTGACTAATAACCACTGTTAATATCAGAAGCTAAGATCATTTACAGCCTTTTTAAAGCTGCATTGATTGTAAATACTAATACTAGTTATTATGATTTTTTTAAAGCAAAACTTCCATACTTCTTCTTCTTCTTCTTTGTTGTTGAACAGAAAAAATTAACTGAAATTATAGTGAAATGATGAACAGAAAATATATCAGCAGGTCAATCGATCATTTAAATATTTGTTAGCTGCAACCCTGAAAAATAAATGCTTTTGTCAACTTGTGAAAATGAAAAAAAGTTTGTCAGCTTATATCTCGTTATAAGTATAATTGTGGTATATTTATGAAGAAAAAAATAAGCTTGATGATTGAATAAAAAATTATTTAAAAAAAAATCCCAAGGAATATTGTAGTGAAGTTGAGGTTAAGTAGAAATATCTTTACATTGTTCTGACTGATAAATAACCGGGGACTTCTGTCTTCAGGTGGAGATTCTTCCCAGGATGAAGCCGAGGAGGACGCCAAGGCCATCACGGTGAACACTGGAAACTCCTGATGATCAAACTGACTTTCTCTCTCTTTATCTGAACCCGTCGTTTCTAAACAGTGTGTTTCCGCTGCAGGTGAGGTTTGCCCGTCCCGAGTCGGAGCAGGCGCGGCAGAGGAGGATCCAGTCGTACGAGTTCCTCCAGAAGAAGCAGGCGGAGGAGCCCTGGGTCCACCTGCACTACCACGGGGTCAAGGTAGGGGGCGCACTCACAGGATACCTCATTCACAGAGAATAACTAAACCAATCGTTTTTTAAAATCTTGTAATTTTTTAATCCAGGACGGGCGCTCGGAGCATGAGCGGCAGTACATGTTCTGCCAGTCAGTGGACGCCTCCGAGAACTCCGAACTGGTCAAAACTCCCAAGTGAGTGTCGAGAAACATACACAAATATAAATATACATTTCACTCTATAAATAGTGTCATTTGTCGATAAAATTGTTATCAGTGCACCTCCGCATATCATTGTATCCTTATAAACATTAAAGAAAACAACAAAGGTAAAAGAAAGAAATATAGTTCAACTCACAACAAAGAATAACTTTATTAATATTGTTTTTTAGTCTGTAACAGAAAAGATTTAAAGTGCATCAATTTGCCTGAAATGTAAAAAAAAAATCCTTATTTAAACTGTTAACATTTTTTAACCGACTTATTACACCATTTGATACTGAAAAGTTCAGAAACATTAAATCAGGAGCACAATATATAAAACACTTTAACCTACAAAACAAAAATTCATAAAACAATTAGTGCTGATTTTTTATTTTTTTTTATTTTTATCAAAATGAGAAAGTCTGAGGAAGAGTTAGGATAATATTGATTTAAATCTTCTGCCAGGACTCCAGAGTCTGCTCAGGTCATGTGGTTCTCTTAATAATAATAATAAATCTGATTTATGTGGCGCTTTTAAAGGTATACAAAGATGCTTTACACAAGAAATGAAACAAAAACAGATACAAAATACAAAGAACAGAAACAGAGAGTAAAGGTTTATGATGGTGGGAGTGATCTCTTGTAAACTCTTAAAGGTTTTGAGTGGATTCTTTAATGAGTGGAGTGATATTCCTGACGTTCCCTCTTTACATGCTCACTCTTATTCCTGCAGGGAGTACCTGGCCATGCTGATGCCTCCTCTCACAGAGGAAAAAGTGTAAGTGTCCCTCACACTTTAATCAAAAGACCTGAGAGACATTAAACATTATCTCAGAGTTTTTTCATTGACGTTTTCTTTCCTCTGACTGTTTTTCCGTCTCTTCTGTACGTCAGTGTGAAGCCCGTCGGTCCCAGTAACGTGCTCTCCATGGCTCAGCTCCGCACGCTGCCGCTGGGAGAACAAGTGAAGACGCTGATGAAGAACGGTAGGAAGGCTGCTTGTTACAGAGAGATTGTTATTATATTTATTATGTATTTTATCTATTTTATTGCTGCTGTTCAAGTTCTTATTTTGTAAAATCACAAATACAGTTCATCTAAATTAGCTCATTATTTGTATATTTAAAATAAAGTTAATCTAAATTTTATTTAACATTGGAGAGAAGTCTGTGTTGTGCTCAGAAATGTGAAGCTAAATGTTTTTATGTATATTTCTGCTCTCGTCTTCAGTCAAAGTGATGCCGTTTGCGAACCTGATGGGTCTTCTGGCCTCCGGCACCGACTCCACCGCGGCGCTGCGCTGCATCCAGCAGGTGGCGCTGCTGGTTCAGGGCAACTGGGTGGTGAAGAGGTGAGACTAAACGGTTTACTGGGATTAAAGGTGCTGTTTAAAATGGATGTAGCTTTCTATATTTAGTATTTTAATCAGTCTTTGTATAGTGGGATGAATGTATGGAATAGTTTGGACTGAAACATTAAAAAGCTATAAATTAATTCAAGAAAAATTAGTATGGAACAGTAAAGTTGTTCTCGAATTTTTGCCTTTTAATTGATGTTTTATTTTTTTCATTTGCACATGTATTTTAAATTTCTTTTAATACATGGTTGGTCAGAAAAGTTGTATACAAGCATGAAATTTGAAACTATAAGACATGAGATGTACAAATATGTCAGAATTAATAAGTTAAACTTCATCCTACTAATTTTTCAGACATTTAATTAAAATTTTGGGTATTTTTCCATATTTTTTATTTTGTATTGTCAAATAATTAGGAATAAATACAATAGACATCATGCATTTTACTATACAAACAATATACATTTTTAACAGGATAAATGAAAGTCTGTTTGTATGTTTTTTCTGCAGTGATGTTCTGTACCCTAAAAACACCTGCAGTCCTCACAGCGGCGTCCCGGCTGAGGTGCTCTGTCGGGGGCGGGACTTTGTGGTGAGCGGCTGTCACCTGAGTTACCTGGAAATAATTCAACATCCTTTTAGTGGCTGATAATGTTCTCTGTGTGTGTTTTTGTCTGTTGTAGATGTGGAGGTTCACGCTGGAGCGCTCGGTGATGAGGAAGGAGATCGCCGCCATTATCAAAGTAAGAAGAACGTGTTACCATAGAGATTGATTGATTGATTCTGCCCGGCAACAACTCCTGAAGCTCACCGAACATAATGCATTTTCTGAATTGTGCATCTTTCTGCTAAAACAGTTATATTTAATTTCTTTTACCCAAAAAAAAAAAGTTTAGTTTCTGTTAACTTGTAAACTAAACTCTAGTTAACTTGTTGTGGTGGAATGTGGAAATAATCAATCAGAAAGTTGTGCAGTTGCTATGGTAACTGCTGCCTTGTCCTCTCTGGTAGACAGAAAGTGCTAAAATAACTATTTCACCTGCTTAAATCTCGTGTTTTTACCGTTTCTGTTGCACTGATAGTTTTCCCTCGGTGGGCGTGGCCTTCAGCGTGTGACGCGTGGCGCTCTGTTTCTATTGTTAGAGGCGCTCAGCCTGAAAATATGCGGCGCCCCGGGGGACTGCTCTCATGGTGAAGGAGTCTCTCGGGTGTTCAACGTGTTCGCAGGGAAGTTGTTTGTGGAAGCTTTCACCTTTCTAATTAGCTCCGCCAAGGAGGTCGAGTTTTTGTTCAGTTATGGAAAAACCAGCGGCTGAGTTTTCAGGAAACTTGGTGGATCGAGAAGGAATTAAATTTTAAAAGCTGATTGTAATTATGAGGCGGATACAGAAACTACTAATGAGGGGTTATCAGGATTTTTTCTTACTTTCTGTCACACACATATATAATGTTACAGTGTTGGATATTAATATTAAACGTGATCAATTAAGTAGGTAAACATCGTCACATTCCTAAAAAAGTGAATTTTTTCAAAAAAATTTTTTTACTTTTTTCTTTATGGAAATAGATGAACAGCAGCCACGGGCAGTATGAGAAAAGTTGAGATTTTTGAGCATTTAAACATGTAAACATGTAGTGAAAACCCAAAATGAAAGGATGAACCTGTAAATGAGCGTAACCCCTTTAATGCTGTGTTTCACCTGTTTTTAGACTTGATCTGGACTGGAATAGTTGTTTTTATTGCTCATTATCATTCTGGTTTAATGTAAAAATAGAGCAGGTACTGATTAAAATAACAAGCCTCTTTAAATGATGTGGTGTCGGGATAAATTTGCATTAATTGTCGTGATTGCAAAGCAACATTCTTGTTCTTTTGTGCGAGTAACAAACGTGTGAGATGCTGAGCAGCTTCAGAGCAGCAGGAGAGTCTTTGAGCTGCTTCCTGTCAGCTCGAGGCTGCAGGTAACTTGAACTAACGAGTCCTTCCTCCCGTCTTCTGTCAGCTTCCTCCGGAGGACGTGAAGGAGTTCCTGGAGCACGTGGCCGCTCCGCGAGTCAACCGGGGCTGGGAGTTCCTGCTGCAGACCGATGTGGAGTTCATTAAGAAGCACCCAGACGTCGCCCACAGGCAGCACATGCTGTGGCTCGGCATCCAGAGCAAGTAGGTTACAGTCAGAGAGTCGGCACCGTCTCCACAGGGAGATCCTGTCAGTCATGGAGCTGCTATTTACACTCTGAACCTCCAGCAGTTTCAGGGCGTTTTTTGCTCCAGTGGCCTCGTTTTTCACAGAAACGGATATCATGGAATCAGCACAATCATAGCTAGGAGTGGGAGCAACTCAGAAAAGTCTTTCATAATGAATAAGACCTTTATAGTGACATAAATAATGAAGAAAGAAAGTTGAATTTCACTGATAAATTATATGTTTTTTTAATTGGAATAACATTTAATTTACATAAACAATACTTTTCCAACAAGTGTCATGAGTATTGAAAATTGGGTTTTTACAGCCTCTGCTGTCCTCTCCTCTCAGCTCTGTGTAAACTGGTGTTAATCATGGCTTCACAGTCTCTCTGAGGAGCTGAATTTAATGTTTTTAACAGGATCTGGTTATTCTAAGTGGTTTATTTTTGGTAATATTTTAAATGAAACATGAAGAATAAAGTGACAAAATGTTCACAATTTTAAGCTTTTGGGGGTTTTTTCTAGTGGAAACTTTCGTAACTGTTGATTTGTTCAAGGACTGTAGAAAAGGTTCAATTTCCTGTTTTTACAGTTTTGTTCTCTGATAAACGATGTGATTTTGAAAACATGTGGTTCATATGTTGGTGGTTCGGAGGGTTAAAGGTCAAACTGTTTGTAACAATCTCTCGTCTTTCCTCTCAGGCTGGAAAAAGTCTTTAACTTCTCTAAAGAAGACTTCATGCCAAAGAATTCCCCTCAGCCCGGTGCGTCCGCCCGTCAACGTGTTGAGAGTTTAACATTCAGCAGCAATGATTTTTCCTCGCGCTGACTCTTCTGTGTTGTTTCCAGAGCCTCACCACGTCAGCGGCGAGCAGCGCCTGAAGATGGCGCATGACCGCGCTCAGGCCCACCAGCCGTC
>CAFUXE010000019.1:278071-292099 GCA_903364295.1 Serranus cabrilla | reverse complement strand
GTGTGTGTGTGTGTGTGTGAGACTGTGTGTGTGTGTTTTCCATCCCGTGAAGCGTTTATAGTGCCGCACCCTGTCCTCTGTGCGTAAAACCTCCCACGTACATCACCATCATCACACACCACGTTTCATTCTCCCAGCAGCTCGGGACGGGCGGCGGATAGCGGCTCACCTCGCCGACAGGTCGGACTCAGAGATGGGAGTGGAGCGGCGGCTTTGCTGGCTATGACACGGACACACCGGGCGGGAAGGATGGCTCTCACCAGCCGGGAAATGATGTGCTTGATCGGAACCGCCTGCCTCTGGCTGCCGCTGTTGGCGGAGGTACGTACTCCTGTCTGATGATGATAATGATGGGGTTGATTTTTTTGCAATATGGCCTCATTTTCTTTTAAATATCCCATTTTTTCCTCTGTCCTGTGACAGTCACGCTTTGATGACCTGAGCTGCATCACACAGAAAAAAACCTTAAATCATGTCGATTATTAGACTGATAGCGCTTGAAGCGAAATCCAGGGCAATGCTACCAATATTTAAGGACTGGTTTGTGCATGTTTTTCATAATAAAGCCACCATTGATTTATTCAGGGTGCATGTGAAACAAAGCAGGTGCAGGTCGGGGCGTTAATAGCGGAACAAACCCCTCTATCATGTCTTTTAGCCAATTAATGGTGCAATCAAAGCGCATTGTACAATTAAGCGAGCACACATCATGCATGCACGCGCGCGCGCATAGAGTCATGCATGGTCTCAATCAACCCCTTCCCTCCCCCCTCCCGGCCCCCTCGGCGGGATATCATGAGAGCAGCCCGTCGGTGGCTCTTCTCCCCCCGCAGGTGTTGGGAATGAACCCTGTGCGGGCGGTTGAAGCTTGTCACAGCACATCAGTCAGCTCAGACATGTTGGAGATAAAAACTGGTGAAGCAGGTGGTGTTCAGGTGTGGGTCAGATCACCCAGAGTCCCAGCTGGAAGTCAGGTTCAGTCATTTATTCGACAAAATCTGTTTTTATTCATGCTACAAAAACAATCAAATAATGCAAAATCGATCAATTAATACATAATTCATTTTCCTTTTCTCCCATGTTGTACTACAGTGTGTGTTTGTGTGTGTGTGTTGTGCTAATGTGCAGCATATGAGCTGTGTAGCCGGTGTAGAAGTCATTAGTGGAGTACAGTGATGTGCAGGATTTAATTAGACCCACTCACACTGGAAGCAGCCGTGCATGTAGCACAAATAGCACACTGCAGATGAGTTTCAGCTTTTTCTTTTTTTCTCCATTTCATTAGACAAATCTTTTCATCAGGAGAATCTACATAACATCACAACAAACCATCAAACATGTTCACAAGTAAACAGGAAAAGAGCCAAACTGAGGAAGTCAACCCATGGCCTCTCCAGTATTATTTTATTTTCATAAATCAAAAGTCTTTGGAGGTCTCACTGTTGTTATACGTGAAGTTGTAGCTGTGGGATTAAAGGTGCAGTCTGCTCGCTGTCGGTTGTGTGTGTGCTGAAAGATAATCTGGTGTTTTTACACGTCTCTGCCTCTGTGTGGGGAAACAAAGTGCAGGAGAGGGGATGGTTGTATGAAGAGAGAGGCAGCGTGAGCGAAGGGACGGTAAATCTGGTACAAGCTAACGCTCTGAGAGCACTGATGGGAGGGGTGTTTGTTTGGGTGTCGAGTTCACTAATTTTTTTGGGAAAAATGTCTAATTGACTGGTTTATATTGCAGTTGCGTTATGATTCACAATATTGCATCATTAATTCTCATTTT
The DNA here is from genome assembly GCA_903364295.1 of Serranus cabrilla. NCBI lineage: Eukaryota > Metazoa > Chordata > Actinopteri > Perciformes > Serranidae > Serranus > Serranus cabrilla. Next base: position 290,325 of record CAFUXE010000019.1, on the reverse strand, counting down.
CTTTTGTAAAATACATAAAACATGGTTATAGTACGGGGATTGGTACCAAATAATTTACTTCTTTAAGTCTGTAGAAGAAGATTAGTGTGCAGGGACATCTCACAGCAGCACAACACTCAGTTCAGAAGATATTTTTAAAAGGATTTTGGCCTTATTTTGCACCTTCCTGTGATTTGGATATAGCTGTATTCCATAATGCAATAACAATAGATTAATTGTGCAGCCGCCTTAGTTTAAATATCAACAGTCTTTCTCCAGAAACTGTTGTCGTCATCAGGGCAATCATCAAACTACTGTAGGTATAAACCAACTAGTTATTAAAATTCAAATAAAAGATATGTTTAGTCCCTGTTCTATTGGTCTGTGCCTCCAAAAACTGGTACAAATAACTGAAGAATAAATCTCTTTTCGCTGTCATCAGTAGCCTTAAAGTAACACAGTTTTTCAATTGATGCCTTTTTTATCTACTTAATTCAAAACGCATCATTTGAATGGAAGATGCCACCAATACTCCTCCTTATTTAATGATATTAACTTGTTAAACCCTGAACTGCCAACTTGATTGACTGGAGAAGTTTATATGTAGCAACACTCAGCCATGATGGTGACGTTTTGGTTAAATTTAGGCACAAAAAGGTTTGGTTAGATTAGGAAAGATGATTATTAAGTACTTCTTTAAGGTTAGGGGATCTTCTTTGTCATCATTTTAATAACAAATATACCGTTAAAGTTAATCAGAGTTCTTAAAAATAACAAAATTGACTGTGTAGGAAACAGGAAGTTACCTGTCTGCATCCACCTCGACTTCATCGCTCGTTTTCTTTCTTGGCTTTGTCATTCGACTGTAAACTTATATCATATATCACTCGCTGAAATTAATGTTCGTCTTTGTTCTTCTTGTGAACTCACTTGTGTATTAATGCCAGCCCACCTACTGTATCTGCTGTGTACATTAGTCTAGACACTTTCCTCCCACGCCGTCTCCTTGGAATTACATTACATACTTCTCACATCAACATAATAACAACATGGTGTCAATGAACAAATCTGCCAAGTTGCAAAAATGCAAAACGTTCATAACATTTTAATTTCACTTGATTTGAAGAAAACATTTACTTTGCAGTCCACACGTAGGAACTAAAGCTTGATTTTCATCGCTAAGTTTAAACACTCACACCTGGTGAAGATGAGGAAGTGATGGTTTAATATTTAAAAGGGTGAAAGTGACGTGAAACATGAGCCAGAAGGTGTTAACTGTACTGACACTGAATTAAGAATCTTTATCAAATTGTAGCCAAAGTCTTTGGTGTTAAAACCCTGCACTTTGTGTTTATGTACCCCGTCTTAAAGAAGACAAAACGCCACAATAAAACATAATTAAGGCAGCATCTGGTTAACAAATGAGCAGTATAGAAATATAATTTCTTGGAGGAATGGGGTTTGGATCCACACCAACATTTATAGCAGCAACATTTCAGGCCAGAAATCCCTTTATTTTAATAGAATCAGTAGATCAAAGTGTGGAGCCGCACAAAGCTTTGCAATGTAAACCATCTTGACAGCACCAAGCTTTTAGTGTATGGAGCTGCAAAGAGCTGAACATGCAGAAAAACTACCATAAAAATCTGAAACGATTGGTCAGTGACTTGATAAATGGATCACAAATGACACATTCATCTGCAACAATTTCAATAGTCATTTTAAAGCAAAATTACAAAAAGAATTCCTGATTTGAGGCTATAAAATAAGATATTTTTATAGTATTTTGTGGTTTTTGTCATGGCCCGACTGATACCTTTTCCATATGCACTGATATGACCAAACATACGCAGAAATAACTTTATTGAGTCATATTTTGCAACATTATACACTGTACATACAATTTAGTACATTATCAAGGACATCACCATCTTTTGAGAACTTTACTGCTCGTTTGATGTCGATTTTCATCTTTTAAGAGATCGAAGAATTCATTTTTTCGATCACTCTGCTGAACAAACTGTCACAATGACACAAACGCTAAATATCTGCGTAACAGACAACAAATACTCTGATACTGACAGATGATGATATGTCCATGATGGCCAATATCAGCCGACTGATGGATCCGTGATCTGTCTTGTTCTTTTTTTTGTTTCTATCACATTAGCTGTGTTGCATCAACCACATTTTGTAATGATGGCATATAAGCTGCTCCATGAAACACATTGGAGAGGAGAGGATGGTGCAAACCATGCTTTATTTTAGTGTTTAAACTACTGTAATTGGTCACCATGTCACAATTTTTTTGCTATTTTGCGATGACATGGATGTATTTTGTTGTATTTTTGAGTAATCGGGCACACTCAATAAGAGAAAAATCATCAGACAAACTATAAAATCTGTTTTGTTTTTTTATAATTTATGACTTAAAACATAATTTTTCAAGTCTGGCAGTAATGTTTTCTCTCCCAGAGCTGAAATGGACTTCTGTATTTCTAGCTGTCTGTACAGTCCCAGCTCTATTAAGTGTGTGTGTGTGTGTGTGTGTTTGCATGGCCGAGCTCTGGACGCAGCTGTGAGAGCGCCATAACTGATTTGCACTGTAATCGAGCCGTGTGATTGATATATGAATGGAGATATCAGCAGCCATGTTTACAGGCACAGGTCACCTGTTCCTGCTGTAATATCATTAGACTGAGCGGAGACTCCAGGGAGGTGTGTGTGTGCGTGTGTGTATATATATATATATATATATATATATATGTGTGTGTGCTCTGTAACTGTCAGATAGAAAGAGACAACTGGAGAGCAGAACTCACCTGTGTGAAGGTGAAATGTGTTGTATTTCACTGCCCTCACTACAGTTATTCCACAGCGACAGCACCGTGTGTGTATGAGAGAGCGAGAGTGTGAGAGAGTGTGTGTGTGTGTTCTGTGTCCTTCTGCAAGGTGCCCTGCTGTGCAGAGGTGTGACCTGATTTCTGAAAATGAAACCGACACTCCTCTGTCAGATATCATCTGATGCTGTCTGATACTATTAGAGTGTGTGTGTGTGTGTGTGTGTTTACACTGTACTCTGCGCTCTCACACCTGACTGCCTTATAATTGTAAGATTTCTCTCCTTTTTTTCTCTGCCTGCTGCTCCCTGCTGTTAGTGAATAAACTCAGATGTGAGTAAACTGTAAAAACGCTCCTCAGGTGATGAGTTTACCTCTCGACATCTCCGACTTTTCTTTGTTCTGCGGTTTCTGGCGTTCACCTGGAAATACTTCACATTCAAGTATGAGGAGAAGCACACTTGCCAAGGCTGAAGCTGAGTTATGACTGTACTGTTTGTACAGAAGAATGAGCCAGACTCCTCCTGTAAGTGGCCATTTAAATTCATCACCTGCATGCAGAGAGGCATCGCATTTCATCTGAATTTGGTTGCAGTTACACTTTGTCCTCAAAGGAACGACGACAGCTCTGATTAAACACATGAAGTGATGTTTGTGGATGTAAAGAGAATAATTAGTGGTTTCTGTCAGGTGCAGAGGCTGTACACACATACCATGTGTACCTAGTAAAGCGGCTGCTGTGCTCATCTGATTCAAGGATGGACATGTTGTGTGTTCAGAGATGGTCTTCAGCATACTTTGGTTGTAACGAGCGGTTATTCGAGTTACTGTTGTCTTTCTATCATCTGCCCATTCACCTCTGACCTCTGACCTTCATGTCATGTCATGCCATGTGATTGGCTGATTAGATATTTGCGTTTGCAGTTGAACAGGTGTACCTAATATATAATATATATATCTATATAATGTATCCTTTTTGTATCCTTTAGTTGCCTAAATGGCTTTTTTCAGCTTTTGGACATCCCATAATTGTTTTTTCTGTCATTTTTGTACACATACATGTATCAAAGGAGTATAAGAAGATAATTTTAAGCATTTTTAAGTATTTTAAAATTTCAACTTTTTTGACAAAAATCGACATATTATAATATGACTTTTTCCAGTTTTTGTAAAGCTCATAAAATTGTGTTTTCTGTCCCTTTTTAAAAAAAAGTTTATACCATAACACGTGTCAACAGACTTTAATAAAGCTACTCTATGAATTTGGGACATTTTTTAATTTTATGACCTTTTCATTGAAAAAAAATCGACATACTATAGTGTGACTTTTTTGTCAAATTTTTGACATTTCACAGTATGGTGTATTTTTGTCATTTTTGGACAAACTAAACTGCTAAACGTACCAACAGACTATAATTAGTCAATTTTTAGCATTTTTCAGCGTTTTGAAAATTGACCCCTTTTGACAAAAATCGACATACTATAGTATGACTTTTTCCAGTTTTTGGACCTCCCATAATTGATGTTTTTCTGTCATTTTTGGACAAACTATACTACTACATGTATCAACGGAGTATAATCAGACAATTTTACTGACCAATATTATAGAAATTATATAACTAATATTAAGAATTTCTTATCTCATATTAATGACTTCATTTTTCAAGACCTGATGTCATTTTTTTCAGCAAGTTTCTAAGACATTCTGCTTATGAACTGACAAAAAGAACAGAACACATAACCTCATAACCTCTGCAGTCTGTCGTGTTGTTCATCAGCTTGTGAATCAATAAAAAATGGCAGAATTCTGACATTATCAGCTGAGTTTTCTGCTCCTCCGTCTAACTTGCTGCATCTCTCTCCTCGTCTGCAGGTGGTGGCTGAGGACAGTTACTTAAACGAGGTGCAGAACTCAGGTGAGTGGGAGGTGATACTCCGAACACGGCACCCTCATCAATCAAACGTCCCTCCATCCAGCCTCTCCTCCTACACCCTCTCTTCCCTTCTGCTGTCTGTGTTTTTCCCTCCTGTTTAACCCACATTCTGACTCACGAAGCCCCTTTTGTTGACGCCTCTTCTCCTCTTCCCTTTATCTGCTCCCACACTCAGTCCTTCCTCTCCTCTTCCCTCTGGCCTGCATTTAATTTCACTTCTTCCTCGACATCCCTGAGAGGAGTGGAGGCCATGTTGGGGGGTGGGGCGAGGAGCTCCTCCTTCTTGGGCTCATTCCCAGTGTTGGAATATGTTTATCCATGTGTTGCAATGAAATGCAATTACAGAGACACCTCTCCCCTACCTGAACAACCAGCTAAACCAGATATATCCTGTAAAAAAACACCTTCAGACTCTCGAGAAGTATCAGTAAACGTTGCACAGGATGCTTCTCCGCTGCAACAATTTCCTCCAGCTCTTTCTCGTTGAACAAAATTGTAAAATTCCCGTTAAATGGTGAAAAACAGAGAGGCCATTTCCCCGTTTTCCCATAATTATTATAACGTGTGTTTTTTGTGTGGAAGATGCTGTTTCCACACATCACCCACCCCCCATACAGCAAGCCTCCGAGTGTGAACCGTGTCAAATACTCATTGTGGCTGGGAAATGGATTATGGGGAGCAGGGAGACCGAGTGTTCCCATGGTGATGGGCAGAGTACTGTTGTGTTAGTGGCGACTGTCGTGTGTGCGTGTGTGTGTGTGTGTGTGTGAACGCTGCGGGTGTTAGAGGGAATCAAGAACATGAATGAGACATACACGACGAGGGAGGAGGTGAAAGTAATGAAGAGAGGCGAAATTTCAAAATGAAAATCAGACATGCAGAGTGATAATAAGATCAAAACAAGAAGAGACATTTTTAAGATTAGAGCACACGACCAATATTGGATATTTGAGACAGACGGTGATACTGATTTTAGAGGGAAAATTAAGCAATAACCGCTACGGTATCTTTTTTTTTTTAGCTTGAATGAAAAATAGACCTTTTTATGTGGATTGTGCACCGATTTTTCAACCACTCCCAAACGTACCCATAGAGCTACTCCCAAACATAGAACTTTATTTAATAATATTTAACATTGTTACATTATTATACATTATACAAACACTATATCAGCCAATTCTATAAATGATAACTGAGAAAATATAAAAAGAAATTAAATAGATAGCTAAATAAACATCATTACTGTTCAGTTTCAATTGCAAACTATTTTAAAAAATAGAAATAAAAATAGGTAACACCATATTCTGCATTATAAAATTTGCAAGAACATTTTTTTTTTCATAACAGCACATACACAGATACAGTTATACCTTTGATATCTGTCGGGCTCTATTTAAGATCTCTTTCTTTCCTTGATGATGGAAATGAAAGAGTGAAAATGCTGCCTGGTTTTGTTACATAATGCTTTTTTACTTTATTAAAATTTCATCAGACTGACTATTAAAGTTTTATGGGCATGACGGATCATAGACGGCTTTAAAATATTTCTAACTACAGTGACCACTCATACATGTTGTGTTATCATAAAAAGACTAAATAAACATGTAACTTCTGTGATTTAAGTGACATGAATATGTTATATATATATGTCGTAATATTCAGAGTAGGGATGAGAACGGTTAAGATTTTATTAATACCAGCATCATTTTGGATTGAACGCTCTGTTTTCTGTGTAGAAAAGAAGTTTTCCTGCCTCATCGCCGCAGCTGCTGTAGTATTTCTGACTCTTGACGTGGAGTAAAAAAGGTGCTAATGTTATTATCACAGGAGATTTAACCTCGAACGTGCTGCTCGGTGGGGAAGCAGTGACTGATGGGAATTTAACCCCGTGTTGCTGCTCTTACAGGCATTTACAAACAGCACATCTGTGCTCTTTCTGTGGGAAATGAAACCATGTTTTTGACCGTTTCTTCCTTGACGCCATAACTAATTACATTATTATAATTTAAGGCAGTTTAAAAGTGTTAATAATCAGAGCTAAGAGTTTTCTGCAACCACCCCAAACACAAACACCACCACCTCATTTATCATTTACCCTCTACCAGTTTCTGACGCACCTGATTCATTAGTTAAATATTTCAGTTATTCAGATTTTTGTGTGTTTTCTATATCAAATCATAGTTTTGGTTTCATTACAGTGAAACACAATAAGGATCGAAATCAGAAAAGGATTATAAATGCTTTATACTAAAATATGACTAAAATAAAGCTGCTTTACAAAAAAATCTTTTTTGCAATTAAACGCACAAGAAAAGTTGCATTTAAGTAATTAACCCACTAACCCCTCCGTACAACCAACAGGAACAATTATCATGGGGCCAAAATTTGACCCATATTCATTATCACAGGGGTTAAAGTACGGGAACAGCTCTTCAGTAAAGACGCACTCAGTAAACGAGTAAATGAGTGTTTCCGTCTGTACGTCATAGAAAGAAATCAGTCCTCCGTCATAGTCGACAAACACGCCGACCCGCTTCACTTTCCCCAAGCACACCGACACGTTGGGACAGCTGAAGGTTTCAAACTTATCCTTGAGGAACCAGATGGCCCAGAGTCCACAGCCGGGCCTTCGATCAGGCGCCCGCCGCCTCTCGAACGATTCAGCCGCCACGCCCAGACACCACTCAGTCTTTCCTCCAACAAACACCTCGAAGTAAAACCGACACGACGAGAAGCCCATATCTCCCAGAACGGCGAGGTTTTCAATGAATCTGCCCGGGTCCAGGACGTGGACCCGGGCAGATTCCCACTGATCTGGATTATTGCTGAATCTCACCTGTTTCCAGTCACTGGATAAGACGAGCAGAGGGTGAGCCGTGTCCGGATCGAGCACGATGTGCGCCTCGTACTGCTGCACATAACTCAGTGTAGCTTCCTGTGACGCGGCGTCACCGAATTCTCGTATTTCTGCGTTCATTTTCTTCAGCAACATCTGCAGCTGAGACACTGACTTGCTCAGAGACATCTGTATGCGCTTTACCTCCGCTCGTATGTTAAAAGTGAAAGTGGACAGGTCCGTGGTCTGCGGCAGGATGCATGGTTTCGGGGAGCTCTGCAGGAAACGGAGCTGGTCCTCCGTTTGTTTCAGCTCCCTCAGCTTCATCTTTGTCCTCTGCAGCTCTTCGATGTCCTGCTCCACGCTGCTAACAAACCCCTCCGCTTGTTCTTCGGCTTCCTTCTGCTTCTCCTCGATCACCTTCACAAGCTCCGTCTGGCTCTTCTGGATCTCAGAGACCAGCGCCGTCAAGTCCTGCACGCCGGTTGCCATCACATCTTTGGTTTCCGTCTTGCTTTGTTCTACCGACTCCTTCGTGGCTCGGACCTTCTGCAGCCTCTCCTGGATCATCTGCTGCACTTTGGCCTCTGTGTGCCCCAGCAGAGCCTTCATCTCGTCATACGCTCGCTGCACAGTAACAACATCGTGGTTCGTGTGACGCAACCCGGCGCAGACGTTGCACAGCAAAGCCTCGTCCTTCCTACAGAACAGCGTCAGGAGTCTGCTGTGCTCCTTGCAGATCCTGTCCTCCAGGCTCGCCAAGGGCTCAACCAGCGTGTGTCTCTTCAGGCCGGCAGCTCTGTGATGAGGCTCGAGATGGACGTCGCAGTAGGAAGTCAGACACTCCAGACAGGAAGCGATAGCGTCTTGCTGCGTGTCAGTGCAGATATCACACGGCACCACTCCGCCGCAGCGAGCCGGCTGTTGGTCCGGGCTCCAGATGTGAGCGTCTGTCACTTGAAGCGACATGAACTGCGACGCAAGCTGGGAGATGAAAGTGTTGACCTTGAGGTCTGGCTGCCTTTCAAATGTTTCCTTACAGACCGGACACTGGCTGACTGGTGTGTCATCCCAGTAAGTCGTGATGCAGGACATGCAGAAGTTGTGTCCACATGGAGTGGAGACTGGCCGAGTGAACACGTCCAGGCAGATGGGACAGAGAAACTGGTCCTCAGATAAGAGGCTGCTGCTGGAGGCCATTTCTAAAGAAACAAAGTCAAATTAGGGAAGAAAACTCACATAAACGCAACACAAAGCTGAGATTAGAGTTAATTTGTCCTCAGAAGCAGCATTTGTAAAAAGTGGTCATCGAGTCTTAATCGTATGGAGAGTTAAAAAATGTGGCCAATTATTAGGGAATTAATAAAAGATGAATCAATACTCAAGTAATGTTAGTAAAATCAGTAAAGTTCACTGTTTCCTTTTTCTCTTTTGTGAATATCTGATAAAATGACCACAAACAAAAAACAATGCCAGCTTGTGTTTTGGGAATTCAATTATGAATATTTTTCCACAAAAATAATTGTTAGATGCAGCCCTACTAAATGGATTTCCTACATCAATTTATTTGCAAAATGATTTAAAAAGAAAATATCAGAGTGAAATTATTTATGTGGCTTTAGTTATCAGGGATTTAAATGATCAAACAAACTGTAAAAGAATTTGATATTAGTCAAATATATATATTTGTTTAACTACAATACAAGATTAAGTGTTTACCACATGACAGTTGGGAAATCTTTATTGAATTTTTGTCCACGTCGAAAACTTCAAAACTCGGGTTCAAAGTTCATTCTTGACTCTTTCTAACAGCCGTTAAAAATAAAATCCAGCACAATATCCTGCAATGATCTACAGGGAGACAATATGAAAGCTGCAGAAAAAACTAATAAATGAACCACAGCCTGACATTTATTCTTTGTGAACTGTTGTTTCTGAGGTCAGAAGTGATTTTAGCAAACATGTAAAAAAAAAACATACATTCCATTAAAAGTGGGGATAGTAACTCTGCTGATGGCCCTTGTGATATCAAACTAAACAGACTTTTTATTTAAGATTTTATCAGCTTCAACACATTTTATTGTGCTGGAGAAAGTAAAAACAAAAAGGCTGAAATAGCAGCAAATACAAACGCCACAAGATGTAGATTTCTGAGTTATACTGAATATTTGGTCAGTGAATAATACTCACGTCTGCTGCTGTCGGTCTGATCAGGAGCTGTAATGACGTCGGGTGTTTCCCAGGAAAGAACTTCGCTTTCGGTTTCTTCCTGTGTCATGTTTCTTAAAGGGACAGACACACATTTTCTGTGTGTGAAGTCAGGGGCTTTTTGAGGTTTGGAAAGCAGTGCAGGCGTTTTTTTGGGAGCAATGTCTGAGTGTGTTCTCTATTATTTATTGTTTGAGGATAGATTTCTGTTTTAGTTTGGTACATTTCTGCCTGATTGACTTTCTGTTTCTCAGACTCTCTCACTGCCCCTCCTTCTGTTCTTCCTCTTATCTTCCTCCAAATTGGAGTGTGTGTGTATGTGTGTGTACTGTACTGTAGTGTGTGTTTCTGTCTTATTCACATTGCAGCAAATCTGTGAGTGTGAATGTGTGTTAGCGTGCAAGGTGGGCACGAGGTTGCACAGCGTAGATAATGTTGCAGGACGGCCAAGCTGTGTGTGTCGGGGAGATAAGACTGTAGCTGGTTACTGAAGCACTCCTGCCATTAATCATAGTTTAGTCGCTGCTTGGCCTCGAAAACCCCGAAAGCTTCACTGTGTGCAGAGAAAGACTGAAATCCTTCAGAGAAAGTAGCAACGCCGCAGGGGAAAAATACTCCATTACAAGTAGAAATTGACTTTGGGGGATTTCAGATCAGTTGATGAAGGAAGGGAAGGAAACAAGAACATTAAGAACCAAAGCAAAATCTATATGTTTTTCATTTTACAGATAGATGTTAGAGAGGAAAAATCACCACATTACAGACAGGACAGCAGCTATAACGACTTTTTATTTTTAACTCAAACGAAAATACTTTTTTAGGTGCACAATCCAGTAGAAGGAAGGAAGGAATGAAAGAAGGAAGTATAGAACAAAGAAAGAGAAAGAAAAGAGAATTAAACAAGAAAAGAGAATTACACAAGAAAAGAGAATTACACAAGAGAAATAAAGAAGAAAATGGAAATAAACAAGAGAAATATAAACCAGTAACTAAAAAAAGGTATAAAAATTAAACAAATTTAATAAACAAATAAAGAAACTATTAAAAAAATAATCAAGAAAAATGAATAAACAAGAGAAAAATAAATAATAATAACCTGCACACATACATGATTATTGGCAAATAAAAACCGATAATTAGGGGGAAAGGATTCATGAGCAAAGTGGTGACATTTTACTTTGTTGAGTGGCTGATTTTGTGTCTCGTGCTGTTTTCACTGAACTATTTGATGGATTGCTATAAATTTGGTGCTTATTTTGCACAACAGACATGTCTTTAACAACAAAGACACAGAGGTTCTCTGTTTAATCTGCCTCCTCGTTCTCTTTATCTACTGAGCGCTCCCTTTTAGTGTCTCTGGTGCCTTTATGTGTCCCGCTCCGCCTGTTAAATTCTGCAGTATAATTCCTTTTCATTAATGCGTCCATGGAAGTTTCTCTCAGGCCGCAGTATATAACCTGTTCTATATTTGTGGCCTAATTTAGCTTCACTTTGATGTCAGCAGTTTCCCTCTTAGCCCGTCTGAGCTTCACTCACACGCTCCTCAGAAGATTACCGTCTAATGTCGAGTTAAACGCTGGTTTGAGGTTGTGGAAGTTTCAGCAGTTCAGCGTGGATCAGAGGGCGTAAATGCATTAGCCGGGATCCTGCTGTGGCAGTGGACAGTGTGTAAGCCTTTATGCTCAGATAAAATACAGACATGGGGATAATGTGAGATGAATAAGAGCAGTTCCCCTCATCTTTTTTCTCCTCTCTTCTACTAAACGTTCCCCTCTTTTATTCACATTGTCCTCTCTGACCCAAATCCTCCTGCTTTCATCCCAAACATCTTATTCTCCCATCTTCAACATGTCCTCCCTCCCTCCCTCTCTCTGTGCAGTGCCTCTGTCCTGCTCTGAGGGATTCACAGAGTTGGGATACTACAACGGCACCGTGTCTCAGACGGACTCTGGCGCCCCCTGTCTGAAGTGGACAGAGTTTCCGGACTACGTGATGCAGTACCCGGGCCGAGGGCTGGGCGACCACAGCTACTGCAGGAACCCGGACCGGGAGTCCAACCCCTGGTGCTTCTTCAGACAAAACTCTGGAGCCATCGGGTGGGCGTACTGCGACTGCCACCAGGGTACGACCACAGAGCACCACAAAAACACTGTTCAACAGCCTTTATATGTTTTAGACAACGTTTAGAGAAACTCACATGAATAAATATCTCATGAAAGAACAGTAAAATCTAGAAAAACATGTAGCACTTACTATTAATGAAGCTCATTGCTTCTCCATCAATTAAACCAATTTAATTTCTATCAAACATTTCCACTATTTAGGACATTAATAATAGCAGCATTGCATGGAAATAACTGACCATTCATGCAATTATCAATTAATTTGTCTTCAGGGAATTGACTCCCCTCCTCCCAGTTAATCTAAAGGTTATAAGAATAAGAAAGAAACTAATTC
>CAFUXE010000019.1:253400-270812 GCA_903364295.1 Serranus cabrilla | reverse complement strand
AAAAACGACATGCTATAGTATGACTTTTTGAAAATTTGGCCATTTTTAACATGGTGTTTTTATGTCATTTCTGGATAGATTAGGCTCTAATATGTATCAACACACTGAAATTGGGACATTTTAAGCATTTGGTAACAGACTATTCTATGATATACTATGACATTTTATGTTACGACAGCCCTACAGTAAATCCCTGTTAAAAAGGACACATTTCATCTGTGTGTTTCAGGGGTCTGGCGAAGGCCTGGTCCTGGGCTCATTTCGGTCAGGGTTCGGGCCCAATCCTGCTGGACGCCGTGAAGTGCACCGGGAATGAGCTCTTCCTGGATCAGTGCCCCCATGGTGACTGGGAGCAGCACAACTGTGACCACATGGAGGATGCTGGGGTCTCATGCAGCCCGTATACAGGTACATGCACCACACACACACAGACAGGCTTCCAGCTGCTATTTATAGCCTCTGAACATAAATAAATCATTACTGCGTGAAGAAGCAACTTCCTCTTTGGAACAAACAGGATTTATGGGACTGAGGAGTCACATATCTACTGGCACGAAATAACGGCTACTAACGTCAGAGTATTATGTTTAATATTTAATGTGAAGATTATACATTAATGCAAAGGATTCAAACATATCTGGCTTTAACCACATTTACAGACTGTATAAGAGCTGCTATGTGAAACTGTTTCAGACGGCGTGGTGCGGCTGGTGGGCGGAGACAGTCCCTGGGAGGGCCGGGTCGAAGTTTTCCACAACGGCGACTGGGGGACGGTGTGCGACGACCACTGGACGCAGCGGCACGCAGAGGTGGTGTGCAGACAGCTGGGCTACAGGTACAGACGTAACAAAAATTCATCTCTTTCCATGTTTAAAAATTATCTAAAGTCATGACTCAATTTTATGTATATGTCACCTCTCATACAAACACACAGCCCAAATTTTCAGGTGACATGTAGTCAATTCTATTATTTATTTGTTGCGTGTTGGATAGTGCTAAAATAAATATATTCGCATGACTTAAAAGAAAAACAATAAAATGTTAAAAATCAATAGTCAATTTAATTTTAAACACATGTAAACAATGTATTATTGTTTGCTTTCTTGAATTTTGGGAGTAAATAAATTAAAATTGTTTGATTACTGACCTGCAAAAGCTCAGGTTCTACTACTCCAATTTAAGGATTACAGTATGGTAATTTTTAACATTTGTTGATCAGAAATCAGGTAATTAATCTGATGAATTTTAATTTGCTAGTCATCCAAGATCAAATCAAATTAAGGAACTCTTTGATATGAACACACAATTGTTACATAACTGTTAAAATTACATATTAAAATTTGAGTATTTGTGCAATTTTCTGTCATACTTCAAGTTTAAATTCTGAATAAGAGAAAAGTAAAAGAACAAATGCTTGAGTTGGTATCCACAGTACAAACAGGGTAAAGACTTTAACCTCCTCTCCACCTCCAGGGGTCATGCTGAGGTCGAATCAGACGGGATGTTTGGCGAGGGCGTCGGTCTGATCCTCCTGGACGACGTCCACTGTGAGGGATCGGAGACCTCCCTGCTGGACTGCTCACACGGGATCTGGGGCCGGACCGACTGCTCCCACAGCGAGGATGTCGGTGTTCGCTGCAGGAGCCGAGCCAGCCAAGAAACCAATGAAGTGCCGGTCATCGCACCGTCCACAGGTGAGATGCCTGCATGTTTACTGCGCTGTCCTGGAACCTGCCTCCTAAATTACTAAGCATAATTAAGGCCAGCCTCTATAGATAAAAACAATGTGAATTAAAGCCATAAGCTGCATCTGTGAAAGCAGATACCTCAAGATAGGAAATAACAGTCAACCTGGTGCTGGGTTGTTTTATATATGCTTTATTCATTTTCAGAATGGCTTTTAGTTACAAAGAGTTGACAGCTTCATTAATTTACAAATTATTTTTCTCCATTAGATCCATATTTTATATCTGTACAGCACTTTGAAACGGCTTCTATCTAAATTAATTGACCTCGTCTTGCAGTGCTACAATTCAAACTAGCCCCAACATCGAAAGCACAACAGATATTTTGTGAGATTTTTCCATTCGGAAAGCAATTGTAGCTACAAAACAAAAGTAACAACAGGATCATTTCACTGCACTGCAGAAGATTGGTGACTGTGCAACTGCAATTAATTTTGTAGCAAAAGTGTCCCTGCAGAGTGCTGGTGTCTTGCCAGGCTGTGAGCTGTTTACTTTACTTCACTGCAGAAATTGCATCAGACTCCATTTAAGACAAATTGAATTATAGCAATGACAAATACAAGAAGTTTCTACCTAATCTATTTATCAGGTGCTGTCCTGTAACCTCAGTGTGAGTAAAAATGCCGCATGTTTACTGCACCTCCTGTAGAATGAGAATAGAGGCTGAACAAAGAGGCACCAGGCTGCAGATGACATTTAACATCGTCACTGGACATATAACTCGCTCCCAGCGAGAGCACACTGACATGAATATGAATTAGATCTGTGTTTTCTTCCTGTCAGGTCCCCTGGTGCGTCTTGTGGGTGGCAGCAGCAGAAAGGAGGGTCGTGTCGAGGTGTATCTCCATGGTGACTGGGGAAGTATCTGTGACTCAGGCTGGAACGACCTGAATGCAGCCGTGGTGTGCAGACAGCTTGGACACAGGTTAATCTATACAACCAAACATTTCTAAAAATAACTAAGTAAAGCACTAAGAATCATGTTTACTTTTTCTTCAGTGGTGGAGCTGTCGCAGCCGGAGGGTTCGGTCAGGGGAAAGGGCCGATCCACCTGGACCAGGTGAGATGTACAGGGAAGGAGGAGTTTCTGGGAGAGTGTCCTTCTCTGGGCCAGAGCATCCAGGGCTGCAGACGCAGGGTGGATGCAGGGGTGAGGTGTGACGTCACGCCGCGGGAGTCAGCAGCACAGGCCAGGCCTCAAGAGCTGAGCTGTGGGCTGAGGAAGCTGGTGGAGGACGACAAGAGGAACCAGGGAGAGGAAAACATGCTCAGGTAGGACGACATACCTAAGTTGTTGGGACAATATGTCCAAAGTTATGGCTTTGTCTTAACATTACTGGTAGTACAACATGTCATTAAAAATAATTAAAATGTCACAGGGTAGTAGAGCCTGACTGATAGGGGATTTTTATGTACCATTGTTATACAGTTCTGTGTAAATTGAGTTGTAGACACCTGGACTTGTTTTGTCTGTGAAGACGTTTCGCCTCTTATCCAAGGGGCTTCATCAGTTCACACGCAACAAGCCTCACTAGTCCGACAAAGACAGTGGAGTTAGACCCAGGTATTTAACCTCTAAGGGAGGTCACCAGAGTATCTGGGTGTGTTTACAGAGGTACTGGTTTCACCTGACTGTAGTTGGGGTCCAGTCAGGTGAAACCCTGGTGGATGACGATCGTTGAGAGTCAACCTCTAACGACTCTCAACGATCATCATCCACCATGGTTTCACCTGACTGATGTCCCACAAGTATCACAGAACACTTAAGGGGACCCCAACTACAGTCAGGTGAAACCAGTACTTCTGTAAACACACACACAGATACTCTGGTGACTTCCCATAGAGGATAAATACCTGGGTCTCACTACACTGTCTTTGTCGGACTAGTGAGGCTTGTTGCATGTGAAGAGGCGAAACGTCTTCACAGACAAAAACAAGTTGGGGCTGGTATTACTTACACTGATTGCGATTGTTTCCGTTCCCTCAGGACCACGTGGCCTTGGCAGGTGTCAGTGTGGCTTCAGTCTGAAGAAGATGGCGGTCCTCTCTGTAGCGGCACTCTGATCAGCCCCTGCTGGGCCCTGACGTCTGCATACTGTGTCAGCAGGTAGATTGATTATAAACCAGTTCAGACATCTTCAGTGGGACCACAGTGAAGTAAAACTCTGTCACTTACATCTCCTCCCTCCTGCAGGTTTGGCCGCGACCCGTCCAGGTACATGGTGCGTGTCGGGGCCTCAGAGCAGACGCTGACCCCCGAGCAGGTGGTGGTTCACAGGAAGTTCAAAGGTCAGAGCGGAGGTCACGATCTGGCTTTGTTGAAGCTGCCCAGCACCAAGGGTCACTGTGTGACCTTTGACCCCAACACCAACGCAGCATGCCTTCCTGATGCAGACGCGTCATCAGGGGGGAGTACGCCATCCTCCTGTGTTGTAATGATTACCGCTGGCTGGACAGGACCAGGTAACATCAAACATGAATATATACATTGATATTAATATTAGCATATTAAACATGATTCCTGCTTATAAACCACATGTTAGCATACTAACATTAGCATTTAGCTTTAAGATTAGCTGTGCCTAACCCACACATAGCCGATGACTGTAGATTCTTAGTCTTGTAGCTTAATAATTCACTGGAAACTGCTTATATTGATCCAAAAACTCTAGACAGAATAATAACTGCTAAAACAATTAACCTATGGTAATCAAGTAGTCTGCCAATAGTATTAAGTTTTGAACTTTTCATACATAACATGGGGGAAATTAATTACTGTACTTGCCTTGTTGTTTTCAAACTCTGCCACCAGTTCTCATTTCAGGCCAACAACCCTGATTGCCAAAAAAGTTGGGATGCTCTGAAAAACATAATTGCAACCTACATTTAAATAAATACAATAAAAATATCATTTTCAAACTGGGAAGTTGTTTTTTGTAAATATATAAGCTCATTCTCATTTTAAACCACTGCCAAACTCTGGTTTACTAGATTATTTGCATTACTGACTTTACCATATTGTTAAGTATAAGTCTATAGCAGGGATGCCCAACCCGGTCCTCCAGGGCCACCATCCTGCATGTTTTAGATGTTTCCCATTTCCAACACACCTGGATCAAATGATCAGCTCATCATCAAGCTCTAGAGAAGCCTGATAATGATCCTGATCATTTGAATCAGGTGTGTTGGAAAAGGGAAACTTCTAAAACATGCAGGTTAGTGGCCCTCGAGGACCGGGTTGTGCACCTCTGGTCTATAACCTAACTATAATTTGAAGTACACTAAGCACAGTGGAAACTGATACATGAAATTGGGTGATTATGGTAATATATAAATGAAATTGAATTATTTCTAATGCAGATTACAATCTCACTGACATTATAAATTTACTACATCAGTATTTAGTAATAAAGTGGATTGCTTTCTTATAGTGATTTTTTTCAATTTCAAATTACACTATTTTACAGTACATTAGTCCTAGTGTGTATAAAGTAAAACCTTTTTAGGCTATATACTAAAACAGTTTCATGCTGTTTACAAATACAATAATGTCAGCAGGGCAAATATTCTACTCAGCTTGGCAGTGGTTTCAATCAATAATAATAAATAAAATGGTAGTCTGGTATCAGAGTTTGAAAAAGCAGATGGGTAAGCATTGATAATCAACTTACCCGTTTGAGCCTTTCTGACAGCCGCTCCTTTAATCGTCTCGTCCGTCCTCTCTTGTAGACTCAGTTCTGGCGTCCTGGGTCCCTCTGATGTCCTCATGGCAATGTAAGAAGCGATATGGCGACAGCTTCTCCAGCCACGGCACGCTGTGTGCTGGCAGTCCTCCGGACACCAGCCTACTCCGTGACGACAGCTGTCAGGGCAACTCTGGAGGCGGGCTGGTGTGTCAGGGGGAGACGGGTTGCTGGGTCCTCACTGGGGTCGTTGCAGGGGGTTACGGCTGTGCGAACCCCTCCTCTCCCGCACTCTACACCCGAGTCAGTCGCTTCAGGAGCTGGATCGATGAGGTCATCAACACCAAAACACACGAGGAGGAGCTCCATGCACACGTAAAAACACCTGGCGAGGCAGAGGACAAATATTACCATGAGCAGGGCAAACACACACACGATCAACAAGAAACAAATGAAATCAATGATATTAAACACACACAGACTCATCATGCACACACCAATCAGCGCGTTAAAACACACACTAAAAGCACACACACACAACATGTAGGGGATGCCGATACAAACACACAAATTCTGGTCTGATCGAGGCCGTGCCATTGGCTTACCATCTGTGCCATGTGACCGCCTGAGGAGAGTTAAAGGAAGACGAAAAGTAAACTTTAAAATAAAGATGCTCCTAACGTAGGTCTCTGTGCTCATTTCAAATCTGAACTCAGTGTTGTGTTTGCGGTTGCTAGTCGTTGGACGAGTACAGCAGTGTGGGCAGACCTGAGCGAGCTGCCAGGAGTGTGTGGGTGATTCGTGGTGCTTTACATGTGAGTTACAGCCTGTTGAGAGGCAGAGCGATGGGTCAGCAACGTTTAGTTTGAGCCTGGCATGCTGATCGGGGCCTTTCACTGATACTGAAAATCAAAAAAATCAGCATGGCATGTATTTAAGGACAATAGTGTTAATAATATTCTGGGGATATTTCTAAGACGGTCACACAAGAATCTATGCTAAAATTCACTTACTGTGTGTCTTCTGTGTGTTTAGTAAAAAGAATCAACAAACTAACCGCCAGAACATCTAGAATAAAGGCTGACTGTAATATCATTAATATATTAAAGTAGATTAAAACCTAAACTCCTACATCAGATGTCACTACTCAGATGTTGGCGATGTT
This sequence comes from Serranus cabrilla, assembly GCA_903364295.1. Lineage (NCBI taxonomy): Eukaryota > Metazoa > Chordata > Actinopteri > Perciformes > Serranidae > Serranus > Serranus cabrilla. Next base: position 264,219 of record CAFUXE010000019.1, on the reverse strand, counting down.
GCATTTTTCCAACAGGGCTCGTCTCTTCAGGCTGTTGTCTTATACCTTTACTGGTGAAAGTGCTGTTTAGACCCACGACTAAGCTATTTAACTGAGGACCATACCAGTGTTCATGTTTTAGTGTTTTCATTTCCCTTACAAATGACCTATACCTACACTACTGTGGACTATTTTTAAGGGGATAGTTTGGATTTTTTTTTAAGTAGGGTTGTATGAGCTTCTTATCTATAATCAGTGAATTACAGACAATAGATGGCAGTCAGACTGCCTTTTACTGTCGGTAATACACTGACTATGGATAAGAACCTCATACAACCACACCTTACAAAATATCCCTTTAATAACAAAGTTAATTTAATTTGTTTGTTCCTGCAACCCCCAAAACACATCAAACACATGTCCATTACACAAACAACAGGACCTCTACATTATCTCAAACTCTTCCATCCCAGAGAAATCTGTAATTTTAATCAGAGATTATCTGCCAGAGGTTGCCATAAATTGAGTGTGTTTATCCAATTTTATGTATCATTTTTTCAATAAACTTTGTAGGATCTTAGTTGTTTGTAACTATATTTTAACAGGATGTTTTTTCGTCAGATTTGAAAGTTAGATGCAGCAATGGAGAAACACCTCTGCAGATTACTTGGCTCCTGGTAAAAACCTCCTGAACAGCATTGTTTTGACTGGCATAGAATGATTTATAGCACATAAAAGTGTAAACACGTTGTAGTTAAGGAGCAAAAACAGTGGTATGGTCCTTTCAAACTGTACAGGAAACATTATCTCCTTTCAAAGCCATTGGAAGCTGACTGTTGGGTCCTAAAATATCTTTTTGTACTGATTCCAGCAGATGGCTCTAGATAGATATAGATGGATAGATAGCTACTATTCCTGAGATTAGATAGTACGTGTACCTGCATTCATTCTTGACTGAATTAGATAGCCGAACAAGTTAAATGTTGTCTGTTGTACTCTGAGCAGATGTGCGATCCAACCAGAAGATGGCGACATTGCTCTACTTTCACAGGGACAACATGGCCCTGATGGTTCTTTTTATACTGTTGCTATACGTGTACGGACTTGTGCTTTGATGTACTGTGAACCATTGTGTTGTGAAGCATCTTGTAACCTGCAACTGCTGTTTCTCCAACATGGACCTGTCCGATGCCTGTTATAATCCTGTACATAAACTCAATCCTATCACTACTCTGAGAATTGATGTTACCATGCAGATCCTGTAGGTTAAATGTAAATACTGTGTGTCTGCAGCTGGATGGCGATGGAGCCGTGTAAAGCCGTCAGCTGCTTCTCAGTGTAATGTGCTGAATCATGGTTGAGTATTAAAACATATACCTGGTGAAAACTACATCAGTGTCAGTGTGGCCTCTCTGCTCCCTCTTACACAGCAGGAGAATGTAACTAAGTACTTTCACTGTGTAATCTGTTACTACCAATCCTATATCTATCCATCCATCTATATCTATAAAAACAGGGCAGTGGTGGAATATAACTATTTATTTTACACTAATTATTAAACTTGGCTTTTGTAAAATGATTTAGGTAATAGTCTTGGGTATATCAATTTATATTTCTGCTCCACTACATTTAAAAGCAAAATATTGTATTTTATGAATAAATATAATTGATTCATTTCAATTTTGATATACTTCAGATTTCTACTCCACTAAGTTATGATAAGCTTTATATGATGCAATAGAATACTGCAAATCTATACAGTATACGGCTATTTTAACTCCACATTGATGAACTACAATACTGCAGCATGAACTTGTTAGTGACAAAAAGAGATAACTCTGTAAATTAGTACTTTTGATACTTTAAGGTCATTTTTCTTAACATACTTGAGATTAATAATATCACAATTTCGCATTTCTAAAAAACTTTTAGTTTTTCGCCAAAAAAAACAACATGCTATGACTATGACTTTTTGAAAATTTGGCCATTTTTCAACATGGTGTTTTTCTGTCATTTCTGGATAGATTATGCTCTAATATGTATCAACACACTGAAATTGGGACATTTTAAGCATTTTTAGGCGTTTTAAGGAATTTTAAAGTTTGACCACTTTTGACAAAAACGTGATAATATGGTGTTTTTCTGTCCTTTTTGTACATAAACTCAATCCTATCACTACTCTGAGAATTGATGTTACCATGCAGATCCTGTAGGTTAAATGTAAATACTGTGTGTCTGCAGCTGGATGGCGATGGAGCCGTGTAAAGCCGTCAGCTGCTTCTCAGTGTAATGTGCTGAATCATGGTTGAGTATTAAAACATATACCTGGTGAAAACTACATCTGCTCCCTCTTACAAAGCAGGAGAATGTAACTAAGTACTTTCACTGTGTAATCTGTTACTACCAATCCTATATCTATCCATCCATCTATATCTATATATATATAAAAACAGGGCAGTGATGGAATATAACTATTTATTTTACACTAATTATTAAACTTGGCTTTTGTAAAATGATTTAGGTAATAGTCTTAGGGTAAATCAATTTTATATTTCTGCTCCACTACATTTCAAAGCAAAATATTGTATTTTATGAATAAATATAATTGATTCATTACAATTTTGATATATTTAGATTTCTACACCACTTAGTTATGATAAGCTTTATATGATGCAATAGAATACTGCAAATCTATACAGTATATGGCTATTTTAACTCCACATTGATGAACTACAATACTGCAGCATGAACTTGTTAGTGACAAAAAGAGATAACTCTTTAAATTAGTACTTTTGATACTTTAAGGTCATTTTTCTTAACATACTTGAGATTAATAATATCACAATTGGGATGTCTTATTGTAAACTAATAAGTCTATAAAATATTCAAATGAGCTCCTACAGTAATAAATGAATTAAAAATATTAATTATATCATTACCAAAACTAAAAAGTTGATAAAAGTCTCAAGTTAATATTTGTTTTAATTAGCATCTTGATTTATTTACACCTACAGCTGAAAAATGCAACTTGCACATTTATGCAGCAATAACATGAATCCAGCAGCACATATATAACAAGACACTGACGTGGAGCATTTTACTGGACAAAGAACTTTTCATACATTGTACATTTTGCTGATACATGAATACAGTTTTGAATGCAGGACTTTAACTTGTAGTGGAGCATTTTCACAGTGTTGTACAAGTACTTTTACTTGAACTATTAAAGGATCTAAATACTGCCTTTACCACTGTGTATAAGTCAAATATTCCTTACAGAAGATGTTTTGCCTCCATGTAAATGAAAAGTAAATCTGCTTAGCTGCTGCTCTCAGTCACTCATGAGTCTGTTAATCTCTTCTTTTGTTTGGACTCTGAAAAAAGGGGGATCAGAGAAAACCCCTGCTGCAGTGGATTGGCTAATTTTTATTGAAAACTGTAGAATAAGTCATTCATAATTATTCACAAATGACTCCACTTTTGGGACATAGCTGAATATTCAGAAATCTGACAGAGAATATGTTGGAGATATCTGTAAGACAGGCTGCAGATATTGGAATTAAACAAAGTGCTGAAGGTTGGTTGGTTACCTAAGTTGGTAAGTAAAAGTATTAATAACATGACAGAAATTGACTGTTGACAGAAACCAACAGCCGATATTTGCCTCTCAAAGATATAGTATTATTACTATTATTGCTTTATTTTATTTGTATTCTTGCAAATATTGTTTAATAAGGGTATTTGTTTAAGAAAGCAGACTTCTGAAGACTTTGCATAGTCATATCGGTCCAAATAGAAAAGGTCTATTTTTATTCTAGCACAATCAATCAATATATCAGGCGTCATGTTGGTTATCTGCTCATTTTTCCTTCAAAAGTCCCACATTGGTAAGGCTCCATTACAAAGTCATTTATTCAAAATGTAGAAGCATAATCAGCAAAATGAACAAAGTATATAAAGTTCCCATAGTCCAGAATGGCCCGTCAGACCATTATTATCTACGTAATATGATAATTCATTTTTAATCATTACGGTGGTCATGCTCAAATTAGATTTTGGGCTATTCTGCTTTCACAACATGTGGAAAGAAAACATCCAAAATACACATTAAGGTGTTTATTTTACTACACTTTGTCTATTTGCTTCAGTGTGTAAACACATCTTAAAAAGCTGTTTCCATTTGTAAAATGATAGTAATAATTTACTTAATTTAAGCAATTTAATAAGGAAGTATCATGGTGATATCTATCAGTGCTAATTTAAATCAGTAGAGGGCGTGTTGAGCCATTGATGCATTTTTATCTCAATACAGTTATATCATTTAGTTTAAAAAAAAGTAGTATATTTGTTCATATTTATTGCATCTAAAATCTGAACCTGCAAAGTAACTAGTGTCTAAAGCTGTCAGATAACTGTAGTGGAGTAAAGGGGAAAAATCCTGCTGAAATAAAGTGGAGCAAAAGTAGCATTGAATAGTGGTAGCTCAAAATTATTCTTCAGTATTTAAGTAAAGTTAGTTAATTTTGACCACTGTTTTACTCTTTTATATTATTCACACATTTGTTTCATTATTAAAAGTCTGTGTATGAGGACCATATTTAAAATAAAGCAGTACTTACATTATAGTTGTATGAGCCTGTCCTGTAAAGGGTTAAGTCACATCCGTCTGAAACTGGATCTGCAGCATATCATCTTAAGGGGTGGCAGGACTGTAACAAACATAAAAAACAAACACATAATTAGAGGCGAGAGCAAACAAGATCCAATGGCTGTGAATAAAAGGACTGTATGTGGTCCTTCAGTTCAGACAATAAAGTACCCAAGTGGCGAGTCAGTTGGTTTAAAACATATTTTTGTATTACAGTATTTGTATTGTTGTAACATCTTAAACAAAACATGTTCCTGCTTTTGTTTAACCAGTATTATAATAGTGTTGCTTGGATGTGTGAATGCCCCGGGCAAACAGTTTGAATATTTGAGGGATTCATATTTGTATTATTGATATGTTTGTTTAATCAATAAAATATGTTTTGTGTGCGTGTTTTGTTTTTCATTACTCTATACCTACAATAGATACATACAGACGAAGCTTTACCTGCAGGAATTAACATTTTTAAAGGGTATATCAGCATATCTACATTCCCAGGCAGAAGCTGAGGTCTCTGGACATTAATGTCCACACATACACAGGTATTCAAAAATGTTTGTTTTATCCTCCCACAAAAAATTTGTTTTGAAAAAACTCCAATATTGCTAACACAACTGAAACCTTGGGAACAGCCAAATTAACAGGAGGGGATTTAGCCCTAACTTAAAAGCCATGGTGGCAAATTCAGGAAAGCAGAAAAAGACACACTTTAAGCTAAAAATGCTAATATCTAAATGCTACCTGACCTTTTCAGCTCAATTGTAACTAGTAAAGTAAAAGTAAACTAGCATAAAATGGTTGTACCTCAAAGTTTGTACTACAGTATTTGAGTCAAGAAAAGTAACTGTACTTTTATGTGTTAACACGTTTTAAAAAAGGCTTACAAGCTGCAATATTATGTCTCCCTGAAACATCTTTACTGAAGGAACCACAAATGGCTGGCACAGAGATGTTGACCTAGGACGTTTTAGTGTTCTGAAGTTTGCTTTAGAAGAAAGGCGTTAACGCTCAGGGAAAAAAAACAGTAAAAACGAAAAAGATTTTGCTTCCGATCCGACAACTGTACGTTAATGTCCAAACATGTTATGGAAATCTAACATTTTAAAAGTTAGCAAGGTAAAACAGCAATGTTTTGGCCATGTCTGCCTATAAATATAAAATATAATTTCTGAAGGATCACAAAAAGCAGGCGTTATAAAAACACGCCATTTTGGCTCCACCATGGCCGTTTTAATGTTCTAACGTAAATAACCATTAGCATGTAGTAGAGGAAATAAAGGCTTAAAAGCACAGGCTACAATGAATATTATTTTGCCTGTTTGACGGTACAACGGAAGAGTAACTGTACATTTGTGTTAACATGTAAAACAAAATAATAATAATGCTAATAAGTCCAGTAAGCAAGATAAACCAGCAATGTTTTGGATGTGCCAGAAGGCACACAGGCATTGCAAGACAAACCCGCCATTTTGACTCAACCTTGGCCGTTTGTGTTGGTTCTAACGTTTAGTAACTGCCGCAGAGGAAAGCAAGGAAAAAATAAAAACAGCATCACTTCGCCTCTGTTTTGTAATTTACCTTGGGATTAATAACTGTACTTTAACATAAAAACAAGTTAGTTAGTAAGGAAAACCAGCAATGTTTTGGTTCACTAACGGAAGGCACTACAAGACAAACCCGCCATTTTGGCTAAACCCGGGCCGTGTTCTGATGTTAGACGAACATTTGTGGGTTGAGTAAAGAAAAGCGTTAACGACCAGAAAACTATGTCCGTGTGGACAAGGACTAACAGTGTCTAGTTAACCGTTTTCATGTGTTATCTTCTCACCTGTTTCATTCCCCGGCTTTCACCCGGACTCCACTCGCCGCTGTTGCTGCTTGCTCGGCTACGAGGCGACCGCTAGCTGAAGCTAGCTACCACCAGCTACCACCGTCTCCGCTCAATAACGACTTGTAACTCCTCCAGACACGCGGCAGCGCGATTCAAAAGCTTCACACGCGTCGAACAAACGACTCTCCGCTGGAAAAGGGAGGGTAAAATGTGACCGTAATTCCGTAAACGTCCAGCGAAAACAAGCTAGCGGGAGTCGCGACCGCCACGTTTGCAACCTTGATTGACACAGACGCTGACCCCGTGACGTAGGACGTCCAACAAGGGTAGTCACGAGCAGGCAGCGCCACCTGCTGTTTAGAGAGAAGTATCGCGAGATTTCAGAACATTTATCTGAGATTTTCTTATGCTTTTATATACGCTATATATATCTTTAATTGAGTGTGTGTATATATATATATATACTTTTTATATCATTACACCTTGTAATAAAAAGTTTGAATGTTGTTTATCATTTCAGTAGCTCAACTGTAACATTTCCTGATGCAGATTTGTTTTAAGTTCTGACTTAATTATTTTTTTTTATTGACAAAACAGATACCTCAGTATTAATGAAGGGTCAATGAACTCTGTTGTTGTTTTATATGTGGATGGAAACTGAGACACTCACCTCTAATGACGACGTGAAGACTTTGTAGATGACGAGGTCTGCCCATGGTTAAACTCAATGGTTTGAACTATAAATACAGAAATCTGGTTTAATTTACTGAACATATATGATATTAATTATGAACATTATATGGAATAAAAAAGTTTCACTGTACCTTTCTCTGATACTTTTACTGACCATGCTCAGACAGCTCAGGGGTCCTTCACTGACAGTGGAAGTATTTTGTACTCTGTGATGAATATTTATGAAAGTATAAACATAAATAATCCCTTAAGTGGTCCTGATGCTGTAAATCATTGCTAAATGATCCCTAATTTGAGACGAGAGCTTAAAGTCTTTAAGTAACTTCTTTTTCCTGTCCACTAACGGTAGATTTTTCCAGGCTGTCCCTCTATTGAGACATGTTGGTCCTATTCACGAGAGTATTTGATCCACAGAAACACATTTTATTTCCATTTTTAAACATTCATTGATATAGTGTCATAGTTTTGCTCTCAAATCCATTTCTAACTGCAGAATACAGACACAAAGTAACGTCTTATGTTTGGTTTGAGACAGCTGTAGTCACAGATATGACTGATCTTCATCGTTTTTCCACCCAGACTTCATTTAAAAATGCTGTTTTCTGATGTTTTACAATTAAGATGACTATAACTGCACACAAACAGTGCAATAGAAAAATAGTTTAGCCTTTAAAAACATGACAAAACCTTTTTTTCTTTAGAGCAGAAACAGGCTACTTTTCTATAGAAATCTAGTTTCAAAGGAGGACAACAGAAGCTGCTGGTCAGGTGGATCCGTTTCTGCTTACACATAATTGGAAACATTTGTATGAGCTCGGAGTTGGAAAAACAAAACAAGGGACCCTGTCCTCTAACACCTCCACAAAGTCAAAGATAATTTAGATTCAGGAGGCTCGTTCTGGGTCAGCCTTCCCCCTAATTTTTTTGACACCAAGAGTCGGAGGTCAGAGAGCTAACAAGACACTTTCCCTCCTCAGTTTCTCCCTTTTTGTGTCTTTGAGAAAGTGAGAAGTGAACCAACTGCTGAGCTCTGCTCATTAATCACACGGAAAGCAGAGGAACCAGGGGGAGCTGTCCTACATCTCACGGACACACACACACCACGCAGACTTAAAATAACTGGGACCATCATAAATAACAGCACAAAACCCTTTTAAATAAGGCTGCAGCATTACTCAACACTGCACAGCTAAAATAAGAGCAGTGGAGACAGAACAAAGGCTGAAGTGGTGAGACGGGACGATGCACGAGCTGCTGAACGGACAGCACTGATTGTTTTATCCTGTGTGTATGTTAATGGCCCTGGAGGATCTGCAGCGTTATGCAGGGCTTAATGTGACGACAGACAAGTATGGAGGGCAAATATCGTACCAGCTGGTGTTCAGGTCGGCTCCCTGCCAGCCGCAGAAACACGGTGCAGCTTTATGAGCACTTCTTCCTTTAACAGCCAGCGTCTTAATGCCAAATGTCACCTGAGACCAGTTTCCTAGAATTGGACTACAAGAGCAGATATTCAGCATGACTAATCAATGTTGCACTGTTACATAATCACAACGTGTGCTGCATATCTCTATTAGCTCCAAATTTGGTGATTTCACTCCAGGCTGTACTGATCAGAAACATACAGGCCAAAATAGGTCTTTTATGTTGTCGTTTTTTGGGGGATGAATTTATTCCAGAGAGTGTAGTTATGTTGTACCCTGTAAAGTGTGAGAGACAGTTCAGAAACCTGGGTGTTAAAAAGCACACAGGGTAACAACAACAGTGTGTTGGCAGGTTGTTTGGGCCTGCGGACGGATGCCTTTCTAATAACAAAATTGTTGGTCAGGAGACAAAAAATCTTTCCATGTGACGACGACAACTAAGTCAGACATGAAGAGAAAGTGTTCAGCCTCGTCTCGAAAAAGGCACTTGTATGTTTATTTAATTAATTATATTCTATTAAAAAAAATATCTGTTAAACACTTTCAGTCCTGAGAATTAACCTATTAAATATGAATTTATTTTGGGAATATTAACTGTTTCAATGCCAGGTTTTTAAAACATAATATCAATGTAAAAATTTGTTTAGAAATTATTAAATTACATTAAAATAATTTTCTGTATAATAAATGCCTAAGAATTTTTTTACTATTTAATATAGTTATTTTTAAATATAAATAATAATTTTTTAAATATAATTATTTGTATTTTATTTTTTATTATTATTGTAAATGTTTTATACATTGTTTTATTTTCAGGGTTACTGCAGTCTTTTTAAAAATAAAATAACATTTTGAGGGCTGAGCTTATCCTCGAAATCAACTTGATATTAATAGGAATATTTTTTGGATATTATTATATCTCCATACAACAATCATATAAAATATTAAAAAGAAAAGAAATGCAACACTCGTGTCCCAGTGTTCCGCTTTACATGAGATGAAACTATGTTAAAATAAGTTTTAATTAGAATTTGATGGCAGAATATTCTCATACTCAAAGTAGGCGGCTATAATTAAATGTTTGTCCCCTTTAGGACATAAATGTCCCCTCTGAAACTTTCAATGGGGACATTTATGTCCGTAGGAGTCTGAGCGTCTGTAATTTAAATGCAGTTTTTAACAAACTAACAAGCTGAGATTCCAAAATATGAAAGAAAAAAAGGAGAAAAATCTCACTCTGGCCAAAATGTATGCCATATGCAGTAACACAGCCAGAACGATTAAAAAAATAAAAAATCAAAAGCCAAATTGTCCCCACGCATGCACAACGGTTAGGAAAATAAACCAGTCGAGAGAGAAAAACCAGTGCTGAAATAGTATTTTTATTAAATACTTTCAAGATCCAAGTTTGAAGAATAACAAAGCTATGATGAAGACCAACTAACACTCAGACAAACACTTGATAGTCGTCAATTCATGGTTGTATTTCATTGTACATCATGATCATGCAAAAAAACTCCAGCATCCATGTGAAGGCTGGGGGAGAAAGCGCAGCCCAATAGTATATCATTACAACGCAGGGAAAACGCTAACATCGAGGGCCTCATACCAAGCTACGGCTCCTGAATCCTTTTTTTAAAAATTTTGCTTTTTTTTTTTTAATATTTTCATGTCACCTATTCAACATTCTGGATGGAGGATATTTCAAAAGATGCAAATATCATATATTAACACTAGGCTCCATCCTTATTCAGGTAGGTACATGGTAGAAATGCGTAACTGAAACATGCATATAACTAGGTCTCCCGCTCTGATTCAACAGTGTAGGTCACAAAAACCTGAACACCCACACCAACGCTCTCTCTGGCTTCCTCTCAACTGAGCAGGCACGATTTAAAACCACCTAGGGTAGATAACATTAATAAATAATTTAGTCCGGATCAATCTATGATCACTCAATCTGTAATTTGTGTTGTCTTTACTTCCTCCCTCTTTTCCCTTTTTTGTTTTTTTTTCTTCTTCTGTGTGCGAGGGAGAGTGCAGAACTCCAGCTTGGCAGATCGGCAAATTACCAAACGACAAGTTAACAGCAACAGCGACGACAACATAAAAAACTCAAACCAGTAACACGGGAACAGAGAAACAACAGAGAGAGGTACAAATAAACATCTCAAGAGCAGGGACGCGTTGGTACACGGAGGGGGGAGATATCGGAGGAAGGGGGGAGGAAGGGAGGGAGGAAGA
>CAFUXE010000019.1:240365-251456 GCA_903364295.1 Serranus cabrilla | reverse complement strand
CTACACATACTGGCTTTAAAATGATCTCAGTGTGTGTGTGTGTGTGTGTGTGTGAGCACCTGATCACTGTAGTGGTGCAGCCGGCGCTCCTGAGCAGTGGAAGTGAACGTTGAGCCACTTGCCCTCTCGGCGGTGCCACACCCTGGTCTCCTCTGATTGGCTGGAGCGCGGGCGGCCCGTGGTGTCCACAAACTGCGTGAGGCGGATGTAGGCGATGCACGCGGCGTCCTCGCCGATCAGGTGCACGTGGGGGTTGAGCAGAGTGGTGTGCACGGGTTTGCTGTTCTTGCTCAGTACTGGACAGAAGAAACAGAAACAAACAGATAATATGTAAGTTGGGCGGCTGGAGGAATATAATGAAAACCTATTCTATAAATAAATAAGGCCATGAAATAACGTGGTGGTTGTTTTATTATCATTATTAATATTATTATTTAATTCTTTATTGTATTGTGATTTTATTTATTTGTAATTGCTGAGAATGTAACACCACGTTGTTGATAAAGGTAAAAAAAAATACATATATATTAGATTAAATTAAATGACTTACCCTAAATATTCTATAAATAAATCATCAAATTAAATGGTGGTTGTTTACGGTTTTCCTATTGTAAATTATTTTTATTTTTATGATTATTAGTTTCTTTTTAATAATTAATTATATTACTTTATTGTGATTTTATCTATTTGTAATTGCTGAGAATTTCTTGATAAATGTTCCTTGTAATGCTAAAAAAGAAAAGAAACGAGCTTCACTTTCTTGCAATCCTTCTCTGAGCTGAAGCTTCACCTGGCTGTTACTCTCCGTGGATTAAAATAAACGACTTCTCAGCGTGTGTGTGTGTGTGTGTGTGTGTTAGAGAGACTCACAGTTTTCAAAGTAGAACTTGTGGAAGTCCATGCCCTCCACCAGGTTCCCCAGGGCCTCGGGTTCGAAGGAGGTGAGTCCAGGATCACAAATCCTCCTGAGAAAGAGCAGCGAGGAGGAAACGGAGACGGGCGAGAAAGTGAGAGTGGGTGAGGAGACCTCGGGGACACGAGAACAGAGAAACTCGAGGAAACAAAGACTAATGAATCCTGCGAGAACGTTCCATGAATGTGACTTGATTCATGTGTTGGTTACTCACGTGTAGGCATCAAAGTCTCCATTGTTGATCGCTTCAATCAGCTGCTCCGTGATCTTGATGATCTCCTGTTTACGAGCTGCAGAGAGAACAGGAGACACAGACAGACAGACAGACAGACAGGTGGTGAGACAGCAGTTAACCCTGTGCTGGTTTTGCTTGATGACATTTTCTCTCATCACTTCCAGCTCCTTCCTCCTCTTTAACCGGAGCAGCTTCATCACTGTCTGTCGCTCTGCTTCTCACCTTCTGCACAGAAACTGACTAAACGCTGCTCGCTGCTGTATCAGCACAATCTGCCTCCAAAACAACAACAATCCTGCCTGCAAACACACAAACTCTCCACTTTACAACCCCAATTCCAAACAAGTTGGGACAAATATTCACAAAGACAATAAATCTTATATTAAAACTGTTTTTTAATATATATATTCAGTCTAAATTTGATGCTTTTGTCGTTATTTACATTTCACACAGCATCCCAACTTCTTTGGTATTGGGTTTGTACCGACTTTTCCAGAATGTTCAGCTTTTATTATTAAGTTTATTGTAATTTTATTATAAACATGTTTTACTTCTTGTTTTACAAACAAGATTAGTCTTGTTTGACTTTGGAAACATTCATATCATCAATAAAGAAAAAAGAAAAAAAAATTAACTTTTTTTTAACTATAAATATGATTGAACTTTTAGAAGAAATCTCATAAATAAATGTAAAAAAATAAAATAAAATAATGTATAAAAATAAAAAATATAGATTAGATTTAAATTAATTTAAAAAATAAGATAAACTTTATGTTAACATTAGTGCATTGCCACAACCTGCTGAAAATAGCTAACCATGAATATTCAATCTATAAATAATTAAATTATTTAAATATATTTGAACATATTTGTTAAAATATTTCAGTCAGTAACTATAAGAGTGCACCACTTTAAAGGAAGAGTGTGCACTGGGCTTCTAACTAAAATGAAAGTGGCACACTGGTATTTTTATTTAGATCATCTTGATTTTATAATTATTAAAAGCAAAACTTGTAATTAAAAATAAAATTGATTTAAATGTCCAGCCCTGAGCCAACTCTGTCTGCTGAGCTGGGATCAAAAGGTCCAGAAAAAAACTCAAACTTCATTCAAACTTAAATGACACGATAGAAGTGTTATATTTACAGCTGCCTCTGACCGGGTCCACTAACAGAAAATATAATCATAAATAAAACAGTCAAATGGAGAAAATGTTTCTCCCACAAAACTAAAACCACAGCGGAGGAGAATGACCCTTCAAAATATCCTGCCTGAGTAACTGTCCCAAACATTTAAAGAAATCAGTGAAATCACATGAAAAGTTTCAACACTACATAACTGACCTTTCTACAAAAAGACATCTAGAAAAAAAAAGGTGTTACTGTCTTTATTTCAAAAGACCAAAACCAACAATAAGTGGTTAGTAAGGACACATGTTTAAAATAAAGATGTATTAGTGTGGAAGAAGTCTGAGTAAAACTGCAGTGCTCGGCTGTTTTTGGACACAACAATCTATAATCTGTGACTGGTTTTTTAAAATCTTCATTGTTGCGTTGAATCACAGACAGATGCCGGTTTTGGTCTTTTGAAGGAACCGTAACAGACAGAATCACACCAGTCTTCTTCTTTCACAGCACCAAGGGATTATTTTGGATTATTTATCAAACCAACTGTTCTGGATTGGAAACAGAGGGGGTTATTTTTTAGTCATTCAAGAGTTAAAAAGGGAGAAAATTGACAAAAAGAAGTTTTGTGTGATTCTAAAGATTAAACACCTAAATGACTCGTTATGATGGATGTTATCTGAAGGCCGTTTTCTTCGTTCCAGAGAAAACTGGCATTTCAGAGGTGGGATGTTTTAGTGCTACAGCTACGGGTGAGTAGACGGCGAGGAAAGCTGAGGTCAGTTAGTCAAGACTGTGTTCTTACTCTGCTTAGTGTTGCTTAGAGCAGCGACAGTGTTGCTCCCTAGCGGAGCGGCAGGCATGGAGGACTGTGAGAGCTCAGAGTCAGGGCAGGAGCTGTTGCCTGTGCTGTTCCATGCCATGCGCTTTACGTCATGCGGTGGAACTGAAACACACAACGGATGGTCAACAAACACAAAAACACATGGATGGATGACAATATGACAGAAAGGTACATGTGATCGTCCACACACACACACACATCCATGCAGTTAAAGAAAAACAAACTGAATATGATACAAAGCTGATGTGGGTGGAGGCCTTGACACACCTGAGGCTTGATGAATAAACACCAATATGCAAAATAGCTGCCTGGGAATATTTGCACAAAGCTACAGATGTGATTGTGAAATACCTAAACTGGCCATTGCACACAGAGGTTTTTGTTATTTATTGCCTCTTTTGTGCAAGAGAATCAAAGAAATCTTCTAATCACACACGTGCACGGCACCCTTTACACTTCGAGCGTCAAAGTCGTGTTATTCTCCAAACTGCAGCTGTGAACTCGCCACTAGTGAGTCTGTCTGCAAATACTTTTAGCCAGCGACACAGCAGATAAACATCTGGCTCTGCTATCAGTGAAGGTTTTCTTGTTTGTCAATAGGCTGCCGGCAGTCAACAAGGCCGATAAATTGGTGTATCCCTGATGTAAATGATTCATACTGGCAGCTATGCAAATCTGCAGCATTTGCTTAACAAAAGGTTTGAATGCATTCATGCACGAACAACTTCCAGGATCCTATTCAGGGCTCAACCTCATTTTTCTCACTTTCCAAGTTGGGCAAGTTTATTTGACCAAATTTGACCCATTTTACCAAAATCCGTTTTAATTGCCACTATACAAATTATTACCTACAGCCCCATTAACTGCCAAGAAAGTGAGATGCAGTCGACTCTTGTAGGTAATTTTTTTGGAATCTTGATGACGCACAACTTAATATATATAAATAGTTAGTGTTTCTCTCCAACACCACCCGATTACACTGTTTCTAGGAAAATGTACTGAAAAAAGTAAATACTATCGTTTTTTGTGAAAGTATTCATGACAAAAACAACTAAATATATTGAGGTTCGAATTAATTGCATAAAAAATGATTCAAAAAGCTCCCCTGGTGTGTGAAGGCCTTCAGCGTTCAGTAAAATGAGTCAGAAACAAACATGAAGGGTTAGAGTGGTTTATGACAGGCATGCAGATGGGAAACATGAGGACGAGATGGCAGATGGATGAGAGATCAGTGCAGCTCCGGGTGTGATGCGGTGTGATGTGGAAGTCATTAAAGTGCCTGCTCTGCTCACATCAACTCCACTCTTAACGCTCATATACATTAACAAAGCCTCGTCTGATGAGCTGCAGCATCCAGCGCAGAGTGAGGATCGAAGTTTGTTATTAGCTCGTGTTATGCTCGTGGGAAAACTTGGCATGTTCAGGGAAGGAAGGCGGGAGTGGAGAGAGGGGGAGAAGAGATCAGACGCTCCCTTTAGTGCAGGTGTGTCTGACGAGAGCAGCGGGACAAGAGGTCAGGAGATGAGAGGAGAGATTAGAGCACAGCGGCGAGATAACGACAAGAGGGGAGCGGCGTATTAGAGAGAAATGGAGAATAAATTAGAGAGAAGGTTAAAGAACATTACAGAGAATAAAGCATCAGAGCAGAAGGAGGAATGGAGGAGAGAATGAGAGGACACAGAGAAACCTGATGCTCTATGGTGTGCATGTTTCCAGTAAAGTCAGACAGGCAGCAGGGGCCTGTCAGACTGGGAGGCCGCTTTAGGAGCTGCAAGGTAAGCAAGGCTTCCTCCAGCTGGAGCTGTCACATTAGGAGGACAAGGGGATAGATGCAGTGATCACCAAGAAACAAACACACACACGCGCACACACTCACACAGATTTCAGGGTTCCCACAGTGGCCCTGATAAAAAATTCCACAACTTTGTTTCATGACTTTCCATAATTAGGTCGAAGTGCCTCTGTGACCTATAAAATTAGTCCCTGCTGTTTTTTTTAAAAGTTTCTTCCGAGCACAGTGAAGTTAAGTCCAGGTGGCGAGGCGGTTCAGGTGCTCTTATGAAGCGAGCACACAATATATTGCAGTATTAATGGATATGCACAACAGGAAATGACTGCAAGTTGTATAAGTATTGTAGTAATGCATTCCGGTTAATGGAATATTCCGCTTTATTAAAACCTGCCTCTTATCTTGTAGTTTTGGCCTATTGGTTATAATAATATTGCACTCAAAGTAATGAAAGAATGACACCAAAACAATTAAATATAATTCCCCTGTCAACAGCATTATAAAAATCTGCTTCCACCATCACTTACGTTCATGATTCAGATATTAGTGGATAGTTTCTAGATTTTAAATTTGGAAAAATGTCTGTTTCTGTTTCGATAAATAGAAAATGCTTTACATATATGCAGCAAACTATCTTTATTTAATTTACTTATATTACCATTTGAGTTGATGTTGCTCTTGTCGTTGGTTTACAGGAGAAAATATGGATGAAGGAAGGTGCACATGGGGCCGATAAACTCACTATTATTACGGCTGTTATTGTTGTTTTCTATTGACCATTTTTCATTTTCTCGGATACTCAGGTTGGCTATCAATTAAAGTATAAGTATAGGAGCATTGTAAGAGAGAGTGACGGTGCTTTTGTAAGGATGTGTTTTTTCTTTTTAATTTAAATAAAATTTCTCGCTCTCTTTCTTTTCTTCTTGCGTTTCCATAGAGGTGCAGGACTTTTATTCAAGTTATATTTATGTTTATATGTTTCTTTTTAAAGGTTGGTTGTTTTCTCAAGGGTAGCTATTTTATTTTATGTATTCTTTTCCTATATATGTATTTCATAAATGATATTTTTTCAGCTTTGTAGAACTGAAAGATACACGTGTGACTTGTTTCTTGAGTGTCTTATCAGCAATTAATTTACTGAGTACAATGTTTTATTATAACCAATTGGTGTGAAACTACAGAAATAAAAACCGGAATCATCCTTTTGATAAATCTAATCAATATCAATCGAATTCTAAAATTCACATGTTCCCTGAGTTTTCCCTTCAGATTTCTGGATTTCCCTTAATGCCGTTTTTAAAACTTAAACACATAAAACAAAAATCAACAATATTCCACAAATTCCAAAACCAGTGGGAACCCTCAAAAAGAGCTTGGTGGATCAGAGTGAGGGGGCTCAAAGATGTAAGACTGCCAGTGACTACAAAAAGCCGGGGTGGGAGTCGGGGTGGGTGGTTGGGTGGGTGGGGGTGTTAGGTCCTTGCCAGTGGCGACCATATAGCTTCTGGTGGCCATGGATAAACTTACTGGCAGGTGAGCTTTGAGGTGAGGGCAGAAGTGGGGGCATCTCCTCGGTGGCGCTGCTCTGACTCAGCGCCGAACTGTCCGCTAGAACACACACACAAAACGCAGCCAGACACACGATAAATACATACATACACACACCACCGGCAGACAGGAAAGAGTGTGAGAGACACGTGTCGCATCTCAGCACGCCTGCCAGTCACGACAGTCAAATACACACACTTCACTAGATGGGAGACAGAGAAAGAGAGTGGATAAGAACAGGGGAAAGGGGGCGGACACACTGGAGAACCTCGCCTACCTTTCATTTCCTCCTCATCGTTGGTGGCGTTGCTCTCCGTTGATCCCTGGAGCGCAGAGACACGGACAGAAAGACACAGGAGTTAACGAAGCCGGTTTAAAGGCCTGAGAGTGGAGCGGCTGACAGACAAACACACGGCTCACCTTCACTCCATCAGGAGGGTTGTGCACCACTGTGCTCTGAGACTCCTGCGACGCAGAACAGAACAGTTAGTTCAGCACGTCAGGATCCTGAACCAGTGCCTCTCAACTGGGTTCAAACTGGGCCCAGAACCCAGAATCTACACCTCCAGTTGGTTTGAGAGCATCCAGAGCCAGGACTGGGAGATGATTCAGTCTCATCATTGATTACTTTCATTATCAATTAATCTTATTATTATTCTGTTGATTTGTTTTCTCCAAGTTTGTGGAAGAATTTGGTTAAAGCATTTAGCAAGGAGCTCCTAAAAGGATCTTACTACATTTTACAATTAAAAAAATTCAATTGCATAAAATTTTGGACCACATCGGTTTATGAAAAATGTATGAAATGTCAATCAGATGATGAGCCAAAAATCTTAAAGAAAGAAAATGCTAGAGAGTCCACTAACTACAACCATTAGATCTGGTAAAAGTTATTTAGTTGATGCTCTCTACATTGATTTAAATTCATTTACCTCTGTTGGTAGGGACAGCCCTGGATTCATTGTTTAGTCTATAAAATTGCAGAAGAATATTGAGAGCTTCTTTCCAAAAAGTCCAAAAGTAAAAAATATTCAAGCTTAATATAACAGAAGGCAAAGAACACCAGCGAATATTCACATCTGAGAGCCAAAGGAACTCGTGATTTGTTTTTTGTTTTTTTGATAAATTACAATAACAAGTTTATAATCAAGATTGTTGCAGAATAATTTTCTGTTAAATTATTGTGCTGTGCCACAAAATTATTGAAGCTAAATGAATAAAATTATGCAAATATTTTTAAAGAAATGCAGTTTTATCTCAGGCTGCAACAAACATGTATTATGATCATTGATTCGCCTGCTGATTCTCAATTTCCCTTCTAGTTTATATGTTATTTTTGCATCAATTTTCCATATCTACAAAGAAAATATTCTATTCTGGGATCCTGCTCCGCCAGTTGAGAAGCACTTATGAAAAAGACCAGACAGTTTAGTATGTAAACAGTACAAGATGAAATATTTAAAACATGCTAGTAAAGCGTCTTAAAATCGCAACATGCTGTTACTGGATGAGAGCATGATGATAAAAGTGTGTCAGTGTGGTAAAGATGTCTGCAGGGTGTAAGCAGTGGCAAGATAAACAGGTTAGAGTGGGAGAGATGGTTGGATGTGAGGAAAGATGGTTACAAGGCGGCGTCAACTTTAGTGAGAAAGTTGAGGGAAAGCTGGTTAAGCGAGGGGACAACAAAGAATATATTAGAGATGTTCAGATACCATTTCTTCCTTCCTGATACAGATTCTGATCCCCGAGTCTAAATTAATGACAAATATTCTTCTTCTTCTTTTTTTCAGCTGTATACTTTTAACCCTGTATGGTTGTAATAAGATTG
This sequence comes from Serranus cabrilla, assembly GCA_903364295.1. Taxonomy (NCBI): domain Eukaryota; kingdom Metazoa; phylum Chordata; class Actinopteri; order Perciformes; family Serranidae; genus Serranus; species Serranus cabrilla. The sequence goes on along the minus strand of CAFUXE010000019.1, from coordinate 243,175 downwards.
CTATCATGGTTTTAAGGCCTGACTCAGGTTAAACCACTTCTGAAACATGAACAAATGCAGAGAATAAATAAACTCTCTTTCATTATAGATTGACAATCATAACCAAAAAAATAACAAGATGAAAAAATAATTCCATTGATAATCTGACGTTTTGCTCGCTCTGACTAAGCTAAAACTCTTCCGATCAAGAGTGCAACTTCCCAAAGAGATGGGAAAGAAGCGAGATGGCTCTCTTTTCAGCTACTTCCATCATCGATTTCATGTGCAATAATGGTTAGTTTACGCAGCTGAAGATGAAAGTAGCTAACAAGTGAGCCTGACACCCGAACCGGTATTTCTGATTGTGGTGTTGGTATCGGAACAACTCTGGAATATATCACACTTGGATATCAGCTAAACCAGGACTCTACAGTTCTCTGTGCTGCCACTTTAGAGGCATATAAATCATACAAATTTCATGCTTCGGAGAAATCTAAAAAGGTGCACATGTGCAGCCTGAGATTCAAAGTAATGATGAACATTTGGAATTATTTCAGTGAAGTTTGAGTCGGTAACACATGTGCACTTTGGGGGGTAAAATGGCCACAGGATGGGTACTGCTGGGACAGGCGAGGTGCAACACCTCCTGGGTGGTAAATGAAGGATGACAAGCAGCGACTATGACGATGGAGGCGTGAGGCACAACGGGCTACTATGCAACTACTCGGGGACTGCGGCGGCCTACTGTACCATCTGGGCGTTGGTTGCCATGTTGGTGTCTTTCAGGGCATTGATGGCGCTCACTATACTGTTCTTACTGTTGTTGGTAGAAGGCTGGGACGAGAACGCAAACACTCAAAGTGAACACATACGTTACACACACGCACACATACACACAGATGCATTAGAATTATACGCCTTTTAGGGAATGGGGCTAATGTTGGTCGAGGCTCCCGGGCTGTTGAGAGCTAACAGGGTAAATGAGAGGGTGAGTGCCACAGAATGGCCTCTAGATCATCCTTTTAACTGCCTCACTAACTCTCTATGCCTCCGCCACTTAACTGCACAGAGAGACCCCTGGGGCAGAGGAGAAAGAGAGGGAGGCAGGAGGCAGGAGGAGGAGAGGGGAGAGAGATGCTTAATAGCAGCAGAGAATGACGGAGACTGCCCGGAAAAGAGAGCAGCAAACCTCTGACTGAGACTAAAGGTGAAAGAATAAAAACCAACATAGAAAAAGAATTAAGTGATAATTATACACGAGGATGTGACTGAACTGGAAAGAAGCAGTTACACAGAGTTTCTCAAACTTGTGGATGGGACGACAGGAATTCTGGGATCTAAAAACAGGCCACAGAAGGTTGAGAAACCCTGAGGTGTAGCAGAATCCCCTATGGAAATTAATGGGAAATTTGAGCCAAAAACAAAACTGTGGAAAAACCCTGGAATAAAAAATCCTAACAGTATGAAAAAAAACATATTCCTCGACATAATACAAGGAGGAGAAAGTGAGCTTGAGAGTCACTCAGAGGTACAGAGAAAGAACAGAAGGCAGTAAAGGGGGTCAGCTAACAGAGGAGAGACAGGACACAGTGTCGTAGAACAAAGAGGGCAGAGAGGTGACGAGACAGCCTTACCTTAGCAGAATCGGACTTCTTGTTGAGTAAACTTTTGCATGCTGTAAAAAAGAGGAGGATAGAGAAACGGGTACAAATTTTACTGTTGACAACAGCATCCATGCCAACCCAAACATCTCTCTGTCAGCGCTTATAGAAATCTGCAACTTGAGCAAAAAGCTGAATCTACAATTTGTCATATCTGTGAAACCCCAATACCTGAGCCTTTATAGCTAAGTAAATCTTAGTGTTGCCAAAGAATAACATGCATTTAATGGATTTCTTGGGTTTTTTTTTTTTTCTTGGCTGCACAAGTTGCTACACTCTGCAAAACCCATTCGCATCATAATCCATTCATTGCCATCTGGGGAAAAAAGGAGAAACCTGAGAGCAAAGTAAACTTCCTAAATCCATTTCCTGTCTGTAAGACCCCAGTAGATCTAAAAAGAGAGTGATGGTCAGACTCAAACTGCCGCCAGGACTGACGGTGATGAGCTAGGTTAATGTAAATCATTGATTTCCTTTAAGGGCTCCGGTCACTTTTCCTCTCACTCTAAAGCTCTCAACTGTCTGTTGCTTCCTTTTCTCTCATTTTCTACTGACACACACAGGTTCCAAAAATCTTATCTTGTGTTTCTTACCTTCCAATAAGAAATGGGAGAGGGAAAGAGGGGGAGAGAGGGGAGGGTTGAAAGAGAAGGCTTAATATTTCAATACAAGAGAGTGGAGATAAGGGGCACAGCATTTACAGCAGCAAACAATATCAAGTGACAACTCATGCTCCTTTATCTTGGATGTTACGTCCAATTGCAGCTTCTATCTTGGCCTGGCCATGCAGCATCCAAAGAAAAAAAAAGTAAAAATTTTCATTCCTTAACCAGGGAAAAGAGAGCTGATTGTTCAGTGTGCAACATCTGCTCTTAATTCGGCTAAATTTTCTACCAAACAGCCATCAGGGTGCTAATTGTGACAGCATGGGACCACCACGTTCACATGCTCTCTAAATCTGTCCTTCCCCTCCTGCTCCTCCAGGGAATGATCACCAATTTTACATGACAGTGAAGTCAAGATGACCCACAGTAGGAGGGCTGCACCACTCGAACAGGAGAGGACAGATTAGAGAGCATCTGAAGTTGTATCTCCCGAAAACATTTTACAGGATTTAACCACAAAGGACACCCACATGCGAAAGGCTACAAGGCAAAAACCTTTTCTAGG
>CAFUXE010000019.1:183969-197071 GCA_903364295.1 Serranus cabrilla | reverse complement strand
CATACAGGTGGAGGTGGCCGTCTGTCTGTCTGTCTGTCTGTCTGTCTGGAGGCCTAGCTCAGAAGCTGGCGGATCTCCTTGTGCATGTGACACAAGAAGTCCACGTATGACGCTCCCCCGCTGGCGCTCTTGTCCTCGACCAGGAAGTGCCTGAAAATCAGCTCGGCTCTGTCCTCCTGTTTCACCACCATCAGCTGCGAACGGGAGGAGAAAGGAAAGTGAGGAACAGACGGGGATCAAACACAAATACTTTTCGGTAACGCCCAAAATGCGTCTGAGCGCTTATCAAAGACGGTGCTGGTGTGTGAGGATCATTACACAAAAAACACTGTGAAGCTGTAAAAAATGTAATAAAAACAGAATGCACTGATTTTCAATCCTCTGCGACTTACATTTAATTGAATACAGTACAAAGACATCTAATGCAAACCTTTTTTTTGTAAACATATACACTCTTTTCATTCAATTCATTGTTTGGACTTGAAGACACCAGAAAGGTAATGAAGAGACGATGAAGTTTACCTTCATGTATCGTGATCGCTGCGCTCTGAAGGACTCGATGATCTCTCGGAGTCTCTGAGAGAACGGGTTATCCAGCTCTGGCAGACTTGTCTGAAACAGAAACGATATACTTTTAAAATATGTTGGAATTTTTGTAGTTTTTGTGCTGACTGATGAAATGTACAGAAAAAAAGGAAGCATCATCATATACCATGCTGAAAAAAAGTAGATTAGGATTGATTTTAAGATTTTTCTGATCACTTTTAAAGCTCGTTTAGGTCTGGCTGCTGACTATTTCTCAGAATTATTAATTCCATATGAGTCGACCTGCGTCTGTAGATCCTTGGGTGGCGCCCTTCTGACTGTTAAAGTGGAAACTAAAATAAAAGGTGACCGGGCTTTTGCCTTCAGAGCTGCTTAAAAGCAGCTTTCATGTAATCTTTCCAACCTTACTCTGTTTTTATTCTATTCACTATATATATTTATATCTGTCAACCTTTTGATTCTGTTCTTATTACTTAATTACCTATGTTGTCTTTTAGCGTTTTTATGTAAAGATTATGTTTTTTGGGCCTTAAGGTGCTAAAGTTGTTATTATTATTACAAAGCGTCTGTGTTGGAGAAGAGTTGTGCAGCTTGTTAAATTTGTCCGTCCCTCACTCTAAACACACACCAGGACTAAGCTGCAGCCGGCAGGTTACATGGAAGCAGATCTGTTTCTCACCAAGCTCGGGTCGATCTGGCTGAAGCTCGGCGTGCCGAAGATGTTGACCAGCAGCTCCTGCTGGACGCTGGCGCCCACCCACAGGAAGAGGTGGAGCCCCGTCTCCAGGAGGTAAACTCCGCCTTTAGAAAGCCTCTCCTCCGAGTCCCTTAGCGCCACGGGCAGCGAGCCGCTTTCCAACTTTGTCTGGGAGGTCAAAGAGAAGATTAGAGGAATATGTGGTGTTGCCATCTACTGGTCACACAGTTTGTTCAGTTTAAAAACAGCTTCATGAGTGTTGTTTTAAAGCCCGATGACAGACTTGAGGGAGTAAAAACGGCGAATATACAGAATGTGTTAAAAGATTTTAGTGCATTATAAGGCATTAAGGAGCTGTTCAAAGACACATCAACCTAGACATCCATGTCTCTTTTTCTATTCTAGATTTTGAGATGTTGCTCTGCCAACGGTTTGAATTTTCAGCTTCAGAATAAGCCTTAAAAATGTTATTTTTCCTGATTCAGTTTGAACATTAGACACTAACTTTACTAAAAGAAACCTAACAGGCCCCAAGCAGGGTTTTTGTGAGAGAAAAGTAATAAAGTAGACACATTTGAGAAATTCTGGCTAAAAGGTATGTAGATTTATAATATTTTCATACATTTAAAGAAGACTAAGTCCTGTCATTAGACTCAAATGTCTTTAAACTCCTTTTTAAACATCCAAGTATTACATGTGCAGTTATATATAAGTATTACATAGTATCCTGTTATGTGTGTTTCCCTGCAGGTACTGGCCCCCCTCTCCTGCCTCACAGCTGCAGCGAGTGGCAGCACTCAGCTGTTGTTAATCAGCAATTAGGGGCTGCAGGGAAAACAGGACCAGTGTGTGTGTGTGTGTGTGTGGCTGCTACTAGGGTGGTGCTAGTGTCGGCACATTTCTGTGTCCTCTGTATGTAGGATGTGTTAATTTGTGTTTATTTACTGTTCAGGTTAACATTTAATATGTTTTGTAGTATTTTATTTTGATTGTTATAAAACCATTACATTATATCAATAAAAATTTTATTCTGCCAGTAAAAAATTATCATTATCAGATAGCAGAGACCCTGAATATGAGGCTGCATTCAGACAGACAGCAGAGTTCACTGAGTCCACAATACTGCAGACTTTGCATGACAGAATTACACAACATAGTGCTCGCATGATAAAAATAGTTGTGATGGGAGGAAGCTCAAAAGCATCATCATCAAAAAAAAGCTCTACGTCTGGTTCTTTGTTCTGTGAGAGCACAAGTATGCAGATTCACTTTCATCGGGTTTGATAAAACTGGATTATTAACTCAACCACACAGGCTTTTATATTGAGTTAGAGAGAAGCAAACACATGTCTTTCTGAAAGTACATATCAAATATGAGCGCTGCCTCTTTGATGATCACAGAAACCCCCCTGTCCATGTAAAATGAGCCCTTTCACCCTCCAACATTCACACATTTTTACACTGGTGATTCAATTTTTAGTTTGTCACTTAGTGAGCACAGTGGACATTCGTAAAAAGCCATAAATCACAAGAAGATAGACTGAAAATTTGTAGCTTTTCCACAACTGAGAGATGAACCATACAACGTGTTATTGCGTGTGTGCTCACCAGTGGCAGCAGGCGCGGGTAGAAGAAGACGTGCGTCTCTGAGACGTCCATGCAGCTGATCAGCTGTCTCAGGTAAGCCCGGTCGTCCAACGAGACGTCGGCTCCCGGCAGCAGCACGTCACTCTTCAGCACACAGTTCAGGTAGACCGGCAGCAGCTTCATGCACTCCGGGAGGATCAGCTGGAACACACACACACACACACACACATGTGGGAGGTAAATACAGGATTCGTAAACTTTTTCCAAAATCAAGCATTATCAAGGTGTTTTTAAGCTTTTCCAGCATCTTAAAGCTGTGGTAAAATACATATTTACATACAGTACATACTGTATGTACAGAATAGTTATTAATTCACTTCTTCATCACATTCAATTAAGAGCGTTTGGCTATGTAGAACAAAAAACATGCTTTATGAAAGTATTCTACAAAAAGGGTGACAAATAAAGGGAAAACACAATCAGGTTTGTTTCAAATGAGTCACCAGTTTGTAAGTAGACTTGGCATTAATCTAGCTGAGCTATTATAAAACAATCACTAGACAAACAACTTCAGCACATTTTTAAAACCATGATAACAACACTTTTTGTTTTCAAGGATTTCCAGCCCGTTTGAACCCTGTAAATACATAAATTGACACTTAATGAAATATGTGTCACGGCATTTATAAGTGCACGGATTGTGCACTGAATCTATTTACTTTTTCATTAAAGAAAATATCAGCCTGAGAAATCTGACATTTAGTGGAATGTAAAATGGGATCCTGACCAAAATCTGTTAATGTTGCATAAGAGCAATAAAAATGACTCTTGATATGATTGTGGTTCTGTTTCCATATCTGCCTTTAAACTGTATCTGACGCTTGTTTAACACTTGGTATTGCTCTAAATGACTGAGGTCGTGTCTTTCCGTACCTGACCAGCTGATGACGGGCTTGCACAGTTCTTTCGGTAGCAGGCCAGAATCTGAGCGCACTGGTTGACCAGAGTGTCTCTAACTGCCTTAGTGTTGTTGTTCATGAGGCCTCGGAAAGCTGCAACACAAAAACACAACAGAATAAGATATAATACACTGATCTCTGAAGCATAATGGACTTTTCACAACATCAAGAGATATGAGCAGTTTATCATCTCATCGCTGCTCTGCTTCAAAGCTGCAAACCTTCATACCAGCAGCTCCCAGGAACAGGTGCAGCGTTCCACTGCTGGATAATTCGTTTGATAGTATATTTAGAAAATGTGACTCATTCATTTCTCCATTCACACCTTGTCCAGACGTTAGAGTACCATGCTGTGTGTGTGTTTTATGCTCTTCTGTGGCCTAAATACATTCTGCGGTGTGAGCTCGTCCTCACCGTATTTGGAGAAGAAGTTGATGATTGTGTCGGTCTCACAGTTGCGGTAGAGGTCGGCCAGCTGAGAGCAGCAGTTGACCGCCATGTTGTGGACACGGAGACGCCGCTGGCCACTGCAGCTGGTGTACAGCACGGCGCACTGCAGGGAAACAAACGAAATGTGAAATTTTAAAAATAAAAGTAAAATTGCAGTTGAGGCAGCACCATCCACAACAGCCATTCTCAGACTTTGTGTGAATGCAGCCAAAGTGAATGCCTCATCCTGTCCACTGTGCCTCTCCGCTCTGTGTGGCTCACCCGGTCAAACAAAACTCCAAAGTGGTGATATTTGATGAGCTGGGAATGAGTTCATGCTGCTCATCCTACGTTCAGTTATGGGCCAAAGGCTCTTTGTTGACGCAAATAAATGTCTCACGTTTCACAACAAAACAAGAAAGAATAAGATAAAAATACAGGACGAGTGCAGGATTTCTGCAGATAGACACGGCCACACACTATAGATTTTTTGTGTGGAAAATTTGGCATATTTTACCTTTAAAATAAGCTTTCTGTTGGAGTTTATGGTGTTCTAAATTTTGACACCATCTTACTGAAAATGTATCAGTTGCAAATATCAATTATCAGCCTCCTTGATTACTTATAATTTGATGGAAAAATCACAGTTGACTCACTAGTGTTTGCAAGTACCTGAAGCTGAGACAAACCTAAAAAGTCTGATTTGGAAACTGATGCGTAAAATGTGTTTCCTTCTTTTTAAAGGATTTTGTTGCACACCTGCATCAGTGCCCCCGTCTCCTCGCTGAGCTTGTCGTCGTGTTTGAACTCCACCGTGATGGCCTTGTCACAGTCGAGGCCTGCCAGCTCCACGTCTGTGGTGTTACTCATGAAGAAGGAGCCGAAGAAGTCTGTCGCTCTGATGCCTGAAGGGAGGGAAGGCAGGAGAGGGAGGATTACACCATCAGCTGTCACGTACCTCTCACTGTCTTTTTCTTTTGGTTTCCAAGCCTTACCTGTGCTGGTTCGCACCCTCATGACGGCATCAAAGCCGACTAGTTTCTGAACGTCTCGTCTGAGGTCGTTTAAGAATCGCTCCCTGTCCGACTGAGCCTGGGATGAAGAAAATACATGATTAGTTCGATGAAAAGGCACGTTACACAAAGGATCAGCTGGTTTCTCAACAAATGCTATCAGAGCATTAAAGGGGCTTTATGTATAAAATGCCTGAAGATAATATGCACAATAAAACCTGCAGGAGTTTCAGACCCTGGAGGAGGAAAAGAGTGACGTTCTCTCACCTGGAAGTAGGTGTATTTGTAGACAGAACCTCCAGTGGAGACAGGAACCACCCCTAACGTGGCAACGTCCACATACTGGTTGGGGAATAGGAAAAGATCCACACAGCAGCCCTGCGCTACACAGTCCTTAGCCAGGGTGTTGTAGAAACCCACCTGGGGCTGAAACAGAGTCTGAGGAGGACAGAAGAGGACGGGGAATCAGCGTGGAACCTTTTTGTCCCATATAAATATATTTAGATGCTACATATAACAGATCACAACCTCGCTACCCTGGTGTTTTACCTTCTCCTTATCGGTCCCAATCAGCTTCTTGTCTTCCCTGTTCTTTAGTTTCCCAGGAGCCTCTGCGATGGGCAGAGAGGTGTGAAACACAAACAGCTTCCCTGAACAGTCTGCAGCCTGACAAGGTGACACACAGCAACACACAAATCATCAGGCATGTCAGCAGACTGAACATCAGTGTCAGTTTAAACGGAGGGTCATGTATGCAGATATATTATGAATGGGTCATTTCATGCATTTGAACAATTTTTATGGCAATCAAAAAAAGTCAACGAGCACTCAGAATTTTTTTTAGTATCTCCGCAATTAATCATTTGATATGCGCTCATAGGTTTCTTGGAAATAAGTCATGTAGCATGGAAAAAAAGCCTAAAAAGTGACTAATCAACTAAAGAAATGCTAGTTGACTATGATCCAAACGAGCTACGACTTAAGTGGGGGGCAGTCATTTTTAGTCTTAAAAATTTAATCACAATTATATAGCTTTACATAATATACTACATAATATCACCGTATTATCAATACACTGATCTACAGGGGGCAGTAATGTGCCAAGAAACACAGCAATGGGGCAAAAATGGAAGCATGAGCAACATGGACATAAACAGAAAAATCAGCTTTGCAAGTGTTTTATAAGGAGGAACATCAAAGATGCAAACATTTGTAACACTGGTTTGTAGCTTCCCAGACCTATAGTGTCAGAGGTTATATGTGGTTACCTTGAGTGCCTCCAGTCCTGCCTGGATGACCGGTCCAAAGACCGTCTCTGTCTCCCTGGTGTCTGCAAACATCTCTGGGATCTGGTCCAGCAAACTGGAAAACCAGCAAACCAGATCAACGTGTGTGTCCAAACACATTTCATGTATCAGTTAATGTGTGTGTGTCTGTTTTACGTCTTCTTACCTCTCGATAACTAGCCGGCTCTCATTTACGTTGACCAGGAAGCCGTCGAGCAGCGGTACGAACATGTCCGATACATCTGACACCACCAGCATCTGCGGCTGGGCCAGGCTCGCCTTGACGTTGTAGAAGTGCAAAACCTTGTTGTAGGTGACAAAACCCACCCGCACCACGGACTCCATCTCTGGGTTTTCCCTGAACACAGAGGATAAAAAACGGTCACGTTTGCCTTACCTGACATGAGCGTATAAACTCACTTTTACTTTCACTTTTAAGAGGAAATGTTCCTTATTTTTCACTACAGATTCTGTTTTCTTTGCTTCCTTTGGTCCTCTTTATGTCCTAACTTCATTCATTTGAATACATTTTAGATATTTGTTTTACTCTATCTAGCACAGGGGTGTCAAACTGATCCAGTAAAGGGCCGAGTGGCTGCAGGTTTTTGTTCCAACCAAGAAGAAACACACCTGAATCCAATCATTCAATCACCTGAACTGTCTTCACTCAGGTGATTAATTATCAGTATCACCTGTGCTCTTGCCATGTTTGGACATATTATGCTGTGTTATGTTTTCACAGAGTATAACAGGGACAATTCTAGCATTTGTAAGCATTTTACAGAATGATCATTTTTTGACAAAAATCAACATTTGGAAATCCTATAATAAATTGTTTTTCTTTTGACATTTTTAAATAGAATATAGTATGCCATTTTTTTTTTCAGTTTTGGACACTATAATATAGTGTTTCTTGTTTCATATTTTTGGATATACTATACTATTACCCAGGTCCAACAGCATTTTTAGGCATTTTTGGGTGAACTACACTATGACCATTTTTGGATATACTATAATTAGTTTTTTTGCCATCTAGAACAGGGGTTTCAAACTGATCCAGGAAAGGGCCGAGTGGCAGAACCACACCTGAATCCAATCATTCAATCAGCTGAACTGTCTTCACTCAGTTGATTAATTATCAGTATCACCTGTGCTCCTGCTTGGTTGGAACAAAAACCTGCAGCCACAGCGGCCCTTTACTGGATCAGTTTGACACCCCTGATCTAGCATATTCAGGTTTCCTGTAAACCTACTTCCCTCCTGTCTGTCCCATGTGTGTTCTACATGAATGAGTACCTGGGCAGGTAGTCTAGGAGGGTCTTGAGTTCCTGGCAGACAATGTTGACCATGCCGCTCTTCACAGCATTGTAGGACACATCGATTAGGAAGATGAAGGCTGGAGGCTGAGGAATCTTGTTGTTCTGTTAAGAGTGAAGCAAATACGGCGTATGATGTCATGTGGAAATAACAATATAATATTAAAATACAGACAAATAAAAAAACTTTCATAAATGAATAGTGAAACTGAGAATGACTACCAAAATGTAACTCAACAAAAACTTTTTGTATTATTTTGTTATTTATGAAGGTTTAAATAATCTATAAAAACATTTAAATATAATAATTCCAGTGGTTGCTGAATCTACGAGTCCAATGAGCAAAAGGTTTGTTTCCTACCTTACAGTAGTCAACAGTGGCCAGGAACTCGTAGCTGCCCAACGAAAGCTCCGGCCTGTCGTAGCAGTCCACCCTCTTACCAGTGTGGTCCAGATGCTGGAAGTAATGTGGAGGCACTGTTGGGAAAAGGAGCAGGATGGGCAGATAGCATCAGTACAGTGGGTTTCATTTAGGAAAGTTTTATTTCATGAACACAGACACACACTCACCCTCTGTGACGCAGCTGCAAAAGCCACACTGGAAGCGGCGACCTCCCTCAATGAACTGCATGTACGGACACATGTAGGCCTTGCAGCGGTTGCAGCGGATCGGACCGCCCTCGCCGTGGTCCACCAGGTACGGAGGGGTCTGACAGGAGATGTAACGAAAGGAGTAAGAGACGTTTTATCCAATAATCCTGATGTCTGAGGTGGACAGATTTAATTCATATAATTTGACTACGGAGGTGACTTCATCTAACACCCTTGTTTGGACAGAATTACTTCCAGGGTGAAATATTTACACCCTGTTTTATAAAAAGTGGGTTTTCCTGCCAAAATGATGTAACAAAAACCTAGTCCACATGTTTACACCCATGAGTTCATGAAACAAGGTCACGCAGCCACTCCCACCTCTGTGATTGTGAGACAGATTATCCTGCTGACATCCTGCCATGAAAACTACACATCAGGCCCTGAGAATTAATCTTTTTTTTAAATCAGGGATGAAACGGTCCAACTGTTACAAAAACTCTCAGCAGAAGGTAGAGCTGCAGCGCAGGACACACAGGCGAACAGCAGAGGAAGCTTGTTGTTGGGTCAGATTAGCACGAATATCTAAATGCTTGCAGGGCTGCAACTGACGATTATTTGTATTATTTATTATGCTGTGAAGTATTTTCATTTAACAATTTAGCCCATTAAAATATATATTTATATATATTTTTTAGTATCTGGAAGAAATTGGAATTAACCTAAAAAAAACCCTGGCTCAGATAATATTGAGTCATGCAATAACAGAACTAATTTCAGACTAAACTCTGAAGAAGAACGACTATTTATATAGCGTAAAAAAACGTCGCTCACCTCATCTGGCGGCAGCGTGGCGAGGGGCTTGATGACGGCAGCCAGAGGCACCTGAGACTGCTTGGCCATATCGGCTGTGCAAGGCATATTGTAGGCCGTACAGCGGACAAACCTGGGACTGGCGTTCCCTAAACACAGACTCAGCATTAATGACATCTTGGAAGAGGTTTTTAAGAGTTGCCGGGCGGGAATGTGTACACAGGAATTTGAGCCTACCTTGGTCTTTGGCCTCGAAGTTGGTGGTGACCAGCGGTGGGACCTGACCTCTGACCCCGGTGGTGAATGCCTCAGTGCTCTTAGCCCTGTCGTCCTCTATTACCTGGATCTAGAAAAGGAGGGAGGGGGTCAAAACATGAGTCTAAAATTTATTCATGTTTACAGCATAAATACACACGATATGATACACTGTCCCTGGGTCTACAAACGTCTTAAAGAGGAACATTTAACACACATGCAGGAGATGACTTTCACACAACCCCCTACACACACACCTGCAGCTACTTAACCAGAACTGAAAACCCCAAAATATCTGTGGATATAAAAAGTTGAGACACCGCAAATGTGACATTGTTTCATAATTCAGTATGTTGTGCAAAGGAAATCACAAATACGATAAACTAACTAAAGATTTTATTAAATCTTGGAAAAAGCGCAACACTTATCAAGGCATGCCATTCATGCAAGGAATTGTGGGTAAGTCAAAACATTGCAGGCTTGCATGCAGAGAGGAGAGCTTGAGGCGGCGGCTTTCTGAGCTTGATGAATGACGAACCCTAAAAACTAGTCAAACTAAGACAGGCAGCCTCAGAGTCCTCATCAAACACACAGAAACAGAGCGATGGAGTGAGGAAGCAGGAGAGACCAACAGTGTTGCATGTGATGATGATACTACAACCCTAAAAGTTTAAGTGATTGATTTAAATGGAGACGTATCTTTGGATAACGTCCTTGAAGGGATAGTTCAGAATAATCAGGGTTGTTTGAAGTACTTGTCCATAGTCAGTGTATTAACTAGAATAGATGGCGGTCGGCACTTTCACTGACAGACGCTAAGCTACGTACCGGTGCAGGTGGATGCAGGAGCAGAACTTATTTTAGCAACATAAAAATAAATCTATATCAGTTTAAGTGTCCTGTGCTCTCTTTAAAGCCATGAGACTTTTTAAAAGCTATTTTATCTCACAGAACACAGGAGTTGCAACTTCACCATGTAGTTTGTTTATGTTATTGTGTTATTTAGTGAATCTGAACTAACCCTTAATACACCAACGTCACTGAAAAATGGAAACTGAAGGGAACAGAAGCAGTTATCTGGGCTCTCTTCAAAGCAACCAGGTCCTTTTTGTTATTTTACCTTGCAAAATATTGTAGCTGCTGGTTTACTGCTGCACTGATTGCTTAATTTTAAAACACTAAAGTCACTCAATAACACAAACTAACCAAACTGAGGCAGCAGTAGACCTCAACTCATATGTTCTGCAAGGTAAAGTTACTATTTTTAGTCAATGGAGTCTTGTGGCTTTGAAGAGAGCGTAAATAATGACGGGCAAACTTAAACAGAGCTGTCACCAGCAAGGTACAGCCGTGAAAATATTCCAAATATAGCACACACTTAAACTGAACAGATTTTTTTAGATGGGCTTTTTTTAGGAGGCTAAAATATGTTTTGCTGCTGCAGTACATAGCTTCCTACCATCAGTAATACACTGACTATAGATAGGTACCTGAAACAACCAGCCTTCAATGAACTAACCATTTACATTAATACACAACACACTTCTAACTTATGTCCAGCAGGAGCCCATCTTTCACACTGTGACTATCACTGACTTTGAGGGCTAAGAAGGACAGAACAGGAGGTGGAAGCTGTGTGTTAGTGCAAGCAGGCAGGGTGAAGAGGAGGAAGAGGCAGGCACACAGGAAACTTACTGGGCTGGGGATAGCGTCTGGATCTATTCTATGTCTTGATTTCTGCACAGCCGGCATGTCAGACGCTTGCTTTACATTCAAAAGTTTGTCCAGCAAATTGTGCAAAACAGGACAAAATAAATCAATACAAAGAGTGAAAATATAAAAAAAAAAACGAGTGTGAGAAGAGAAACCTCAGCAGGATTATGCTGAGTAGCAGGCAGCATTGTTGTTATTCAGACAGAAACTGATCAGTAGTATTGATTATAGATTAGTGGTACTGTAGACTATGATATCAAGCAGAAATAGATACAGACTAACACATGCTAAGCAGTTTTCATGTAAAGCGGCTACAGAAGGTACAAAGTCAAAACATTACTATTAGATTTCTTTGCTGCTCGAGCTGGAAAAAGATAAAAAATCTACAGATGCTGTGATATCCAAGAGTGTCTGTGATGGCCCAGATACACATTTATGTTCTTACATTAAATTTCATCAGGAAAAAGTCCAATTTAAATTAAATAACTCTTTTTTTTGAGAGAGATCTGGTCTAGAAGGCAGCATAAAAACAGCATTAAATACAATAAACAACATTAAAAGGCCATAAAAAGTCTGTCGCCAACCACAAAAGAAAGCATAAAGAATATCTGATTACAGATAATTTAATTCTTCTTGGAGTGCATATGAAAATCCCTTGTAACTTTAAACTGTGCTCATTATATTATTTTGTCGAGGATAGTTTATGCTGAGTGTTTAGTATCAAACATTTAGACAACAGAACTGGTTATCATGATACCATAATCTGATAGTATCATGAGAAATCCAGCCTGATGTAACTGCCCAGCTGTAAGTGGTACATGCACAATCATACACACTTGGTGGCCATTTTATTAGGTACACCTGTACAAGCTATCATCCGGAAAGGTTGGGATGCTGTTTAAAAAGTAAATAAAAAAAGAATGCATCAAATTCAGAATGAGCAAATATTTTTACAAAGGCTTTTTCCAAACTATTGCATTCTGTTTTTATTACTTTATTTTTTACATCGCTCACACTTTTCTCGACTGTAATACAATGGCTTGACCATAAATTCTACTATTTTATGTTAAGTTTATAATGTTCAGTTTTTGTTGACACTGACTATAATCATATGTAGTGTTTCTACATTTTTTTTCTATGAAAAAGGGCAGATTATTAGAAACACCTCTGGTATGATTCGGTTCAGTATAACGCCACTTTGTCCTCAGTGCTAAATTGAAGCAACATTAAAGACATCATAAAATTAGACTTTATGCCAGAACAGTTGTATCGCTTTCTTTAGATTGTACAGGTGTACCTTATAAAGTGAGTGTACTTTCAAACTCACTCTGGCAAATGCATCAAAGTCATCTTTCCTTACTACTACTTAATCTACAAACATGGTGAGAACATCAGAAATGCTCAGAGATAAACCGATCGTTGGTCCTGTTGGGGTAAACTAAGGATTTCCTTGTTTTTAAAAGAAGTACATGTGTGTGTGCAGCTGCTCACCGGGCTAGGAATGGCATCTGGGTCAAGTCTTTTCTGTGCAGCGGGAGCAGGAGCCGGAGCGGGTGCTGGGGCTCCGTAATTTGGTTGCCCGGGATAAGGGCCTGCATAGCCAGGCTGAGGGCCTCTCACCTGCCCAAATGCACCTGAGGAGAACAAGGAAATGGCTTATAGATGGAGAAAGCAAGACAAATCTGTGAGGTTTGCACCGGGTGGCAGTTTCCTTACCATTCTGCTGAGGAGGGTATCCTCCCTGCATGCCAGGCTGAGCTGGAGGCTGCTGCATGGGCCCAGGAGGGCCTGGGGGGCCCTGTGGTCCTGGAGGCAGGTGGTTACTCTGAGCCATGGAAGTAGGAGGCATCTGAGCTCTGGGAGGAGGGGGGCCTGAGTGGTAGGGGGATGGCTGGGA
>CAFUXE010000019.1:167386-183780 GCA_903364295.1 Serranus cabrilla | reverse complement strand
TGGGAGGGTGGAGGCGCAGGACCCGAGTAAGAGGAGGGAGGAAAGGTTTGCTGAGAGGAAGGAGGTGGCGGTGCAGGAGAGGTGAACTGCTGCTGAGAGGTAGGGGGAAGCGAAGAGCTGAATGGCTGTTGAGACGGAGGTGGTGGGCCTCCGTAGTATTGCTGAGAAGCTGCAGGGCCACTGGGAGGTGGAGGCTGGGTCGGAGCGGAGGACGCAGGGGGAGGGGCTTGGGTGTAGGAGGGTGGAGGTGCGGGTGAGTAGGCAGTGCTGGCAGGAGGCTGTGAGCTGTGAGGTGGAGCTGAGGAGAGACAACAGACAGCGTGATTATCTACTACAAGTCTATGATTCATGCATCTACAACTCACATTCAAATCTTTCTCAAACCGCAGAGAATTTATTATCCACATTATTATTTATTATCCCATATTTACCATATCCTGGCCCTGCAGGGGTCGGCGGTCCAGAGGTGATCTGCATCCCAGTCATCTGGTTAGTGACCTGCTGCATTGAGGGTGGGGCCCCGTATTGTTGGGGAAAGGAGGGTGGGGGCCCTGACAGGTTCACAGCTCCCTGGTTGTATGGCTGAGACGCAGGAGGCCTGGAAACACATAGATCTTTTAGTATGTGTGTACTAGTGTTCTCACAATACTGGAACTATGAAATACACCACAATACCTTGAGAAACATAATATTCAATACCATTTTTGGCTGCCATCTCTGACACAGTTAAAATGAGGAAGCAGTGTCTCCAAAAAACTTCATCTTGGTAACGTATTTAATATGTAATCTGTTTTCTGCAGCAGTTTCAGTCTGTATAATATTATTGTCAGAGCATAATGGACTTGTATGCAGAATTTGCAGTAACCAGCACATAAAAAAAGTAAACTGAACACCAGCAGCAACTGAAACTTCAGTTTTCTCTTTCTTTTCTCCTTTTTATAATGTTGAAGGTGTTTTAAGCCCAAGAAACCGCTTTCTATTTCTATACATAATTTGTCTCTCAAGACATGTCACATAACTTCTTTTTTAATAATTTGCTTTGGTTGGTTTTGACTCCACGTTCACTCCCAAATAAAAACATGACAGACTTCTTGGAAGAGCATCAAGTCCTGAGGTTTCACTCTGACTGTCTCAGTGCAGTTACTTGTTGAGTTTAAATTGATTCTTTCACCTGCCTGAATGAGCTCAATTTGTCACCCAAGTCTGCATTTAAAGAAATAATAAATTAATACTGAATACATCTGGATTTGTGGTTACATTTCTTGAAAGAAAATAAATGTTTATCAGACCCAAGGCCTAAATACACTGAAGAGCAACATTCAGTCAACATGTAATTACCTGGGTGGTGCCTGTGTCATAGGTGGGGGTCCATTCTGCATGTCCCCTTGACTGTGACTGTACTGATTATATGGTTGAGGCGCTGAGACTGGAGGGGCTCCTGAGGTGGGAGGACCCCTGGCAGGACCTGGAATACAGGAACAAAAGATTATAGAAATACCTGAAAAAAAAGCATCATCATCCCTGCAACAAACACTCCTGAATGTATTCTGATACCAACCTTTCTTATGTGATGAGATTAGCTCAGCAAGCTAAACATGGTTCAGGCCACTGTGGTGCCCAAATACATTTTTAGAACTAACTGATTACATTCCCAGATTTTGCCTTGGGGGTTAGCAGCACAGACTACATACTGAAACCAGGCTGGAAAAGAGTTTGTGCTAAGAGGGTCACTTAAATCCATGGGGTTGATTTCCTGATGAAGGCTGGAAATAAACTCCAGATAATTTTAGGGAGTAAAATCTAGCTATGCTTAGCAACTGTCACATTGACAGCTTTAACTGTTGATAAAGTTTGTTGATCAAAAAAGTGATCAAACCTATAAAGCAAACACAAAATAAACAACTTAACCTTCCCTCTTGGTGTCTGAAACAGTAGTTTTGTGTGTAAAAATGCAATGTGACAAATAAATTATACAACAAATATGACAAGCAGATGCAAAAACTGAATCTAGAACATCTATCTTATATTATAAAAGTCTGGGAATATATCATTAACTGCTGGCTCTATGAAAATTTTAACATGTCGCCCAACCCTGAAAATCATTCCTCACATTTCTGCATAATACAAAGGTTTGGCATCAAATAGGTTAGTAACTGGTAGGCTGCTATAATTAACAGTCCCTGACTTTGGGTAAAAGATCCTATTGTACATTAAGAAAAAACATGGCAGACAGAATAATGCCCGTAGGCACAGAGAGGACTCGATGACTGCAGAGCATGTGGAGTGTGAAATGAGTAAGAAAAAGAGAGGAGGCAGTTACCTAAGTCAAGAGGAGAGGAGAGGTCAGAGACTGGGTTGGCAGCCACAGCCTTAGAGGGAAAACTTGTGAAAGGAGAATAACCTGAAATACAAGAGGGAAAGAAGGCAAATACAGAGAGATGTAGGGGAAATGCTTAAAGCAACGTGGAGAAATGAGAGGGCTCAGATTCAGAGTTTCGAGATTCAGATTAGTATGCAAAGACACAGGGCTGCTCGCACACATACATGAACAACACGGAGGGAAACATGTAGGTAAGACACGCCAAGGTTATGGCGCTATGAGTGCCTGAAGAGCACCCGAGCTGATGTGGTGTCTCTCACTCTCAGCTCGCTCACTCACTCATGAGCAAACTTGTTCAGAAGCAGCACTTTACCTTGTGGTGGAGCTCCGGGCTGGTAGGCTGAAGCAGGGCCGTTGTAGGGTGCATAAGGTGCGTAGGGTGCGGGGTATCCCCCATCCAGGGGAGCGTAGCCGGGCTGGCCGTAACCAGGCTGGGGCTGGCCGTATGGGGAGGCCATTGGAGTGTGCTGGTTTACATTCATCCTCAGTTCATCACTAAATCTGGATAAAGAGGTGACACAAATGCAAATGATTATTCAATGACATAAATCAAGACTAAACTTGTTCAGCCTGTTTTCAGGCCCCAACGGGGCTGTACATGATATTCAGAACATATAGTATGTATAGTTTACTGTGTGAAGATAAAGTGGATCCTGACCAGAGAATCAACTCACTTTCCCACCGTGTGTGTTTTAATCAGAGCTTATCTGCTCTTTGTTGACAACAAACAACAACAAATTATTGTGGTAACCAGTCAGGCCGTGCATTCATGTTAGTGCATGTGATTCCCTGTGTGTGTCCCACTTGCTGCTGCTCTGCAGGGATTATCGCCCATTACGCCTTCCCAACACAGGGTGTTGTCGTGAAAGCAACCCGCCGCCGGTTCCCCCTGACGTCAACAGTTAGCTCAGTTCACATTGCTGCAGTTTTAAGGCTGTTTGCAGCGGCCTTAGCACTGTTAGCTAGTAGCCGCTGCCTCAGCCGTCGCCATGTCGAGAGCTATTTGCAGGCAATCGATAAGCTTTGAATTTCATGTATGACAAATTTAATGTTAAAGGCTTTGTTGACAATTCTGAGTCATCTAACCAAAGCAATTCTGTCAGCTAAGTGATTAATTTATTTAATTAACAGAGCTACAAAACTGAGTTTCTCCTCATAGAATCCTAGAAAAGAGCCACTTTAGATCTTCTGTTCACCAGAGATGTGATCATAGTTTCTTGTAAATGAGTCATTCAGCATAAAAAAAGCATAGAAATGACTAATTAATTCAAGAAATGTTAGTCAGGGCAGACCAAAACAGCAAAACTGTCCATTTATCGGGGGCAGCTGGACTCCTCTGACTCCATGAGGATCAAACTGGGCAACAGACAGAACCAAAAAACAACAAAAACAAACTGATCGGAGTAAAAACATGTACTGCCAACTCGCTCTCTTAACAGAACATATTGAGCAATTCAGCTAAATGTTATTCAACGTATAGAGGAATCTTTCTTGTTTTCAACAGAGAGAAGGTTGAAGGCAGTCCAAAGAAGACATTCATGACCCTGACTAAGTTTACATACTTTGCACCTGAACTAACAAACAGGACGAGTAATGTAAAACACTTTAAGCCTTCACAGCTCTTAGCTCTACCAGTTCTTACAGTCAGACACAGATCAAACCCTGTTGTGACATTATTTTTTCCTGCTTCAGGGACAACACCTTTATTGGCTTTTAATGTTTGTCATGGCCACACCCACACATTGACTTATCAGTTACACACACGCTGAACAACAATACATGCTTTATATAAAATGAACTATGTACAAAGACACAGTAGTGGTTGGTGCTAGTTTCTTGAACTGGACTAACTTGTAAACCAAACAGCTCCAACAAATTGAAGCAAAACAGACAAATCACATGAGTAGTAATTAGCACTCTCTCTGTTATGAGGGTGAAATTAAATGCCTGATACCGTGGAGACGGTGTGTAATGTCTGCTGTGCATGTGCCCAAGCAAAGTGTTTACATGTTATGGTAAGACCTCAGGTAACTTAGTTGGGCTGTCAACTTTATGAGCATGAATACTCCTGCATATCATGTCAACTTCTACCTTGCAAGCAGAAGTTCAAGAGTGGTGTTGTTTATTAACTTCTGGAGACTGGCCCTAACCCTATATAACAGAGTGATGAGTATCATCTAACAGACAAACACGGGCTAAACGAGCGGGGCCTTTGAATAATTCAGCAGTGCAGGTGCCACAACGAGAAATACAATCGCTGGAGCCGTACAGCTATTTAGTATGTCGGGCCTACTGAGTGACCCACATCTGCTCTCCTGACTCGTTTGTATCTTTAAACTGGGTTAGCAATTCCGTAAAAAAAACCTATTCAAAACTGTCAAGGAGACTCAATATGTATGAATGGTAAACATATGACAGGAAAGTCAAACCAGCTTCGTAGTGAAGTGTGATAGCAGCAAAGCCGAGGAAAGCTAACAGCGTAGCATGATGCTAACGATAGCAATCCTAGTGCCGCATTATAGTTAGCTCGCTAAACTAACATGACACGGCTAACCGTTACGAGTTTGAAAACAAACATCTCTGATTCAACAAACTTTCAAGTCTTACTTGGCTCACTATAACATTAACAACAAGACAACTTGAACCACGATGACAGCAGCAGCGGTTGAATCAGCTGTGACCAAATCGCAACAGCCGGGGGGATAGCTAGCGTTAGCCTACTAGCTTAGCTAACCTCCAGCTTATTTCGCAGAGCGATGCTAGCCGTGTCATTAGCATTAGCTTTAGCTTTAAAATCCGAGCTCTCCTGTCAAGCCGGGCAGCGATGTCACACATTAAACTGGTGACTAAATCGAAAACCTACCTCCGAAGTGTTGTAAATAGTAAGGCTACCCTCTGCTCGGGGTAAACGGTTGAAACCCGGTGGCCGACAAACTGTGAAGCCGATGTCGTCCCGGGGTGTTTCTCACTAATCCCTTCTTGGTATCAGAAGCGGACATTCAGCGGAACTGCTGCAGCGCTGTGCCACGTCCACATCCGGACACCGCAGAGCGACTTCCCCCCCACGCTCACCTCCTCTGCCGTACCGGGAGCACCGCACCGGTAACCGAGAGCAGACCAAGGCACTGTGTCACCGTTTATTATGTATAAACTCAGTTATTGATGTTTAAAGTAATAGCTACAACGTTTCCTGTTTTCTCCTAGCCTAATAATCCCAATCTCCTAATAATAGTAGTCTTTTTTTCTGAATTGATAAGATATTTATCTTATTAATTCTTAAAAACACACAAAGAAATTCACATGCAAACTCTTTTTCATAATTCTGCAATAATTGTCTAATCAATTAAGAAAAAAAGGGCATCCTGACAATTACAAAACCTAAATTGGCACTTAAACATCCTGAAATCACTTTATCATTAGTTGCATTAGCCAATATATAATCAACCCCTAATTTAACAGGAAACATACAGGAATTATCCTTCAGAGAGCAGAGTCAAAATGTATCTATTTTAGTGAAAAAAAATAAAAATAAAAGTGGTAAATAGTACTGCTAGCCTTGAAGCCTAAATACTGAGATTTGCTGAACCTTGTTCCCTTTTTCCAGGATACACTGAAGTATGAAAAGGTGAGTCGATTTACTTTTTCTGGCGTTAGTTGTGCTCATTGTCAATTATCCAGATAAGGGAATTCACCTTGAACAACTTATTGTGTTTTTTTTTCAAATTCAAATTCAGATCAGCATATATCATATATCATCCCATCCCTACATGCAACACTTTATGATTTTACATTTCCACACCAGCTCGATAATGTTTGTTTGGTCACTCGGCTTGCCATGGACACATAAATAGCACTCTTGGCTCTTTTAGGTTTCCCTTAGGCTCAGAGCCAACATGTCCATGGTGATCCTTCCAGTCATCTATCATATAATTATAATGTGACTGGAGGTGGCCATCTGTATTGGGCCAAAGGGTCTGCATCAAATGTGAGCCAGCCTGGGTCAATATATGGCTGCCAGATTTGGTGACATTTTAGGGGCGCAAACTGCTCCATTTAATGGGACGTGGGCCAGATTTGGGCCCAGCTCAGGCTGCTTCAGGTCCAATTTAGAATTATTTTCCGAGGCTATTCATCACACACCTGGCATGAGGTTTATTAGATGATCAGGTGTTGTTGGGCCCATTTAATTTTGGCTAACTAAATTCTGTAATCCTCTGCCTTTGCTTTGCAAGATCAGAGGTGTTGAAGCTGATGAACAGCAGCCTGAGAGCGAGCGTTCATCTTCTTTCCCAGCACTGCAGAAGGACTCGCCAACATAAAACCAACCCCTCATTTTCTGAACATTTGTTTTCTGTGTGAAATTTAGTTTCTTGAGAGCTGAGGGATTAAAAATGATACTTCATAGGAGATCAACACCCTCTCGTACCCACTCTGCCGTTGATAGAATATATAGGCCAGCTGAAATTCCTAAAATATTTCCTCCTCACTCCCCCCTTTGTGCTTTAAAGTTCAGATCCTCGTGTTGGATGAAGACAAATCTGTGAGCCGCGGCTGCTGGCCAGACCGGCTGAGCCGGGGGTCAAAGAGGGAGTGGTGCTGGAGGTTATTTCGGGAGGGTATATCAGCAAGCATCCCGTCCTGTACAGAGTGCTTGAGAGTGACATGGCAAGTGTTGAATACGAGAGAGGATGAACACACATACACACACACAAGCGATTGCCCCTTCTCACCCTCCTGAGTGCCCACCCTCCGACGCAGCATTCCAGTGTGAGCAGATGAAAGCCAGCCACCCCCTGTCTCCTCATGGGTGGAGTGATTCGCTGTGGTCACGCAGAGGAGCGGGAGGCAGAGACCTCACACTCACTCATTGATACTCGCAGAGTGTGAGGACCTGAAGAAAGGGAGAGCAACTTATACACAGTCACACACACACACTCAGCAGGCTGCGAGCTGGGAGCAGGGATGGTGGCGGAGGAGATTGTTGTCACCCTCTCAGGAGGTTCCCCGTGGGGCTTCAGGCTGCAGGGAGGAGCAGAGCAGCAAAAACCTCTACAGGTGGCCAAGGTACAGTGGATCCTCTAAGTGTGTGTGTGTGTGTGTGTGTGTGTGTGTGTGCATACAGTAGGTTACAGGCAAGACTTGCTGCCAAGGTGGTAACACGAGTCGACGGCTTTAATAGAGGCTGCAGCTGTTAATTTGCGGTCTGAGGCCTTGATGGTCAGACTTGTGGTTTGCTATGTTTGTACAACAGGCTTCGCTCAGAAACTTTACAGTTGACATCAAATCTGAATAAATGAATCACTGTTGGCGCTTTGAGCTTCGATCTCCTGTGCTTAAGGGTTTTTGTAGGGGTTTAAAAAGTATTCTTGTTAGAGATGAAAATAGATGTACTTTGATTTGTTCTCAGCTAGTTGAAAGACAGTTTATTTGGAGAGTATCACTGAATTTGAAAGGAATTACTTGGACAGAGGAGGTGATATTAAAATACTTATAATGCAGATACATTTTCACTTTAAACTTCTGTATCTAAGTCATTTTTATTCAGAAAAAATGCCACTTTTCTATCGTTACTTGATTTGATTACAAGTATCCTTCTAGTGGTGGAAGAAGTTTTCAGATCCTTTATATAAGTAAAAGTACTGTAAAGGTCTTGAAGTGAATATAATACTTATGCATAAGTACGTATGTAGTTAAAATATTGATAGTAAAAGCACTTAAAGAAGAAAAATCATCACATTTGTCAGTTAATAATTTAATAATTGGATCCTCATTTCAGCTGCAGGCCTTTCAGCTGTTTTAATAGATTTGTCTTCATGTGTTTGTGGACAAAAATCTTAACTTGTAAAGTAACTTAAGCTGTCGGTAGAAGTAGGAAGTGCTGTGAAAAGACTCAGATTTCAGTACTTCCCTCCACTGTAATCTTTCCCCAGTACCTCCAGGATTTTCTACTAATGTCTCTTTTATCTGTAGCCAGTTTAATGTTCCCCGGTTGTTGTGAATCAGTTTGGTTTGTGGGTCAGAGAACAGCGTGAACACATGTTGATGAGTTGATCTCGACTCGGGTTTCATTGCTGCATCTTGATGGCGATCGCACAGTATCACAGTCCTCTAAATAGGTCATGTGTACATACAGTATGTGTACATTCAATCCAGTTCACATGAGCTTTATTGACATGAATGTTCAAGCTACATTTTGCCAAAAATACACAACATAATACAACACACAACAATAATAAATAGGCTTTGAACATACATATTCTTTTACTGCATACATACATTGCAGGTCTTGAAATGCAGTTTTGACGTTCTTGTACTTTACTTGAGCATTTCCATTTTATGTAACTTTATAATTATATTTTACTGCATTTTGAGGCAAATATTGCACTTTTTATATTTACTTTTCAGGTCAAGATTTAACAAAAATTATCAATTTAAAGTGCAGTTTTTTAAATTAACCTCACAACAGTCAGACTATATTAAGTCCTCAAAATGAGAACATTTATAATTCTGCTTACATAATACACCAATAATAATAATCCAATGATATATTTTGAATATATATAACAATCTCAGTGCCATTCTGCATAACGAGCTCTTTTACTTTTGATACTTTAAGTACATTTTGATTCTGACTTTCTCACTTTAACGTTTTAAATTCAGGATTTTACTTGTAATGGAGTCGTTTCACAGTGTTGTATTAGCACTTTTACTGAAGTAAAGGATCTGAAAACTTCTTCCACCACTGCAACAATGAACGTATTTCAGATTCTCACATATTTATTAGAGATAATAATCCAACTCTAAGCCCCGTTGATATTCTTTCCTTTCAGTTTGGTTTCTCCAAAAGCTTTCTGCGTCTGTGTTTATGTTTGTTGACAGTGCAGAATGTTGTCTCTAATAAGAAAATCTATTCTGGAGAGGAGGAATGCGACCTCGCTCACACCGACGTTAAAAAGTTGGCCGGTCACTCACAAACTGTCATAACCTCCTGGTTCAGGATGAAGGTGGAGTGGCTCTGGCACCAAAGACCTTCCTTTATCCTGGATTTTCAAGCAGATAAGGTCACCTTTGATGAGAGTTTGATCAGTGTGTGCTTCCTCTTGTTGGTGTATGTGTGTGTGTTGGGCATACCTCAGATAAGCCCAGTTGGGAATGGAGCACAAACTGGAGGATCAGAATAGCTCATTTAAGAGGAGCTGGAAGCTGAGCATGGAAAAAGGGCTTCTGTTCACACACAGAGATACACACACACACACTTTCCTGTGGCATAAAGTGTTCAACTATTGTACTTTTCCTCATCACAGTAGCGCCTGTCTTTCTTCGACAGTCTAGGAATGTGGTGCTTTTTCCTGCGAGGTTTTATTTTGGGTACGTGGGGAACATATGGCGAATGACAGACGTCCCCCCTGGTCCAGTCTGGTGATGCAGCTGTTCAAACCCCCTCTCTCAGGATGCTCACTTGTGCTGTGTGTGTGTGTGTGAGTGTGTACATTTGTGTGGGAAAGCGCAGCACAGGCAGCTTGTCCTTGCATGTGTTTGTGTGATTATTGGGTCAAGAGATACTGATAAAGACAAGTCCTCAAGTAGGTGCGGGAACACTCTCAACATTTTTACAGTGATAAGCTGTGTGTGTTAATGTGTGTGTGAGGAGGGAGAGCCGAGGGCCTTATCTTCTTCTTTTAGAGGAAACTGCAATCTAGTGGACAAGAATATATCCCATCTATCACCCCCACAGACATACTTCCTGAAGGATCCGATGACATCATCTCTTAGCGACCTCCAGGAACAGCTGCATGACTTCATGAGTTATTCTGATTCAGGGACGGAGATGGCTGGCAGCAGAGGAGAGAGAGCGGTCCGGTGCTGAACACTGTATAATCTGTAGGACTTTTACAGGAAGTACTAAAGTAGTGTGAGATGGTGGAGTGGTCGCTCTCTGATTGGACCGTTTCTGATTCCTGGGCAGTCTACGTGGTGAAGTTTCTTTGTGCAAGATGCTGAACCCCAAATTAATTTTGAATGGATACTTACTGATGGTGGCCAACAGTATGTGGATGTGTGAAAAAGTGCAATACAAGTGTAGTATGTTTTACCATTTAAATCTGAATAAAATGCTTCTTGAGGGCAGGTTGTTGTGGAACGTATCAGCTTAGAAAAGTTCAATAAGGTGAAGATCAGATGGTACAGTAACAAGTCATCTACTGTTCTTCTCCCAGAGTAACATGTGTTATCAAACTCTTTCTTTCCTCTCTGCAGGTACGCAGGCGCAGCAAAGCGTGCCGAGCTGGACTGAAGGAGCATGACGAGCTGGTTTCCATCGGTGAACACGTGTGTGCGGAGCTCAGTCACGCTCAGGCCATGAGCCTCATCGACACAGAGAGCGCGACGCTCAGCCTGCGGGTCAGAAGGTCAGAGATACAGCTCATCACACAGATAGAAAGATAAACTGATGCATTTTTTAACATCTCTTCTGTTTGTTCCCAGAGCCCCGTCTGGTTTCCACTCCTCATCTGGCTGCTCCTCCATGAGGGTCCTGTCTCCCCCTGCAGGCCCCTTACCCTCCCACCGCTCCTCAGTGCTCTCCCCCACCGGGATCCCAAAGGGCATCACTTCCCCTCCGGACAGCGAGGCGTACTACGGAGAGACGGACAGCGACGCAGACACACGGTCCCTCACGCACCGCCGTCAGAGGCGCACACCTCCTCATGCACGCTCGCCTGCACGCTATGACAACCAAGATGAAGAGGAGACCTCGGAGATGAGCGGGTAAGAGACACACACCTCCTGAAACGTCATGCTGGGGTCTCCTCTCCATCCTGGATATTTATCTTTGTGTGTCTTTCCTTCCTCTGAGGTATGAGAGCGCCACAGATGCAGGGGTTTCCATGCAGGGGCAGTGGGAAGGTCAGTGTCTTCCTGGCGTCCCTCGCAGAGAGCTCATCTACCAGCCACTCCAGACTGAGTGGACCACTCCCTCACACACCCCACACACTCTGACCCCTCACACGCTCACACCGACGCCTGACCAGGGCCTGATGGAAGCAGAGGGAGAAGGGGATAGCGGCTTCCAGGAGGCGGGGGGCTGCATCGTGCTGGCCTGCCCGCCGCTTGTGTCTCCTGAACGGGCGAAAGAGGCTCTGATGTCGGGCTCTGGGAAACACCTGGTGCCCATGGTGGGACCACAGCAGACCCCCGTCAGCGACGAGCTCTCCACCACCTACATGGACAAAGCACGGCAAGCTAGTGAGTCTACAGCACATCTGCACACAAAACTACAGGACACATAAATAAATATAACAATAACAATGATGATTATAACAAAAACAGAGCTCAAAAAGTGGCTTACAAAGAAAAGAAATACACATATAAAATCAAATTCACAAAATATGAGGATAGTGATCCAGAACAAATACAAACATAACGTTATTATGCATGTTATTACTGTATAAATATCACTAAATACATACACATGGCGGCTTACATGCATATATGTACACAGAGTATGTGTGTGTGTGTGTGTGTGAGAGAGAGAGAGAAAGAGGCAGCGGCTGTGGTCGAGCGAGCTAGAGGGTTAATGAAGAGAGGGAATGGCATTAACGAGAACAAAACTGAACCAGAGGAATAAAACATCACTTTCTGTTATCATTCTAAAGCAAAAATAAACACCCAACACTTGTTCGTGATAATCAAGATAAACTCATTAAAGATACAAGAGACACTTAAAAAATGTTACAACCTTATCGTAGCATTTTTGGAAAATGATAATATAATTAATGCTGCTCTGCTGATCCAAAATTTTCAAACAATAATGATAATTATTGTGCAAAAAACAGTTTGTTTCAAACATTTTTGTCCATGAAGTTTGAGGTTGACACACCAGCAAAAATATCTCTAGTTTCTAATGGTGTATTTCAGCCTTGAGTGTTTTTCTTTTGAATTTAAATTCCCTTGGTGTCTCTGAAGACATCAGCTGTGTCGTCTTCAGGCTTACCAACAGCTACGTCGCCCTCTAGTGGTGATTTCCTACAACTGCAGCATCCGGTTTCATTTCCAGGCTGGTGGTGATGGGGTGAGATATACCAGATACCTGCACCTCCCCCCTCCTCCCCTCTACTGTCCCCTCAAACAGCAGTCCATCTCTCCTGTCAGCATTCGGAGCATTCGCCTCGCTCGCTTTATTTATAGGCACTGAAGCTTCTGATCGACAGACTGGACGCAGCTCTGACGTACAGGCCACACAGCTGAATATGTGGTGTGTGTTCGCATGAATGTGTGTGAATGTGCAGGTAAATAAATCAGTAAAATGTCTGTGACTCTACTGCTGAAACGATTAGTTCGTAGATTGATTAGTCACAGATGTTGATGTTCTGTTTTTCTCTGCTTTATATTATTATAAATTAAATATCTTGTTTTGTTGCACAGAAAGGTCATTTTAAAGTCGACACCTTTGGGTCCAGAACGCTACGATCTGCATTTTCCAACAGATTTTGGCATTTTATTAAAACAAAGTATTATTTAAACTAAAAAGTAATGGATAACGGTGTGCAAGTTTGAGAAAAGATTGCTGAGATCAGAAATGAGGGTATTAAAAATTAAAAAAAAAAGCAAATTAAAGACATTTCCAGGAACTGTTTTAGAGCAAATAAACAAAGCTGCAGTAATGTACTTTGGTCAGAAGATGGCAGTGTAATGTATAACTGTAGGCTAATCCATCAGTAAACTGTAGAAGAAGAAGAGAAAAACAACAACAACAAACTTTGGTCACCCCAGTGTCAGAACTTATTCAGAAAAAAGGGTTTTTTAATCTTCAGTTTAGTACATTAAGTATTTTTCAAAAAAAGACATGAGACATTTACTAAAGTTTTATCAGATTTTGCTGTTTCCATCAAGCTTTTCTCATGCATGAGACATTAATTGCCTCTCAAAGACTTCTTCAGAATGTGTTGATAATATTCGCTCACTTTCACAATGTTTCCAACTAAAAATCACCTGTTACTGCCACAGTTTTCCTCCCTTGTGTCCACTGAGTCAGTCCTGACTGCAGCTGATCACTGAATAACTTTCCTCTGATGGCTGAGATTTCATATGAGCGAATGTTGCAGTAATGAGGGATCTCTCAGCTGGAACAACAGGCACCAAATGACTAATGTTAGGGCTTCACTATTGGACGATAATGACCGAGGCGTTCAGGGACCTGCCCTTTCTCACGTTACACACACACAAACACACACACATGTGCGTTGTCTTTGACTGTGGGATTGTTAGTTGCAGAGTTGTGTGTCTGTGGTTAGGTGTGAAGTGTCAGCAGCAGAGAGCGGCACATCAGTGAAGACTTATGACCACACTTTTTTCTATAAACTATAATTGGCTTTATGAACTCATACACACACACACAAACACACACTCAATGACACTGCTGTCTAAATATCCAGGGTGAGGGGTCTTCCCGTCCTTGTGTCTCTGTGTGTGTGTGTGTGTGTGAGACAGAGACTGGACAGGTGTTTGATGCCTGTCACACAGACAGGAATAGAGGGTTGACATCATGCGTTGGTTTGGGTTGCTGGACGCAGACAAAGGTCTTTACATGGGCTGTGCCCTCCGAGACGAGCTGGACGACAGACACTAAACGGTTCCCCACTCCGAGCAGAACCGGACTCTGTGAGGGTGTGTGTGGGAGGGTCTGAGGGAGTTTAAAGACACACATACACACTCACACTTGTGAGATGAGGGACCTCACATCTTCTTCAGGTTCAGATGTAGGTGGACACACAGTCCCGCGCACCGTCTACGCAGGTAAGAACGTCTTCATTCACACACAGGTTTACTCACGTTTGTTTTTCTTTTTCTAATTAAGAGGAAGTACTTGTTTTAAAAACTGATCATTATGTCAGGATTATTTGTCATTGTTGTTGATCCTGATCTAGAAGTTACACTGTAAGGACATTATATAAGTCAATGTGTCCATATTTTAATGCTTTTTTTTGTTTTTTGTTAACATAATGATTCTCAGTGTAATTAATAGTTTACATACAAAGATTTAAACCGAAATAAACACAAATGCAGGTCCCACTGTTCTGGTTATATTAAAAAAGTATCTTCTTTGCGCTCAGATTGTTTTCATATGATCGTAAATTCTTTATACTTTGACAGTTTCCTGTAATATTACATTCAATAAAAACAAAATAATGTCTCATAATATCGCAATATATTGAATGATAAACCCTGAATCATGATACAATACGTAGTAATGATTCATGATTAGATTATTTCCAATCTGCAGCCCTATCGCTTCATCCACGCATCAAGTACAGTCAAATTTATGTATAAAGCACATTAAAAAAAACTGGTGTGAACCAAAGTGCTGTTCAGACCAGAGCAGGTAGTTAATATTCACAAATAAAAGAACCATTGACATAACATTAAAGTTATGGTTTATGAACAAATACCCACAAAACAAATGACGTTCTCATGGAGGCAGATAAAGAAATCATGGGTCAAAGATTATCAGAAAAAAGATCAATTTATCAACTTGATGAAGTTATGTTACAAACTACAAGTTACAGATGTGTTCAGTGTATCTTTGGCCATGCTGGCAGTGTTGCTCTTTAACCCAAACTGAAACATCTATTGCAGATATTCATGACTTTGGGAACTGTTTCCTCCTAACCCTCTGCTGGAGTACTGCCTGCTGGTCCTGCATGTTTTAGATCTCTCTCTGCTCCAACACAGCTACCAACATGTCAACAAGCAGCTTCAGGAGTTCATAATGAGTTGATCATTTGAATCAGCTGTGTTGGAGCAGAGAGAGATCCAAAACATGCAGGACAAGTGGTGCAGCAGGAGAGGATAAACTGCTCTGGTGTCATCATGAGGTTCATATTTGTGGTTATGAGTGAAAAGTCTCACAAGCTATTTGAAGGATTGCTATAAAATGTGGTTTGGGCATTTATGTTGTATGTACCTCTTAATCTCTCCTCTAGTGCCATCATGTGGTCAAACAAAATACTCTGGTTTATGAACAAATACACACAAAACAAATGAATTCTCATGAACTTTTTGTGTTCTTTGTGTTTATTGTGTATTTGCCTCTCAGGGCTTTCAAATCTAGCATTTTACCCTCACTTAAGATCAGAAAAAACACTATAATGAGGAAAGAAAATGGAAGAAATCTCCAGGAGAGGAGAAAATAAATGCTAATATGCTAAGCTATGCATGAGTAGCACACTGTTGTTCTCCTTTAAACTTTGTGATGTCAAGTGTTTGCAGACGTATTTACTTTGCAACTGAAATATCAAGTTTGTTATTGGGATTGTGTGTTTGTTCAGGACTGTATCACAACATATGTGCACACAGGCTGCATCAGACTATAGTTATGTAGTGAGGATATTCATGTGAGGGGAGCCAAGATACTAAAAAGACTCAAATAGCCTTGGACTTAGCTGGTGCACACACACACACACACACACACACTCACAGCCACAAACAGGCATCTGTGCAGGAGCGACACTGTGATCTAAACTTCCCAGGGTGTGTGACTCAACTTTGGAGAGCAGCAGGAATTCTTTGTTCTAAATCCACGACACACACTCCTGTCTGTCACTGGTAATCCTCACTGAGATAATACTGTATAAATCAGCCGCTGCTCGCTGTCACCGAGGGTTATCACACTTATGTTGCTTCTGCCTTGTTACGTATTCATGAAAAATCCCAGGACCTGTTGTCGGCACTGTGTTTTCTCTCTTTCAGCACATTTATTTTTCGTCTCTCTCTCTCCTTCTTCCTGTCTTGCAGAGCTGCATCGTGGGGAGAGTTTGGTGGAGAAACAGGTGAAAGAAGCTCGTACTAAATGTCGTTCTATTGCCTCTTTGCTGACTGATGCTCCTAACCCCAACTCGAAGGGGGTGCTTATGTTCAAGAAACGCCGGCAGAGGGCCAAGAAGTACACACTGACCTGCTTCGGCAAAGCTGAGGGAGACAGAGGAGGGGAGACGGAGGAGGACACAGGGGGGGAGAC
>CAFUXE010000019.1:127582-140818 GCA_903364295.1 Serranus cabrilla | reverse complement strand
CAAACTGATTTTTTTTTCTCCCTCACACACACACACACACATCCGGAAGCTGTGCACAGCGATGCTTGAACTGGTATAAGCTCCAGATAATGTCCCTAAGTACCGATTATGAAATGACATAACAGATTTCTCCGAGCGGCCGCTGTGTGTCGTGTCACTCATGCAGTGCTGCTCTGATTTTGATGATTTAGGTGCGAAAGCGATGAAAGTTGTGTTGAGATTGATGGATTTCTGGCCACTAGGGGACAGAATAACATCCGAACAAGCTAACAAACACACAGCTGCTTCCTTAGCTTTACGATACGCTGTCACAGGAATGATCCCCGATGTGAATTTGACGCTTTACTCTCTGTTATCTCTGTTTTTCTGCTTCTGTAGCTGCTAGATGTTCAACTACTTCCACCAGCTAGCTGCTGACTGTGTCTGTCTGCAGTTTGGTGCTGGACAGAAAGTGTAAAGAGGGTTTATTAAGAACAGTTAGCTTAAAAGGCTAAAGGCCCACGTAAAGCTGTAGCATCAGTTGTTAAGCTTCTGGTATTTTAGCACATTGCATATGGGAATTACTGCTGAATGCAGGTGGAGGAGGAAGACAACATTTTGTGTCCATAAGGTGCAAAATCTATGACGTTTCTTAATTTTGCATGGCTAACATCCAATATAAGTTTCATTTTTCTGGTAACTTGTGTGTGCAGGTTCATCCGACCCTTTTGGAAAAGCACTTTTTGTTTTTTTTCATTATGCATGTTAATTTTTTGCACGTGATAACAGCCACACCAGGCGTGTGCTCGAGGCAGGAAACACATGAATGTGTTGCTGCAGACGAAGTCGGCAACAAAACTTATTTTGACCACATAAAACAAAGGCCCACCCTAAAAATGTTATACCCGTTTATGTGCATGCTGTGTTTAGAATATGACCACAGATTTTTGTTTTCTTCTAATCTGTGCACGAAGCATTTAAGTGCACTTATGTGTAGGAACATGGAAGTTCTACGACCCCTTTTAAACTACGGATGGTTTATACACAGAATGTGTCTCTTTGCTTCGTGTTTTGTATGATGTTTCCTAACAGGTCGGTCTTTGTGTCTTACAGGCGAAGTGACAGAGGAGAAGAAGGCGCTGAAGGGGTCCCCACATGGGAGCAGCAGTGCTGCCAAATCAACGTTTATCTAACATAATCTGCCAAAGGACGCTTTGGACACTCTCTCATGTCCTCAAACACAAACTGCTAAATCCAGGGAGCTAAAAAAAGGAAGAAAAAGCCAACCGCTGGCTCCAGCAAGTGGACAGATTTAAAGTAAAAACACGGCTGGAGAGGGGGAGGGTTGTATGGGTGCCAGATCCCCATCCAAGACTCACCGCATCTCCTCCATCTACGGCTGCCGCCTCCCTCCTCTTCCTCCCTCCGGTTGCCCCTCCTCGCCTTTTCTCTCATTCTCCCTCGTTCTCTCTCATGGGAGTGACATAGAGGCCGTCGCTCGGTCTGCTGCCCCGCCCCTTCCCCGCCTCTCCGTGGAAACGGGGGCGTCCGGGTAGTGATGTCGTGGAAGAGGAACTACTTTGCGTCGGGTGGCGGAGCAGTAGGCGGGGTGCAGGGGCTGGTGACCCCGAGAACCATGACCTCTATCGCACCCAGCAAAGGCCTGAGCAACGAGCCGGGACAGAACAGCTGCTTCCTCAACAGCGCCCTGCAGGTCAGCCGGACAAACACACAACATACACAAAGATTACAGGATTCCCTCAAACTGTTTATTCATTGGGTGTGTTTAAACAAACAGATTTTCATAAAGTATCAAATGCATTTTTTTTACTTGTAATTTTCTTTCCCGGTAACAAATCAAACCCACAGAATTTATTGAAACTTTTTCTACATTTGCTGAGAATCAGATTTTGGCCCAAAAGCCTCCGAACGCAGTAAGAAGTGAGGATGCCTGCAGTGCAGGCCTGCAGAGCATCAACAGAACAAACCAAATGTCTGCTGAAGTCTGCGGGTCGGAGACTTCACACAGTCTCTGAATTATTAAATATGATGACTTGATTTGATTTTATGTCATTTTAACTTGTCCGATTGCTTTCTATCCCCTAAAAAAGACAGATGTGGTTAAAAAAAGGGGGGCTACAGTTCTTAGAGTGATTATCTGATGAGGGTGAATATTATTATTTTAAAGCTGAAAATCTCCATTTTAATCTCATAGTTTTTGTTTCATGTAGAAATCCAACGTGCTGGAGTCTGACTGTTTCGACACTTTAAAAATGAGGCTGCAACTGTCGAGATTATTTTCTTAATTAAAAAATTAATGTGCGGTCCATAAAATGTCACAAAATAGTGAAAAATGTGAATCTCATCCTCACAGTCCTGTTTGACAGCTCAAAGATATTCACTTTAATATGATGTAAAACAATGAAAAGCAGGTAATCTACGTATTTGAGAGGCTGAAAACAGCACAAAAAATGACTTTATCGATCAACTGATTATAGAACAGTTGGCTATTATTTTACCTTTAATCGATTAATCGAGTAGATGTCTAATTCTTGCATCGCTGTTTTTACAAAAAAGCAGACTTTCATGCTTAAAATACATACAAATACTGTTTTTGTAGATAAAAATGCACAATTTAAGCTCAAATTCTTGTGCTGAATAGTGACAGCGGATCCCTTTCTGGCCCAGCAGTAAACTCTGTTTGTGTTGGTTGAAAAAGTGAATTAGACAGACAACAAGCAAAAACTACAGGATTTTTCCACATGTTACACCTAGTCATGAAACACATATTGCATATTACAAACACTCCATGTAGTTTTGTGTGATTTCTCTGTGCATTGTTGCAAAAACCCTCCCAGCCTTTCTAGGCATATTCTTTATAATTTGCACTGGCTGCAAAAAGCTACCACACACACTCCTGCAGCCACAGTTCACGTGCCCCTCCTCCCCCTCCTTCACACTGCAGTAAATTGATATTTAAGCACGACAGGGATGAGATTAGAGCCATATTAACGGCTGTTTGCGTGTTTCGGTGGGTTTTGGCACGGACGCTTGTCTGGCTTCAGCGTGGACATCCAGTCTGTGTGTGGAGACGCTTTCACTGCGCTGCTACTGCTGCATCTCCTCTCTCTCTTTACACACACACACACAACTCTCTTCCCTCCTCCCAAGACTTCCAGCTGGCACAAACTTACCTTCGACACACACACACACACACACTGACTACTGGCTTGAGAGAGAGAAAGGGAAGAGAGAGAGGCAGGAGTAAGAAGAAGAGGGGAGGAGGATGATGGGGCAGAAGCTTAGGGAGAACTGAGGAGAGCAGAGGGAGAGTCGAGAGGAAGAAAAAGTTGCTGAAGGAGGAGAAGAGAAGAAAGAGGGATGAGGAGTATACAGTATGAAAAAACTGAGGAGAAGACAAAAGGGGATACTGCCGAGAGAAAGAGCGGAATTAAAGAGTCTGATAAGGTAGGGGCGGAAAGAGAGAGCGTCTGTGGTGAGA
The DNA here is from genome assembly GCA_903364295.1 of Serranus cabrilla. NCBI lineage: Eukaryota > Metazoa > Chordata > Actinopteri > Perciformes > Serranidae > Serranus > Serranus cabrilla. The sequence continues at coordinate 137,337 of CAFUXE010000019.1, read as the reverse complement.
GGAGGAGAGCGAGACGAAGGACAGAGGGTTTATTTGTGAAATGTAGAAAATGCTTCAACATAGCGGCTTCGACGGGGAGAGAAGTGGGCCATTTGAAGGACACACACACACACATGCACACACACACACAGGAGATAAGTGAGGATAAACTGGATGTTAAAGTACAGAGCTGCGTGTCGGCTGCAGTGTTTTTCTGTGTATTCATGTTTGATTTAAGTGAGTGAGTGAAGTTTGAGGGGTCAAAGTTCAGGTTAAGATCAGACTCACCCTATTGGCACTACAGCTGCAAACAGAAACGAGTTTTTACTGCTGATAATTTGTTTCCTCCATCTCTAAAATGTATATTAGAAGATTAATAGTGAATAATATTGAGGTGGCGTCTTGAAATGGTTGGTTTGTTTGGTCAAAATATTCAATAAAATGCTCAAATTCGAGAAGCTGGAAGCTTAAAATAAGTAAACTGATAAATCAATGATCAGAATGGCTGTCGGTGAATTTGCTGCAGCGGTGATTTCTCCTCAGTGCATTTATTGATAGTAAGTGAATACGCTCTGCTGCTTCCTGGCCCCTGAAGGCCCGTTGGGCAAGGCAGTTTACCCCCCGCTGCTGCAGTGGAGCTGAGGGCAGCAGCAGCAGCAGCAGCAGTGGTGGTGGTTTTTGTGTGAATGTGTGAACTTTAATGAGTGAAGGAAGGTGCTGTGAGGTGTGTGCACGCTCAGCAACTTAGTAAACACAGGTGAAAATAAAAAATCGCTGAAGGAGTTAAAGGCTTTGATGAAGCATGAACACATGGGTTCACTGTGTCGTGTGTGTGTGTGTGTGTGTGTGTGGAAGAAAGACTTCATAATGACAGATAAACATGGAAGTCACGTTTAAAAATACTCACATTTTGGCGTTTATTTAGGATTCATTCAAAAGTTTTCCCGAGGGTTGTGTTGAAAAGCCAATCTTCACTTTACTGATGAAAGGTTAGCCGAGAGCATGCTACAAAACCTCACTACATCTCCTGCAGTGAGGGAAATAAGCAGATATCCCAACTGTCTGACAAAGAGAAAGAGAAACAAAGATGCACAGAGTAACAGATAAAACAGTGATGACTTGGCTTCTGGACTCAATGCAGGGCGAGTTTTCTTCATTTCTCCACTGCAGCACTGCTGTCTCCTAGAAATTACATTTATATACTAATTTAAATATCTAATGTACAAAATGAAGAATGAATTATGCTTTCTAGTAACATAATGAAGAAATGTTTCAAGAATCGGTCAAGACAGAAAAAAGGTGATACCAAATTATTTTGCTCATTCTCTGCTAGAATATCTGGTCAATACCTCCTTATATTTGAGAAGGCAGCGTTAATGTAAGAGGCTGTTTTTAAGATGTAAGTTGGCTGCAGGGATTTTAAAATCCATGTAGGTTCATGAGACCCTCAGACAGAGAAGGAACCACCAGCTGATCCAGGAGCTTCGTCTGGATGTTGGTCGGTTTGAGGCTTATTTCACGATGAATCTTGAGCAGTTTTGCCTTTCGTTTAACCTGATCAGACGACGGGAAAACCTTTAGTGATACAGAGTTTTTTCAACTTGAGGCGTTCCTGCAAAAACGTATGATGTGTAGAGTTGAAAAACATGAAGCACTCAGCAAAAGCAATGAACAAAATGCCTTATTCTCATGGAAAACATTACAACCAACCTGGTGGTTTGAACCCAGGATGGTGAATTCAGATTATTAGATTATTATTATTGAAGCATTTATGTAAGCAGCATTTTCCTGTCCTGTCAGGGCTGATTTGAACTACTTTTTCTACCTTGATTTGGTTTAATTTATTGTGTTTTTCATGTTAAATCTTGACCTGAATAGTGACTAAAGCTGGTAGCTAAATGTAGACGAGTAAAAAGAACATTTTCAACATTTTTATCTAAAATGTAGCGAGGTAGAAATGTAAAGTTACATAAAATAAAATACTAGTAAAGCACAAGCACCTAAAAAACTAAAAGTACTTGAGTAAATGTACTTTGTAACCACTGATATATGATATACAGGGGGCTGCAAAAGTAGGTATACAGTAATGAAAAACAAAACAAACATATCAATTACAAACATATTAAACCCTCAAATGCACCACTATTATAATACTGGGAATACTGGAATAATCCTTTCTGTAGACCTACTTTTGCAGCCTCCTGTATATAGAGTGGTTGCAGGTGCAAAGGTCAGTGTGGAGGTCAGAGGATGATGAGACGAAGATGTTTTGAACATGTCACAGTAAGAAAAGCAGCAGTGTGAATGATTAAATGAGTGACGGCTGAATTCTGTATATTTAGCTCCGTGTTGTGACGTGCTGGTTCACTGTCACTCTGTCATCACTCAGGACACGTCAGTGTTGTGAGTAACAACTAAATCACAATTCAAACNGCTGATGCACACGACCCCAGTAATCTGCCAGACATTACACCTCACTGTGACAATGATAATATTTCCTACTGTGTCTCCACTTCTATTCATGTCGTATAATGAAAGGATTACAGTGTTTTTATGCATGAAACTACACGCACAGTTTTGTGGGTGCATTTGTGCACAGACACCGTTTTTGTAAGGGGTTTAGAAGTCAGGAATAATGGCTTATTTTATGTTTGATAATTCTATTAAATTAATTGTTAATCTGGTAAGCTCTTCTTCAGGAAGACGTCTACAGTGGACAGTTTTTAATTCACAAAAACACCTGCAGAGCATCTCAAACCATCATTTATTAACAAATCCCTTATATTTACAATTCAAAACATGTTAGCATGTTAGTTCATCTTTACTTATTTGGGAGACTTTGAGTTCAGAAATAACATATATAACAAATACAATGTGTTATTGCTGAAAAATAGCATTAAATAGAAATTAAAACTGACACTTTTTCACTTTCCAAAGGTCAAATAATACCAATAATTCCTCCTCTTGCCACTGAAAAGTTGAATTTACAAAAAATAAATATCATAAATGTAAGTTAGTTTTCATAAATTAACACCGCTTTTATGATTTTTGAAGCGTTAATGCAGCTAACAGAAGTAAAAAGCTAACGTTATGCTATAGCAATGTCTCTAACGTTAGCTTCAGATGCTCTCCAACAAGCTAACCAGCTGTTTTGACAAGCTAGCAAAGCTGCAGCCTAATAAACAGTTTAATAGTTTAGTCTTTGCCTTAAAGAGCACTGAAAAACATGACTAGGGGTTGTAAGGAGGACTAGTGAGAGAGTTTAATGTCCCTGACAACTGCTGGAGTCTCATTTAGCTACTTGATAGCAACCAACTTTTTAAGGACAAATAAAAACCTAAAAAATCACAAGTGGGGTTATTAACTAACATATTTTATGTTGTACAACAAACATCTCTTCTGCTTGTGTTAAAAACAGACCATATTTCAGGCGTCTTATGACCAACCACTCAAAATCCTTATTAAGTTTGAGAGGAGAGACTTCAGGGCGCTAACATGCTAACATGCTAACATGCTAACTTACTTCCTGGTTCAAGAACTTGTTCCTGTGCTGTGTCTCTGTTTGCGCTACTTCTACTCTACCATTTATCACTTATACTAAGCTATTAGTGTCACTTGTGGCCATGTTTTTTGTTTTATCAGTAAAAACTAGTTTTGCTAATTTCAATAGTTTTGTTTTAAAGTCCCTCAGGAGAACGAGTGTCTCTAATTTGCGTCTGTTTTGTTCATTCCAGTTGTAATTTGCATCGTAGCAGAATCAGATGTTGCGTCATGGTTATCCGTCCAACAAAGGATGTTAAAGTTGGTCTGGTTGATTCAGTGACACCAGTGTTTAATGCAGCAATGACAGTAAAGACGCAGTAGTTCAGCAGATTCTCACTGAGTCACTGCAGTTTGTATGAGAAATCTGGTTTGTCTGCTGTATATAGAATGAAACAATGGTGCATTTTTCCCTTATAAAGCCATTTTACACACATTTCTTCCTTTATTTTCTGTACTGACTCATAACTGGTTCTGGTCAGTGAGCTACAGAGTCACCTTAAACAGGATTTTTTTTTTATGAGCATGGTGCATTATAAAAATGGGCTGTTATCACCTGATTAAATGAGTGCTATCAGTGTTTGTCAGGCTCAAAGGTAGTAGCCATTAATGGTCTGCTATTATGATGTTTAATATTACACAATGAAGCACTTTTGCATTGCAGTCAGAGGGTCGTGGGTTCAAATCCGGCTTCCCCTGTCAGTCCAAATGCATGCAGTTTAGGTTAAATTGGTGACTCTAAATTGCCTGTAGGAGTGAATGAGAGGGTGCACCTGTCCAGGGTGCACCACACCTCTCACCCCTGTCAGCTGGGATCAGCTCCAGCCCCCTGAGCGGTTAAGGCTAATTAATGAATGAAGGGTTGCACGGCGACCTCTTGTGGCTGTAGTAATTATTACAGGAGCGAAGGAGGATGTGACGTCGTATAAGAAGTTTAGGTGGAAGAATTCAGGACTTCCACTCAGGAGACCGGGGTTCATGTCCCGTGACAGACTTATACTGTAAAATAAAAGTTAACTTTATGAGGTATTTTTATATAAAGTGTTCTGACGTGCTTGAGGTATTTAATGCCCAGGAACTGGAGATGAAAATAAGCTGTTCGCTATATCTCTGTTTAAAAAGTGTTTTTATTATGTGAGGTCCCTGTCAAATAAACTTCATAAAGAATCTAAACCATTATCTTTGTTTTAACTAAACTTAACTGCGTAATTTAGCCAATTTAGTCATTTTAAATCAGTTTTCATAACACAACATTCTTTTTATTTTTGATTTAAACAGTAGTTTCCTATCAAAATAAAAGCCTTCTGGACCTGCTAGAAGGTGGAGCTCTTGCATTAAAAAATTCTAGTAGTTTCACATATAAACACTATTTCTGATGTTTTGATTTAAAAAGAAATAACAACATTTCTGCATCCTGTATTATTATTAATTTATCTGTAACTTAAATGACAGCAAGCAGCAGGAAAGTGCCGATTTCCTTAAAAAAAAAGAGCCAATTAAGTCCACTCTTTTTCCGCATTTCTTTCCATCACTTTGTTTGTTAGTTAAACTGTAGTTCTTTTCCTCTGAGACGCTCCTGGAGATAAAAGGAGGGAAGCTAAGCTAAAAACGGGGGAGAGTGGAGAGGGAAAAAACAAATGATACAAATGGATGAGAGAGGGATGTGATGGATGGATGGATCCTGATGAAGAGAGATGGGCATGGAGAGAGTGTGCCCTCCTTGTGGCTGCTGCAGTGCTGTGCAGGGAGCCGATTCATCACGACCAAATAAACTACAGAGAGAGAGAGAGAGGAGGGGAAACGGAGAGGGGGGAAAGGTAGAAGGCATACACCAGCGTCAGCATGCAGTCTGTCATCCTGCGCCCCCTCTCTCCTCCACCTATCACTCTCTCCTTAACACACACACAGTGCAGACTGGTGCTGCTAAGGTTGCCATACATATTGGTTTAGTGTGTGTGAGAGTCTTGTGTGCATGCTGTAAGTGTGTGTGCTGCAGATCTGAGTCGAAGCCTCAGGGACAGAGCTGTGTCAATATTATCTTTCAGCATGCTGAATGAATATACTGAGAGCTCTTTCCTCTAATTATGCACCAGAGAGAGACAGAGGAGGACACAGACCACTTCTCCACCGGTGCTTTTTTTTTCCCGTCTCTCTCTGCTTTGCGCCGGCTGTTTCGTGTCCGTCTGTCTCTCTGAATCTCCTCCTTCTGTTGCTGAAAATATACAAAGTAGGAAGCGCGCTCAGTGGGAGCTGCTGGGAAGAACAATTAGCTGAAAATGGCTGAAAGCCACACAGAGCTGCGGACCGGGGTGTTGATTCTCTGCAACCGTCTCACATTACAGGAAGTCATTAGATTCACTGTGAGTTTAACACGTATTGCTTCATTTTGCTTCAAGCGACGGAGAAGTTTTCCCCCCTGAACCTGCATAAGATATCAAAGTACATTTACTCAAGTAATGTAGTTAAGTACAAATTAAATTAAATTACATTTAGCTGACAGCTTTAGTTACTTTTCAGGTTGAGATTTAACATGAAAAACATAATAAATGTAAAATTATCACACATTTTTATGAATTAAACCTCATAACAATATATTAAATAGTTAAAAATAGCTGCTGACATAAATGCATCAATAATAATAATCCAAAATTTATTAGGAATATATAAAGTTGGTCTGCGTTGGGTCATTCTGCATAACAAGTAATTTAATTTTAATACATTTGGATACTTTTACTCCTGTACATTTTGAGGCAAATATTGTACTTTGTACTCCACTATATTTAACTGACAGTTTTAGTTACTTTTCAGGTCAAGATTTAACATGAAAAACATGATAAATTTAGAATAATCACACTTTTTTATGAATTAAACCTCATAACAGTATATTAAATATCTAAAATGAGCTCTATGGTCAGTAAAAAAGCTGCTTGCATGAATGCATCAATAATAATAATCCAAAATGTATGATTAATACTTTTATTTTTGCTTCTTTAAGTGCATTTTGATGCTGATACTTTTGTATTTTTACTGAAGTAAAGGATCTGAATACTTCTTCCCCTGGTAGATATTATATATATATTCTGTTGGCATTTGACATCCTGATAATGTATCTGGATCAGATTCACAAACTTTTTTTTAAACCACAGCAAAAATAACTTTCCTTTCAGACGTCTGTGTCACTCTGCTCCTGACTGCCAGAAACACGTCGTGTCTCCGTGTTTCTGGTAACCACGAGCCGTCATGTCACCAATCTCACCGGCAGTATAACAGCATATTTCACCGAGCTTTAAAATGGTGATTTCAGTTTTATTTTTCAGCTTATTTCTATTTAAAAACATGATAGAGATCTGCAAGTATCGGTAAATATTGCCTATTTTTATGTCGTTAAAATGTTATTACAACTTTATGATAAAATAATAAACTGACCTAGATACAAGTTTGTTTTTTTTTATGTGTAAATGGGACTTTTGTATTCATTTACCAGAGGGATATTTTTGCTGCTTTTAACCCAAAGTCAAGATCCTGGTAAAAAAAGAAAAAAAAGCATCATCATACTGAATTTCCCCTCAGGGATAAATAAAGTAATTTTGATTTTTGATTTTTTTTTTTATCACGTGCACAACTATCAGGAAACCATGGAAATTCCACCTAAAATATGCATTTTTTAAAAAATATTTTATTTCTTTTTATCCAGTTTAGTATCTTTTCAATGCCCAGATGTATTCACATTCTCAAAAAATAGTTCTAATATTATTAATAAAGAGATGAATAGTGTTTTTTTGTCCACAAACACACAAGACCAATAAGTACAAATATTTAAAAAAAATTTGAAAAATGTCTGAAATCTGTTTTTTAATTCTAATCTTGCAGTTATTTATTTAATGTGAAGTAAAAATCAACAACTTTCTCCCTCCTGTTTTTATCTTCTTGTAATTAGAAGAAGTAATACCTGATTGTTTTCATCTAAATTTAACAGATAATATTCCACATAAAACTCCAAGGTGGTTTAAAGGACGGATCTATATCCAAACAGAACATTTTTAAGTAGTCCATGCGCCGTCCTTTCCCTCAGTTCATCCAACAGACTGAAGAAACACAATTAAAATTTTAACAAACGGCTGTTGCTCAGAGAAACGCAGGAGAGGAGAGACACAGAAAGAGAAGAGGAAAAGGCCTCGGCTCCAATGGGATTATAAGCATGTTTTATAAGAATAAACAGCATAAAAATTTCTTTTTTCTTTGTCTCTCAGGTTCTTTGGCATCTCGACATCTTCCGCAGAAGCTTCCGACAGCTGACGACACACAAGTGCATGGAGGACTCGTGTATCTTCTGCGCTTTAAAGGTAAAAAAACCTCACTTTGTCCTTTCGTCTCTTCACCCACGGTGGCTATCACAGTTTATTCTGTCTGCTTAAACACTGCTGTCAGTAATGTAAACCGGAGGTCTGTGCTGAAGCACATTTACTGAAGTGGTTATACGAGATACGAGGACTTTGCTCGAGTGTTTCCCTTTTGGGAGACGCAGCGCTGCGTTTATCTGACATGAAACACCACACAAAACTCTTTTGGCATCTCGTGTGTGCTTTGTAGTTTTCCTTTCTCTTCCTCCGTCTCTTTGTGCCGTAGCAGAGACTATCTGCTCATAAACACAGCAGAGGAGATTCCTGCAGGGGGTTACGTAACCACTGCAACCAATACTTTTGATTACTTGTTTCAAAAAGGAGAAACAAAGAGCTTTCGTACACAAAATGAAGACAAGAACCTGCTGCATCCGTATGCTTCAAACTGTCAAATTAGAATATTAGATAAAGTTTGCTGGCTTATAATAATACCTGTTTTCTTCCCTTCTTTTGTTCCTTTCTTTGTTTTCACCTTGTTTCTTTATTCTTTAAGGTATAATATGTAGAATTTCTGCATTAAAATGTCTAAAAACAACTAAATCTATGTTAGCTATTTGGTTGAGTTGTGTACTTGTATCCCATAATTTTCAAGCCCAGAGAAATAACTTTCTATCCAGTTTTTAGCCACATTTCTCTCTATATTTTTTAAGATCCCGGTTATTTTTAACTATATATATTATCCAGATGATGAACTGTAGTCATCACACATCTGGATTTAAAGATATCAGAGAAATAAGTTGAGCAAACATTAGCAGCAGCTCGGCTCCAAACCATACCCCGGCGTGCCAAACATCACTGAAGAAACACTGATTTTTAAAATGAAACTGCTTTATCTGGTGTTTTATTGATTTTAATCACGTGGTCTGTGTTTTTGTGAGAGGAGGAGATCTTTATGCATAATTCGGCTTTCTGTAAAAACCTCCTGAACATCTGGATCTGCAGTTTTCAGAGAAACAAGCTGAGCAAATGTTAGCAGCAGCTTGACTTCCTCCCCTCTGCCGGCGTGTCGAACTGCATCAGAAAAACACTGTTTTTTAAAGGTGAAACTGCTTTATTCAGTGTTTTTACTGGTTTTAAACCAAATCCATTTGTTTTGGAGAGGAGGAGACCTCTGCGGATAATTCAGCTCCGGGTAAAACCCTCCTGAACATCTGGATCTGAAGTTATCAGAGAAACAAGCTGTCCAGACGTGAGTGGGAGCTCTGCTCGCCAAGCCTCCGGGATGTCCCGTGTCTGCAGAGCAGCATCAGAGAGGCACTGATTTTTAACGTGAAACTGCTTTATTCAGTGTTTTTCTGGTTTTAATCACCTGGTCTGTTTTGTGGGGAGAGGAGGAGACCTCTGCGGATAATTCAGCTCCTGGAAAAAACACTCCTGAATATCTTAAATGATCAGCTTTTGAACACTCGCATGTGGAGGTTTTTACTTGTAATTCTGTAGTTTTTCTGTGTCGTGTTGCTTCTGTGTGTAAAACACAATCACGTAATTTGCTCCAGACACCCAGTAAAGAGCTCCCTCACAATAAATGTTCAGAAACGACGCATGTAAAACAGCTTTTATAACGTAGTTTCAGGTTGAATCACTGTTGTGTTGCTGCAGCTGCTGATAGAAAGTAACCAAACAGACGACGGAGCTCATGAAACCCTCATAATGAACGAGCCTTATGCAGCTCTGTTCCAGCCATTTGTTGCATCAATGATGACAAATATGTGTCTGAGCAAAGGGAAGTGCTGTGTGTAGTGTGCTGTAGTGTAACAGTGTGTGTGTGTGTGTGTGAAGCAGTGTCGATGTGTGTGTTCTACACGCTGTTCTGTCTCCAGCGCTTCTCTGTAATTA
>CAFUXE010000019.1:99756-117731 GCA_903364295.1 Serranus cabrilla | reverse complement strand
GCAGCTCATTTGCATTTTCTTCCCATTTTTCTCTTCACTTTCTATTACCGGAAGCATTTTCTGAGTTCTCTTCTCCGACCTCCTTTACAGTAAAACACGCCGTCGTGCTGCAGCAGGAAACAAAAGAACATTCGGTTCTGCAGGAGATAAAGTCATGTTACAGTAAAATATAGTATAAATAAAGTATTTTTAGGTGAAAATTAGTCAGAAAACACAAGCGAGGAGCCTCAAACGTACAGTGTGTCTGCTGCATTAAAGATTACGTTAGATAGAGAGCGGGTCGGCCTTTGTTCTGCTGTGTGCTGAGCTGCCACATGGGAAAGTGCTGCTGCTGAATGGATCCAGCTCGGCCGCGGCTCCCTGCCAACTTGTCGCACAAAGAGCCTCCTCAGCTGCACCGTGTGTGCGCAGTCCTGCAGGAGTCACACAAACCTGCCTTCTGTTTATCCGCCATCACTTGCAGCGCTGATCTTTTGTTAACAAACACAGCGACGGTACGTGGACGGGAGCGAGGCTGCAGGAGGAAACTGTAGGTGTCAGACTGGAGACGGGGGAAGAAGTTCTGGATGCACGATTTCTGTTTATTTAACATTGATTTAATTAAGCGAACATGTTTGAAATTTGCAGATATTTTAAGGGTTTTAAATCAGAATCAGAATCTTTTTATTGTCATTGAACAACAACCAAACTTAAGTAGAAACTCTCAATTAAAACAAAACATGAATAAGTTAAAAGTAAGGTTATAAAAAGAAATACAAAATATGAATACATGTATTTAACAGTCAAAGGCCATGAATACATTTCTGTAAATTTTCTGCCTAAATTAGATCCATTTTTATTGTTTTATATGTCTTCGTCTGTTTCCTTCTTGCTGCTTTAAAGACCGATCAGGATTCAGCAATAAAGGATGAAAATTAATATCTCAAACAGTGTGAAAGCAGTTGTTTGAGTTGGTTTAACTACTTTATAAACTGCTGCGTAGTTAAACTTGCATTGCTGCTTTATGTTTCATAAACTACTTTGCATATAAAATCTGCAAAGTATCCAGTAACTCTGGCTTTCTAATACATTTAAATAGGGAAATAAAAGTGTTAGTGAATATGCAAATAAGAATTATTAGTGAATGTAACAAATGTGATAAAAAGATAATTGGGGAATATACAACAATAATACAGACACCATCAGGCATGTTGGTGCAAAAACTTTGCACTCACCGAGATAATTCATCTGGGGATGAAGTTAAATTGCTTAAAAGAAGTAAGATGTAGAAGAACAGTCAGATGAATGTAAAGGTTTAAAAGTAACCTGCAGTTTAACCAAACTAAAATAAAGCGATTTAAAATAAGATAAGATAAGACTTTATTAATCCTGCAATGGGGAAATTAAGTTGACACATAGATATAAAAACAGAATAAAGAATATAAGAAATAAGACATACATCTCTGCTATTTGGCATTTATTATTAATTATATATATATATTTTGGTTTGTTTGTTTTCCTAAAAGTATTTGCATTTTCCAGATATTGCACATGGCAGAGAAAATATATGAGCATGTAAAATGGGTTAAATAGGTTTTTGCATGTAGTAGTAGGATAAAAATGAATACATTTATTTGAATATATTCAGAGATTTACACAGTAAAGTATAAGTGTTATAAGTAAATATTGAAAAAAACAATGTGATCAGATGTAAAGAGATGCAGAGAGTTCTAATAAACCTGTAAATAAGATAATCCAAGTTTGATAATGTCAAAAAAAGACCTTAAATCTTCTACCTGGACTCACTTAATATTATTTTCAAGATTGGACCCGAACTCATAAAGAGCAGAGACATGTGGGAATCAAACCCCGATCCTCTCAGGTTCATGGGTGTCTTCCAGGTCCTGGTTCAGGTCTTGGATCCTTTGGTGTTGCAGCTTTCTTAGATCCTATATTAACTAGATTGCAAAACAATGTTTTCATCACAGAAACGATGGACAAACATACAAAAAAAAACACCAAACATAACAAGAATCATAAAGTTCACTGAATGCATCTTGTAACTTTCCACCTCTGCAGCTTCGTGGTGGTTTTACTTTCCACCAGCCGTCACTGCGTCGCTAAAAGCGGGATTGTCTCTTTATTTCTGCGAGTCGTGAGGAAGCATAAGCACAAACATTTCCCTAAAGTTGTTTCATTTTCCTCTGAAGAACGCCGCGATCAGCATTCTGCAAACCTACAGTATCCTTTGACCAGCAGCGCTGTTATATAACTCACTCTCTCCTGGAAAGGTCTGCAGAGCCACAGCAGAAAGAAAAGGAGGAGAGAAAAAAAAGGAGAGAAATCTTTGCATATAACATTCAGAGATGAGGCTGCACCGATCAATGTTGCATTATGAAGCAGAGCGAATCTGTTTGTGCGATCGTTTGATGAATGATGCTGTCAGCGGCTGTGTGTCCTGAGCTAACAGGAAGTCTGCGTCCCAGTGCTGCTCTGTTTGGCTGCTGCTCCCCCGGCTTGTGTTTGTGTCCCTTTCTGAGAATTTAGAAGCAGACCCTGGCAAAATACCTTCCTGCCATCTCTGGTGCCAGCGCAAGACAGCACGCCGCCCACAAAGGGAGAGCTCTGTGTGTGTCTGTGCATATGTGTGTGTGTGCGAGTGTTGTGTTTGGCAAAGTGTCTGGTTGCCAGGGTGTTCTCAGGCTGTTTCCGAGCCCGCTCTGCCAGCACTGCGTGCATGCTCGTGTGTGTGTGTGTGTGTGTGCACAGCTCTGTGGTGGGTCATGACTCAAAGGAAGGATTCAGAACACGCGGTTCTGAACTCAACAGAAGGCCCAAGGGACAAATACAACTCAGCACAGTGCTTCTTCCTCCGTCGTTCTCTCTTACAATCCTTTCATCATCTCTTTTTTCCTGCCTTTTATCTCTGCCTCTTATTCTCCCACTGTTGGGTTTATATCCGTGTGTGTCTGCATGCAGGCGCGTGTGTTCCTCCCTGCCAAATAAAGGGACGGTTTTACTCTGCTGTCACTCTCTGAATAAACCTGTTTGATGTCTCCCTCCCTCCCTCCGTCTCAGAGTAACTGTGGGGAGGTGTTGCGTATCCGCCGGGTGCTGATGAACTCACCGGAGATCGTGTCCATCGGGCTGGTGTGGGACTCGGACCACTCTGACCTGGCAGAGGACGTCATCCACAGCCTGGGGACCTGCCTGCGTCTGGGAGATGTAAGAGGATCACACACACACATTACACACGCACATTATACGGTCATTAGGACACATTAACATATGTTATGTATGCCGATGTGAGCAGCCAAACACTGACATAAACACAGACACAAATACTCTAAATGTGGTGCTGAAAGGAGCTTTTCTGCACCACATTTGTGTCAGATATTTGTGCTGGTGGTGTAAAATATTGAATGGATTGACTTTAAATTTGGCGCCACTAAATAAAAATGGTTTACGCTCAAATATCTGCAAAATCTGCCTTGGTTTGATTTCCTTGGACATGTAAACCAAACCAAAACAACCTCACAGAGACGTAATCCTCCGTCTGACCCAGTTATCAGGTTTGAGCTGAAGGACTTCAGTAGCCAAACTGTGATTTATCATTTTAACAACCTAATTGTTGACAAAATGTTGTGAAATAATGACTTCTTAACACCGGATTCTGTGCTGTTGGCACATGAACGGTTCGGGGTTGTAACAAAAGCTGCAGTTTCTGTGAATTTAGGCTACAAAACCTCTGACCTACATTTAAGGAAAAAACTTCCTGGTTAGGCGTTAGAAAAGATAGTTTAATAAGTAAATAAATATATGGAAATGCTGGAAGTGAAGCCACGGAAGTTACTGAAAAAAGTTACGTAAAAAAATGTGATTCTCAAACTGTGAGCCACAGAAGTTACGTGAAAAAGTTGTTTCATTTTGTTTTCACATGGGACATGAACCAAGTTTTCCTGGGTAAAAATCTGCCGTCTGTTCGACTCTTCCACCTCCCAGAGTCTGACAGCCGCCATTGAAACTCCACATCACCGTCAATCATTAATACTACGTCACAGTGACGTTGTTTAACATGTGACCAGCACAAAAAAGGATCCTCACTGACTTCACATGGGCATTGTTTCCTTATTTTTCCATCATTATGTGCCACCTTTAGGTGTGAAGAGGTCGTGGTGGTTTCATGTCATTTTGTGAGATCAGGCTGATTTTTAAATAGTTTGACATGTTGATGTTTCGTGTGTCTTTGTAGTATAATTAAGACAAAAAGCTTTCAGTATCCTGCTGGTAAAGTTTGTTTATTAGAAAAGCCAGGTTACATTTCTCACAAAAAACGCTTTAGACATCCAAGTTTATGTTGTCATGTGGTTTGTGTTGATGCATTTTGTTTCACTTGGATTTTCTCTGTGTGAAAAGAAACTAAACCAAAGTCCAACTTTACAGACTCATGAGCAGATTTGGACGGAGCAAAAATACCTGAACGTGTTAGAAACCTTTTGTTGTTCATGAGAAACAGTCCGACTTCTCTGCACTCAGCCGGACTTCATCCCGCTGACGTCACATTTAAATTGACATGGACCCGTTTATCAGCTGACCCGTTCTTGAAATGTGAAGAAATCCTTTAACCTCTTGAACCAGGTCCCTGTGCGTGTTTTAATCCCTTCATTTCCAGGCTTACAGCTCACTTCTACTTTCACTTACTGTCCACATGAGAAGCCGTCGGTTTCATGAGATGTTTGACTGGTGACGACGCTGCTGGTCGGTGACCGACCACAAACACTTGTTTGCTGTTTTTGAAAAAGGTTATTGATATGAAAGGTTTCTGAGCTGAGCTTCTGAGATTTGAAATATAAAGTATAACTCTCGTACTGTATATATTTTTTATTTTGAAGACAAGTTTGGTTACTTTGACATGCGATGATTCAGCATGATTGGACATGTTGTGGGATATTTGTTAGAAAAGTATGAACAGGGGTTAAAACAGTTACTTTCTAGATATAATAATGAACTTTGATCCTGGATCTTGGTATAAAAAGTGAAAGGTGGTCCTCAAAGGTTTAGCTTCCAAAATCCTGATTCAAATCTGCATTAACTACAGCGGTAACATTCACAGATAGACTGCAGATATCTTATTGAGGAGTACAAAATGATGAGAAATGTGATTAGTCTTTGTTAGTTAGACACAGTTGTGAGCTTGTGACGTCATGTATTTTGATGCTGTGGTGAAGACGTGAAGTTCAGACCATAAACTGTATATGAATAATGGAAGCAGTAACCAGTAATGTTGGTTTGTGAACTGCCTGTTTGAAGCACCAGGTTCAGCGTCATGGCTGTCACCAGGTTGGGGTGCAGTGAGGACGGATGTATCGAAAAATACACACTGAAACCAAAAGTGACTCAGGAAAATGGTCGAAGTTCTGATATGAAAACACTGGAAACAAGTTCACAGATATTCAGACCAAAGTAACCACGAGCCCCAAATCATATCCTGCTTTATCATCTATTTTCCTCTAAATGGGTCCATTATTTACACATTAACGTCATGTTGTTGTATTGGAGAAGACTTGAAACTAGGCGAGAAGTATTCTCAGTTTATTTTGAAGTATGTAGGAGTTTTTTTGCGGCCGTCTGTGTTGGAGTTTCTGAAAGAATGCAGAATCTTGTGTTTGCTTCTCTGGTCAGACTGGGAGGTTTCCACCTGGTCTAGAGACAGATTTAAGTTTGACTGCAGCGACGTGATTGGCTGATGGATAAAAGTGTGTTTGCTGAGACATGTGTGAGTCTGTTGTGCACCAAATTGTCAAACTAGCATTCTGTAGCTTGTAACTAGCGCCGGCTGACGTGTGTTTCAGGTTCTTTTCACGTTGTTTATAAGTTGTGAAGGAGCTAATCTAGCTTGTTCGACATACGTTTGAACCCCAGATTGTGTTAAAGTGCACAGACATCTGAAAACTTCTCTGTTGTGGCCGACTTTGCACACGTAAAAGTCAATGTCAGACATTTCAGGGGACATAAACATGAGTAAAAAACTAATTTCTGTGTGGAGGTGCAGGGACATTAACCTCCACGTGAGGCTTGTTGAAACACACACTGTGTGTGAGATGCAAGGACAGACTCTGGAAAACACACAAACACACTCATGATGACAAATGCATAATACAAATATGTGCACGCTGCAGAGCAACTCAACCAATCTCTGTGAAAAACATCATGCTCCTCCATGATCACACCTCACACACACACACACACACACACACAGACACACAGACACACGTGTGCGACCCCTGATACTCCGTGTCATGACTGAGTAATGCTGATGCATTTTAATGCCGCTGTAACATCTCCAGCCGCATTCTGAAGTGATATCTATGAATAATGGATCAGTGAATATGACTATGTGTTACAGTGAGTCAAGTTCTTCTATCTTCTGTCTCCGCCTGCTGCTGCCTCCCTCATTTTCATCCCGAGATGAAGCTCGTTGTCAGAGACGAATACGAGGCGCAATCTATCGCATTTTCTGCTTTTGTTTAAAATCAGACAGAGTGAATCCATCTGCCTCCTGAATCTCTCCTCCTCTTCCACTGCTTTCATTGTCTGTCTTGTGCATCTGCTTTCTCTCTTTTCTGCTTTTCCTCTTTCTGTCCTCAGATTGGATCATTGCAGCGCTGAAACGATTAGTCTCCCGCAAATAAATAGATAACATCGTTTCATTTAACACGCAGAAATGCTGGTTCCACTTCTCAAATATGAGGATTTGCTGCTTTCGTATTGTCGTATTGTCGCTCGGACAAAAGAAGCAATTTGGAGACGTCGTTTTATTTCCTGACAAATTTTGACTAACGATTAAAAAAAGTGATTGTTAGTTGCAGTGAGGGAACGTGTGTTCCTGCAGCAGAGATTGTGAGATTGGATTATATGGAAGGTTTCTGTACTTTTATTGCATTTATCAGTGTGTTTAACATGTGCACATAGCTGTGGTTTCATGTCTGCATGAAAAGCTGCAGTATATTTGCATCCCTGTGCAGCATACAGTGAGAGGAAAGTGAGGAGTTTGAGGAGAAGCTGTGTGTGAAGGATTACTGCATACAGCA
Organism: Serranus cabrilla; assembly: GCA_903364295.1. Taxonomy (NCBI): domain Eukaryota; kingdom Metazoa; phylum Chordata; class Actinopteri; order Perciformes; family Serranidae; genus Serranus; species Serranus cabrilla. The sequence goes on along the minus strand of CAFUXE010000019.1, from coordinate 110,661 downwards.
TATATACTAGGTGAGCAAAAATGTGCTTGTATTCACATTAACTCCCCTATCTCTATCTCCCCCACTACTGCACACCTCTCCCTCTCTTCCCTGCATCCCTCCCTCCCTCCCTCCCTGTCTCCTCCCCCTCCCTCCCTCCTCTCTCCCTCTCTCTCTCTCTCTCTCTGTAGTTGTTCTACCGTGTGACAGAGGAGAGGGCTCGCCAGGCGGAGCTCTACTTGGTGGGCATGGTGTGCTACTACGGCAAGCACTACTCCACCTTCTTCTTCCAGACCAAGATACGCAAGTGGATGTACTTCGACGACGCCCACGTCAAAGAGGTGAGACACAGTTTGGAGTCTGCATGCTGCATCGCGGGGAGGGCGTGCTGCTGTACAGTATCTGCTGCTGCATCTCTCCAGTTGTGCCTGTGAGAGCAGCAATGACAAGAACTACGCTGTAAGTGCTGCATGGTCAGCGGGGGCGGCTGGAGATTGATTTTGTGTTTAAGGTTTAATCCCCGTCTTTGTTTTAATCTTAGTGCAGGTTTAAGTGCTAGGACCGGTCTTACGCTGTAATAGGTTATGATTCAGGTGTGATTTCTGATGCACATTTTGTGGTGACTGACCTGAAGGAAGCTGGATGTGTTTGCGTGTGTGAAAGTGTGATATAAAGTGAGTCTGCATGTCCTTGACACTTGTGTCGGTCACTGTTGGTCCTATTAGTCGTCAAGCTGATGGAAAAGTGTGATAATATGATATGAATAAGGACACACAGCTGCACAATGTGTGTTTGACCTTCTGGTTTTGGTGGAATACGCGTAATGTTATATCTTAAAACGGATAGATTTACTTTCCCTTTGTGTGTGTGTGGGTTTATATGTATGTTTATGTGTGCCTTTGTGTGTGTGTGTTGCCCTGCTGCACCTCCAGATCGGCCCTAAGTGGAAGGACGTGGTGTCTCGCTGTATCAAAGGCCACTACCAGCCCCTGCTGCTGCTCTACGCTGACCCCCGTGGGACGCCGGTGATACTGCAGGAGAGCCCCAACCCCTGTACCAGCTCCAACCCGCAGCTGGAGCTCCAGCACTGCAGCAGCAAGGCTGGTTACGACAGCGAAGACTCTGGTACAGCAAAGATGACACACTCTGCTACAGATCAGATTACTGTGTGTTTATCACCGGAGGGTGGGGGGCAAGCGAGGTTACAGCTTCACAGCTCTGACCTTCAACCCTTTAATCCAACTTCTGCCTCTGGATGCTGCAGAGTCTCAACTTATTTTCCCGCCTTTGGCTGTAAACATATGGTGATGCAGGATTAACTGAAAGGTCGTCTCTCTCTTCCTCTTGTTCTCTGTCAGGTCGGGAGCCGTCCATATCCAGCGATACTCGCACCGACTCTTCGACGGACAGCTCGAGTCACCGCGCCTCCCGCAGCCGCTCGCTCCACCAGTCCACGGGCAGCCACCTCTCCAGCGAGTCCCAGACCACCGTGGTCTGTAACTACGACATCGGCACACCGCCGCACGGTGCTGACGCCGGAGGTAAAACTGCATTACAGTCCACCTCAAGTTATCTCCGCTCAGAGTGCAGCTGAAACTCCTCGACAGCCTCTACAAATACACAAGTGACTGCAGTGTTTTCAGGGAGAGAGAAAGTACTGAACTGCAGTACTTGTTGCAGGTCCAAGTCAGAGCAAACTCAGGTTTCAGTGTATTAAAGTTCTTCGTGCTTCATCACTGCAGAATCTTCAGGTTACGCATCTCGTTACCGGTTATTCTCATAATTGCCCCCTGTGGGATAAATAAAGATGTTATTGGATAAACTTTGTCTTTCTTTCTTCTCCAGAGTCAGCAGTGGAGGGTCCTCCCCGCCCTCCCTCTCCTCCTCTGCAGGAGTACAAGGAGACGGCCGTCTTCCTCCTCTCCTCCCGCCGGCCACTCACCTCCTCCTCCTCCTCTTCTCGTCCCCTGTCCTCCTCCTCTTCGTCGGGAGTCGGGGGCTGCGAGGGCGGGGTCGGGGGGCCCCACTGGGAGGATGAAAGCACCAGCAGTGAGAGCAAGTCCAGGTACTGCACCAGCAGGAGTAACAGACTCAGAGTAGCTGTTCAGTAAATTGGTGATATTAATTTGCAGTTCTGCAGCTTTTAGTAATGAAGTATGAAAGTTTTCTTTCCTCCTGGAGTCATCCTGTGTAACAGCTTCCACTCTTGCTTCACAGTTCTTCTGGAGGACGCTACAGGCCAACCTGGAGGCCCAGGAGAGAGGCCCTGAACATCGACAGCATCTTCACCCGGCCGAGAGGCTCCTCTCTGGGCTACAACACCCTGCCTGGTCCCTCTCTCCCTCCGGAGACCCAGGACTTCTTTCCCTCAGCGGGACCCGCTCCACCGGTACAGCCAGGGCTGCAGGAAGGGGAAGGGAGGGAAGTCGGGGAGTTAGAGGCGGGGTTTGGGCTGGTCGGGCAGCCCAGGTCTCTGGGCAGCGGGCGGACGATGGGTCCGCCTGCCCCTCCACCTCTGAGAGGGGTGGAGCACCAGCCGCGTCTGATTCAGAGGATGGAGAGTGGCTACGAGAGCAGTGAGAGGAACAGCAGCAGCCCCGACAGGTAGGACGCTCACACATTACAATTACTGTCTCCTCCTTTGTGTCTCAGCCATTCATTGTGTTTCTCCCTCTTGGATTCTCCGTCACCTTCAATTTCACTTCATCATCCTGAGATACGAACATTAACAACAATCTATAACAACAAATAAATCACGTTTGCCAGGAGACGTTTGATCTTCACCCTTAACATTTCTTCCCCCTTTTTGCTTTTTTTTTCCTGCTCCCTCTTTTCCGTTTCATGTCTCTGCACAGGGAGGTGGGGCAACAGAAACGGGTGCTGATGTCAGGACCTTCGTGGCGCTCGGTGCCCAAGTCAAAGAGCAGCGGCGCCATCCTGCAGGAGCTGCCCTCACCCAGCTGGGGCGGCGCCACCAACACAGGTGTGTGTCTGTGTGTGTGTGTGACTGAGTGCTTTGTTATTGCATCCATGAGAAAAAGAAAGATATCATCTAATTTCCCATCTTTTTTTCTCCGTGTTCAGGCGGCTCAGTGCAGCGCAGCGAGCTGGACGAGCTGCAGGAGGAGGTGGCGAGGAGAGCCCGCCAGCAGGAGCAGCAGAAGCGGAGGGAGGCCGAGCGGGAGGCGGCCATGGGATTCAACCCTAAACCCAGCAAATTCATGGACCTGGACCAGCTCCAACACCAGGGTATGGACACGGGAAGAGGGATGGAGAGAAGGACAGAAAGGAAGGGAAAGGGAGGGAGTTTAGAGAAGAAACTTATGGGAGGTTAAACATTTTTAAGGAGAACAAAAGAGTCAGTTCACCCAACGTACGGAAAACATATTCTCTCACTTCTCGTACGCAGCAATGCAGATAGTTTTGATTTTATTCCCCCAAGTTTTCTGTCTCACACAATTGATGGGAATATAACTTCATTCCTGTTACTCACAGCCGTTCATAGGGACGATGAGTTTAGTCGAAATATGCTCTGATGCAATCTGTCTGCATGGTGAGATGCCAGAATCAGCAAGTGAGAGTTTATGTTTTGTTGTACATTTGTGTGAACTAACCCTCAAAGAGGAACTCGGCATTTAAAGCTGCACGGCGCAAATTTGCACATTTTAAACTCCAGATTGCAAAGAACCGTCGCATGACATATTAGATGATAACAATCTAAATATTCACTTACAAAAAAAGTAAAGCCAAGGTGCATTTTTTAGCATTTCAATTGGAGCGATATGAGGTTGTTTTATAATCTAATAAAGTGTATTTTTTATGGTAAAATCCACCGCGGTGCAGCTTTAAGGTCACATTATCATCTGTTGTGTAGTTTAGCTGTCACAGTGACTTGTATGCTCTGTCTGACCTCCTCTTTGTCCTCGCTCCCATCTGTTCGTCTGTCTGTCTCTTTATTTGTCTGTGGGTTCAGTGTGTGTTATCCTGCTGTATATATTTGGGTTTTTATGTGTCATCCGTCCGTTTTTTATTTCAGAATAAGTGTGTGTGTTTGTGTCTGACACTTCCAGCTGAGCTCCAGCTGAGTTCAGAGAGCACGTCCTTGTCAGATTAGTTTTTATCAACATGGAAACTCCTGTGGGGCGTTTACTGACCAGCAATACGTGGGAAACTTTCCCAGTTTGATTCCCTTTCAAAATCACAATCCCAGACCACGTTCGGAGCTCCGGAGGATTCACAACGTGAGATTCTTTGTCCGCAGAAAGATTCTCAGTGTGTGTGTGTTCATGTGCAGTTTGTGCGTGTGTTTGTCTGCTCATGTGTGTTTCTTTATGTGTGTGTGTATTCAGAGCTGCAGACAAGAGACTCGAGTCATACTTAAAGGGGCACTCCACCAATTTTACATGTCAAAGTCAATTTAGGAGAATAATGAGACTGTAATGTCTTCTGTTGCTCTGGAGGAGCTTCTGGTGTAATTACTCAATTTACAACAGCTGAGTAATCTCGCTCTGGGCTCGGGGACTAGACATTTACGTAACAAACTCTGGGCACGGAGTTCTGAAAGATTTAGGCGTATACCAGAAATAGAGGCTGGAACTTAAACCTATAGAGGCGCTTCACAGGAAGCTTTGGATCCAGGGTTTTTTGTAGTTTGACTCGTGTTGCAGGGATGCAGTTTGGGAGTTACATCCTCGTTTTCAGCCACATTATCAGTCGGCTTTATGGACAGGAGTACTTGTTATATTACCTACAGAACTAGAGTCTGGCATCGCCAAACTGTTTAGCAAATCTGTATTAGTCTCGGACTTCTTGGTTCATGTTTTATTGCTGTTATCAGCGGGCACAGACCTCAGAGCCTCTGGACAGTTGGACAGATCTTCAACCAATGACCTACAAGCAATGAAACCGTCCTAACACAGTCACCGTCCTAACATAATGGAATAAGTAACTTGACTTTTCTACCTAAAAATCATCAGATATTCAAGATCTGGTTTCTTTTTTGTGTTTTTTGAACAACCTGAAGAAAATGACGGTGCTTGGTCCGTTTACAGAGAGGAAAAACATGGCTGCATGTTTCCCAAATTGAAGCTACAGCACACTTAAGTGTGTTTCTGAAAACATTTGGGGTTTTAAATTAACAATTGCTTCAATTTTTAACACTTTTCACATCCTTTTTGTTTAATTTCTTGTAATTTTATTGATGCTTCTTTCTATTTGCTGCTGCTAACACTGTAAATTCCCAGTAAGGAAGGAATATCTTATCTTAAACAGGATGCAGTAACAAAATCTTGATTCATATTTAAGCTAGTTTGACAGTTTTCTTAGAGTTTTGCACTGTAAAGCTGGTGCATCACGCTGGATGGACCTGCAACCGATCAGAGCAGTGAAACATTAGACGTGTGACTTTTAATCTGGACTGTTGAGGCTCATTGAATCAAACCCGCCTCGTGTGAGATAAACGCTTGTAACCGACTCGAGCAAATAAAACACGAGTGCAGCAGAATCGTTTGGTACCCAGTCGGACAAATCAACTGTACAGAGCAAATGTTGGCATGGTAACACAATAAACTAAGATGTTTAACCTGCTGACTTTAGCATTTAGCTTAGCGCCGCTGTGAGTTCAGAGACCAACAGAGCCGCCAGCACGGCTGCAGACTCTTAATCCGTCTCTGGCAGGTCCCCCAACTTTATGGATTTGCACGACTAAATCGCTAAGTCACAATCAGGACTTGGGACTTGACTTGATTGCTGTGAGTTGACTTATTTAAAAAACAATCCAGCAACCGAAAGACCTAGATGACAGCAGACAAAGACAGCTCTGTTGTGGTCCATTTTCCAGTGTGTGTGTGTGTGTTTTCATGCATATTTTGTCCTTGCATCCCCAAATTATATTTTTCTGTGCTTGTGTTACTATTTTAAGAAAATCCGTGTCTGTGTGTGTGAGAGAGCCTTGTCTGAACTGCAGGTGTGCAGGTTTTCCCCTCCAGCTCAGCACTAACTAAATCTATATCAGGGATTATCATGTTGTGTCCTGTCTGTCCTACTGTGTGTGCTTCAGTGTGTTCAGCCTCATGTACCTGACACACACACACACAGACACACACACCCCTGTGAGTACACTCAACCTTGATGAAGTGAAAGGACGACTTGCGAGCGAACAGATGGCTTCACTATCAGCGCGATTACGTAACAGAATTTGGTTTCCCACATCCGTATCGATGGTTTCAGGCGAACTCCAAACAATCTGCCTCAGTGTTTCTGAGGATGTTACAGCCAACGACAACAACAGAGCCGCCATCAACCTTCTTTATTCTGTCTCTATCAATCAAAAGTATGTGAACTCAAGCCAGATTTGGTGATGGCTGCTCTTTTGTTGTCCTCTGCATCTTTTTTTATAACCAACTAACACCTTTCAGGGTGCGTTCACAAGGCTACGCACCATATGAAGCTTTGTCCAAGACAAATTAATCCCTTTTCCCCGTCTGGTGTCCGTGGCTTCATGAACGTAGCCTCAACTTTGCTCCTCACTTTTCTAATCTTGACTGTGTGACTTACTAACTACAGTCCGACTTTACAGACATATTGATGCTTTTATAATAGAGTTGTGAAGTGGGAAGAGACGCCGGGCATGGAAGTATTTTACCCCAATATAAAGTTCTGATAACTTCAATATTTGGCTTTACAGTAGTTCAAGTCGAGAAGGGTCATAATCTCAGAGATGTTTGTTAAAAAGCAATATTAACTTTGCTAACATTAGCCACCATAAGATACTGGTCATGAAAGACTTTCGGTGCAAAACACTTTAAAAAAAGTGTTTAAATTCACTAAAACAGGGTATTAATCTGTGCATGGGGAGGTAATTTACTAGCCTGATATCACAAAATTACGTGAAATGACCACAACTTTAAAAGGCGAAGACAGTAAAGATAAAGTAAGAATAAAGTAAGAAATTAAATCTCCTATTTTATCCTTCAAAGCTAAAACACAACAGTACCCATGAGCCCTGGCAGGTTTAGCGATGAAGAAAATGCATTAAATTTAAACTGCTCTATTGTTTTATTGGGAATTAAATATTGCACCATAGTTGGTAAATTAATCTAGAATTTAACCCAGAATCAAAGCTGTAAATTTCAGGTTTTTATAAAGCAGAATTTTAACTGAATCTCGCTGTTTTTAGGCTGAATTTTAGGCTCTTAAATTGTCGTAATCCAGTAATCCGGTTGATAAATCCAGAAGTTCTCCAACCTAACATTGTCAAAGCAGGAAATACAGTAGACGGCTGAAATAAATGCATCCACTTTGCAACTCTATCCATGTTTATCGTGCACACACGTTGACTTCCAGTGGAGGAGCGTAATGCATGCCGGCCCCCTCATAACCTCTCCTTCTGCTCCGCTTCTACTTCCTCCTTTGGTCTCACTTGTTTCTTTCTGATATTCTTCTTTGTTGCTTTCTTTCCTTTGCTCTCCCTCTCTCTGCCACTCTGTCGTTATATCTTCTCCTTTTTATCTCCCGCTCTGTTGTTAACATCCTCAGCTGTGCTCAGACCCCTGCATGAGGCTAACGCTCATAGCGGATTGGCTGTAGCTGCGTGCATGAGGAGCACTGGGGGCCCAATCAAACGCAGGCAGGAACAGGAAATGGAACGGGAGACAGGAAGCGCCCGCCCACAGGGGCCTCGCAGGTACCACCACTGTCCCCCTTTATGTGTCCGCAGCGGTGCCTGTCTGAACCACCTCAGACCCCCTCCTCCCTCCTCCCTCCCTCACTTCGTGTGTGTCCGCAGCTCAAGCTGTCCCTAAACCCGCCTCAGGACGCCTCTGTGTGTGTCCTCTGGGTGCTGGCTGTCCAAAAACACCTCAACACCCTCATGTGTGTGTCTCCAGCTCTTGGCTGCACAAAATCCCAGAACCTCCTCTCCCCCTTTTTTTTTTCTGCACTCTCACATCCTGCTGTATGTGTGTACGTGTGTCTGAATGTGTGTGTTCTCAAAGCACACACACTTGACTATCTACAGTGACTTCTTCTCCCCTTTTGTGTTTGTGTGTTTGTTGCAGTGCAGTAAAAACCTGCTTTGCTGGGCTCTGTGTTGCCATCCAGAATATAAGAGAGACGGAGTTTCTCTCTCTGCTTCGCTGCTTCCCTGCATTGTTGTTGTGCTGCTCTTTGTGCCTGTGTGCTGCCAGGCTTCCCTCTGCTCTGTGTGCTGCTGATCCGTCCCTGTGTGCACCATAAAGCTGCAGTCCGTCACTGTGTCTCTGTCCCGTGTAGTCGCAGATCCTGTGCTGTGGTTTGTTTGTTTGTTTGTTTGTTTGGCTCTTTGCTGCTGTGTTTGTGTGTTACAGTAAGTCAGATGTGTTAGTGTTGCTGTGTGAGGAGGGGAAAGAGTTTCAGCCGGGAAGATCTGTAAAGAAAAGTGAGGTAGCTCACCTAGAATCTGAGATAAAGAGTAAATCATATTTAATACAGTAATATAATTATAATTAGACTTACAGGCAAGTATTTCAGTCAACTCACTGAATATTAATCCGACAGAAAATAACTGTTTGAAGGTGTCAAATGTGAAAATTGTGACAGGTAGTTTTTACAATTTAAAGACCAAATTATTATCATTATATACATGGATCAAAGTGGCATTAAATATAAATAAAATAGGATAAAATACAATAAATATGCATCTAATAATAATAATGGCAATAAAAACATGGGATAAAGAATTAATCACATATAATATATCATAATTCCAGAAAACAAGCAATTTAAACATGTGGACTGTATAATTTAAAAGGTATTTTTCAGTATTTTCAGATTAATTAATAAATCAAATGAATACTTGAAAAGAAAATCCATAAATAATAATAATAAATAATAATAATAAATAATCTAAAATGACATTTTAAACATACAGTGGCTTGTTTTTTTTTTTTGTTTTTTTATCCTTTATTTATTCAGGGGAAACCTTCAGTTAAGTGAAGCAACATTAGAGGAAAAAAATACTAAAAGTAATGAAAAATAATTACGCATAAAAAATATATAAGCCTATAAGATATGGAAAATATTGAATAACATTAGTAATGTCATATAATATAATGTTAACTATTATTAACATTATGTGTTGGTGTTCAGTGATTTTTTATTTGCAGGTTGCTAATGGAAAAAAAGTGAAAAATATATATGTTTTGTGTGTTTAGGACTTTTTTTCTTTATGTTTTAGTTCAAAAAAGGTATTGACTATCTAAAAGAAATTTCAAATTAAAGCTACCAATATTACATCAAATCTCAGATAAGAATATCCCATAAAATATTAAAAGAAAATAAGATGAACTAGAATTAAAATGTAACAAATACATTTCTATTACAATAAAAACAAATAGACACAATTAAACAATTTTAAAACTTTTATTTTTAAGAATAAAAATAATTTTATTTGGTTTGAAGGCCCCAATTCTATAGGCTCCTCTGTTTTTTTTAAAAAAATTATATTTTACTTTTTTATTTATTTTTTAATAATTTTTTTCAGTCATTAATTTGGAGTTGGAAGGTTAGAACGTGTCTTAAATTTGCTCCTTAAAATCTCACTTTAAACCAGCTGAATTAACGTTAAAAGGCAGAAACAACGATTGGATTTGCTGAGTTATTCACGTCAACTTTGTCAAACTGCAGCAACATTTCTTCCGAATGAAAACATTTTCCATCCAAACTGTTAACAGCAGGATGAAGAGGAGGAGGAGGAGGAGGAGGAGGAGGTAAAGCTCAGCGCTCAGCCTCTTTTATTACCTTCCTCCTCTCCTCTATTGATCAACACAAGCCTCTGATTTATAGCTCGCTGCTGCAAAGCCTGCTGGGTAATTACTGAGGCTGAAAAGAGACGGGAGAGTTAACGTGGGGGATGGGGGCTGCCGCTCGCGTAGACACAGACAGGTTTGCGCACACTGTCTTTAAAAATAGACACACAAATTTACAGACTCGCTGTTCACACATACCAACACACACACACACACACACACACACACTGCAGAGAGGATCCACTAATGCTCGACATACATCATATCCTCCACATATCAATGTATGTAAATCAATAAAGTAATATAGCGGCCTGCCCAGACTGGAGGAGCCTCATTCGTTCTCAGTGTTGATGAATTGCATCAGCGCAGCAGAGAGAAGCTGCTGTTTTCATAATCAGATTAAAGTCTTCAAGTGTTTGGATGTTGGGATCAGAGAGTTAAGTTTGAATCTGTCAGTCAGTGAGCCGAGCTTGTGCCTGACTCATAAACAGCATGGTGGTGAATCCTCATACACAGAGCGATGCTTGCACAAGGCTGCATCATTGTGTGTCTGTTTGCTCTGTGTGAAAGTGTGTGTGTGTGTGTGTGTTTTGCTTGTTTATCCTGGTGTGCTGTTGTGACCTTCCCTCTATGCAGTAACTCACCTGACGTCAGAGCAGCAGCTCTGTTTTTCGGGGCTTTTTTTCCTGCGGACTGACGCTCTCCCTCTCCTGTGTCCTCCAGTGAACAGCCTGGCCCGGTCCAAGTACTGCTGACGCCCAATCAGGAGGAGGAAGAGGACCAGGCGCCGCCCAATCAGGACGCTGCCCTGGGCCCGGACCCGCCCCCTCCACCCTATCGGCCCGCTCCCCCTCGACCCCCGCTCACCCTCACCATCCCTCACCCTTGCGCCCCTTCCAGCCAAGGGGAGGAGGAGGCGGGCGGGTGCGCGGGGAGGAGAGGGGACGACGGCGAGGATGGGAGGGAGGGGACGGGGGTGAGGCTGTGTGAGCTGCTGCAGGCAGGGGGGGTGAGTGTCAGACCCCTGGGGAAGCACTTAGCCATCTCTCTGCCCTCGCTTCCTCTGCGTCTCTGGGATACACACACCACACACACCGCACACTCCACACACCTTGAACCCACGCACACACACCCTCCCCCT
>CAFUXE010000019.1:84619-97977 GCA_903364295.1 Serranus cabrilla | reverse complement strand
CATTTAAGGTCTCCCTCTTTAGAGACTTTTTACAGTCTGATAAGCAGCAGCTCAGGTTTTTACACTTCTTCAGCTTCACAGTGCAAAAATCACACCTCAGTGCTGCAGCTGAGGCTGATGTTCATCCATCTGCAGCCTTTTACAAGACGCAGAAAAACGGTTGAATATTTATCACAAGTAATAGCTGCATCAGTTTGTCCTGAGCGACTGGCTTTATATTGCTGCATATATCAGCTGAAACTTTTCTTTTTTAACTTTTATTTCCTTTAGAATAGATATGCAACATATCAGACTGAAACTGACATTTGTAAATAAAAGGAAAACCAGGAAACAATAATATAAACTAGAAGAATAAAAAACAGCAAGTAGAGATCGGAGCATTCACCCTTTATTGGGCAAAGAACCATATTAAATCATATAATAATAATAATAATAACTCTGACCTTGATTTGCAACATAAAAATTAAACATTTTTTTAAAAAAGCCACAAAAGTTAAAGTCTTTTAATATCCTCCAATAACACTCCAGATTTTTCAGTGCGTTCCCTATAAAAGACGACAACCTGTCAGATTTATTTTCAGCCTGTTTTGGATCTCGTATTTCTCAAATATTTCCAGATGCATTACCTTCTTTCATGCATGTAAACATAAACTGGAGCTCCCATGAAGCCAGTTTACCAAATAATTCAGGCTTATTTCAACGAGTCTGACTTATTTTCACTAAATTTAGTTTCATAAAGCAAATTCAACATTTCAACAGTTACTATGGACCTGTGCTGAGTTTGTTTTACAGAATCTGATAAATAAAAATGTATCACAAACCTAAAAACACGCCTGGCTTATTAAGTAAAGTCGCTTTATGTAACAGGCTCCTGGTTTCAGAAACCTGGACACTCTGAAGGAAACCAGGAAGCTGTAACATGTAAAAACCTGATCCAGGCGCGTCAGGAACCAGGACACGGTATCATTATGTTAACAGGGAGATTAATAAACAAATGTTCCATGAAAAGGTCACAGTCGAAATCATAATAATATTCATGTTAATGCTCTCAGTGTGGCTTCTGAGGCTGTTTCTGCTTTTTTTTAAATAAAAGATATTTTGTTTTAATACATGATTAAGTTAAGATTGTTTTGGCAGTAAAACGTATTAAAGTGCTGATGGTAGAATATTTTTCCACATTGTAGATTCTGGGAGATAATTGCTTTTTACTTCTCATGTGAATTGTATTTATTTATGACTTTTTCTGTATATTTTGAGTTGCAGACCTGTTTTGGAAGAGGTGTGCTGTCGTATCACTTCACTAATTCACAACTTTACATTCAATTTTTAAAAAATAAATGAGAGGAAAGTGACTTTAAATGATGTACAAGTCAGAAGAAATGGTGCAGCGAAAAAAACCATCTTGTGTTTGAACAGTTTATATTCAAGTTATTTGATTATAAACTGTTCTTCTTAGTGGTGATTTAAAGGACCAATGTGCAGGATTTATTGGCATCTGGTGCAGAATGGTCTCTAATTGTCTAGTTATGATGCAATTTGTAGTCAGTAAAGAGCAGAGAAGCTGAGAATAAAACACACAAGGAAAGAGTGTCACTTCCTTCTCTGCTCCCCTTTACTCTACTCTAACTTTACACAATTAAAAGTTGTTTTTTGCTTTATTAATCTTCTGATTCTCTTGTACAGCCCTTTAACCGGCACCAGGCAGAGCAGGTTGAGTGTCTCCTGCTCGGAGCGTCAGTATGTTTGTGTTCTGACCTTCTGTGTGTGTTTGCAAGCTGCAGCACATCAGAAACAGAAACAGCGAATCCTGTGCTCTTTAAATGTCACTTTTAAAAACTCGCCTCTGAACATTTGTGGCTGGATCAAAGTGATTTCTCTGTGAATGAACCGTTCGCCTCTTCCATCCACTGCACAGTTTAACCCTGAAACTTCTGTCGGCGCTTTGACTCTGATCTGACCTGCTGTCGTCTGTCTCAGGAGCTGTCGGGCGGTTCAGGGAGTTTCTGGCTGTGTCTGACGGGAGTCAAGCTGTCCTCTGACCAGAGTCCTGCTCTGCTTCACTAACGTCTCACAGCGTCCAACACCACGTGGGGCGGCGGTGCCGGGGTCCTGGACGGGCCTCGCCTTGACGGACCTGGAATTGGCTCAGGAGGATCAAACTCGACTCCTCTCCTGTTCCTCCTCCTTCTCCCTCAAACAACATGCACACGCAAACACATGCACGCACACATGCACATCTGCACTGACGTAGAGCCTCCCTCAGCGCCTGCAGCACCCTGCTTAGCCTCTCCTCGCCTCCCTCCCTCCCTCCCTCCCTCCCTCTTTTGACCTACTATTCTGTCTATGCAGTCACTCTGACCCCCAACTACAACCTCAACCTTCCCCCCTACTTCCCGGGACTGTTGTTTCTCGTCTCCCCCCTGGGTTTTCCGAGGGTTTCCCTGTGCAGTCAGCCTGGCGAGCATGCCGCTTTCGGTGGTGTCGTTGGCTCGGTCGCTCACTGGCCGGGACTGACTGGGACCTGAGCTCTCGGCAGACATCATCCTGCAGGACCCTCAGCTCGGGGGGAGACTCTTACCAAGTAGCCACGCCTCTTCCTCTTTCTTCACGGGCATTTCCTGTTGGACGCACACATAGCCGAACTGGGTCTGTTTCAGATGGACAGCCATATTTTTTCTCTCTTTCTTTTGATTCGTTTTTTTTCTTTTTCTTCCTGTGTGCGCGCACAGTAAACCCGCCCGAGACCGAACTCACTAATAACTAAAAGTCATGTACAGAAAAACTCATGTATGAAACCTGTATGTTAATTAATAAGACCTTATGGAATGTTGATAATGATAATTAACGAATATTGATAAACTTTAAGTGGTACTTCCTCATGTCTGCATTTCAAATAGGAGTGGAGTGCACTTCACAAGTGTCTAGCTGGAGTTTCCGCCCCCAAACCGCTCGCCGACCTAATGACAGCTCTCCCGTTTCTACCGGGAGATTAAACAAGAAAAGCGCTTCCTTTTTCTCTGCTTCTTTCCTTGTTCCTTTCTTTCCTTCCTTCCTTCCTTCTTTCTTGCCGTCTTTTATTCGCGCTTGCTTTCTTTTCTTCCAAACGGTAGCACCAGAAGTAGGCCAACAGAGGAGGAAAGTGGAGAAGGAAAGCGAGTATGTAGGTGAGGAAAACCCTTCTCGGCGGCTTTATCAGTGAAAAAAAGGGATCGACTCAAGTGCGCTTTACAAGGTCACACGGCAGAAGTGCACTTTCCGAAGGCAGTTTGAATGAGAAGCAGCTGGAGAGACGTTGATGGCGTTTGTTTTACTTAAAGGCCTCAGGTGAACTTCAGTGGCACTTATTGAATCACACTTTCTTTATGATTTCTCCCTCCCACTGAAACTGGTTTTGAGACCTCAGATAGATGTGAATAGAAAATGCTCATCTTCAGCCTGAGACAGTGACATGTCTAATATGAATATGCTTTATATGATATATATGTATTAGAGGTATATTTTCAGCCAGTGAGCTATCTTCTTCAGAGATGTCAACCATTCCTCAGTTGTATGAACAGTTATTATACAGTAATGAACAGTTATAACTTAATTCACCCCCTTTACTGAGGAGACATGTGTAGAGTACATTTATTATATGCTTTATTCTATTAAATATTATATAAAATAACAAAGTCCTTATACAACAACTGGCCATTGTAAAGTTCTTCAAGAATTTACTGATTGATCGTTGTAACTAAACCAAAGGTTGGCACTTAACTCAGAGAGCGTATTTAATATTGCTGTTTTTATTTTCATTTAGATTCTGTTGTGGTTTTTTTGTTTGTTTTCTTTGTTTTTCTTTGGGTTCTGGATGTGGGAGAATGTAGCCAATTGTAGCGCATGAGTCCGCTATGCAAATCAACCTTCCCTCATGATCCTGTATCAGAGACAGTCAGGAGGCAGACACACCCACCCACGGGCGCTCTCATGGACTCTGGCAGAGACACGGAGAGGTGGAGGAGACCTCACGTTTAATGCTGCTGGTGAACTTTGTTGTTCTGCATCTAACTTACTATGTTTCAACCAATGGAATGCAAAAAGAGAGCAACAAGAGAGGGAGAGAGCAAAAAGGAGAGCGAATGAATGTAAACTAAAAGGATGAAAGTGTGTGAATGACGTGATGGCCAGAGACAGGAGAGGTTCGGAGACTGAGGAGTGAACCGCTGCAGATGGTTTATCGTATGTGGGTGTGTGAAGACTGTGTGTGTCAGTTCTGGGGTGGTGTTGCTCGGGGAAAGAGGGAACCTGTATTTTTGCAATAAAGTTATTACCAATGCACTCCCACAGGGGGCGTAACCACCGTACAATGTCTGTGCCATCATTTGTTTGTGGAAAGATTGGGAAGTAAAGTGATGTTGACTTATTTCAGCAAAACATGATCCAATGTCTGCTAACAAGACTTCTCTAAAACCTAAAATATTCAATGGTAGCATTTGCATTTTCAATGCATTTTATTGGCCGGCCTTTTCACATCATATAGGCCTACTTGTAAAAGCTCCTACCTAAATAGTTAAACATGGTGTCAGCTCTAGTGCTACTTACAGCAGAAAAAAGGCCCAAATGTTACAGCAATCATTGTTCTAGTGACAATAAAATCAGCTTTTATAAATGTCCTGAGGGCCTGGTGTCAGGATAAGAAACAATATCAGAATCAAGTCAATTCAATTCAATTTAATTTGTAGATACATCTTTTGAAAATGCACACTTAATTAGTCACACTGCTTGCCCTCATTATATTTAATGCCAAACAGGGTTATGTGTAGCCTCTTTGCAGGAAACTGATGTTTGCATGGTCAAATACACGAAATTCCGATATGCATTTTTTTTTTTTACTAGAAATGTTTATAGGCTTTTAATTTGAAGAATGCAACCGTATAACCTCTTTTAAGACTCCTAAATTCTCACACCACTTTAACAAATGTTTTGCAATGTTATTCAAGTCTTAATATTTACAATATTGGTTATTTCGTACATGCAAACACTACCAGTGATGTTTGATATATAAACATATTTCTATATCCGTAGCTTCTTAATTTGGGGATGTAAACAGGAAGTAAACAGGAAGTAAACAGGAAGTAGAATGTTGCCATGGGGTCAGTGCCTCAGTTAGCTGTGGGCTACAACTTGAGCCCATTTGTGGTTTAGGCTATATATTTGGTTAGATTTTGGCAATTAAAAGTATGCCGAATTGTCTATTAGTTGTTAGTGTTAGTGATTTACCCATTAGTGTACGGACAACTATCACTACATTACTTTGAAACTGGTGATAAATCAAAAACGCGATGATTCTCAGGCGAGTTCTGCAGTTGCAAGGAGCGTCTTTTTTCTACCACCTCGAGGCGGACTTATGGACGTTATTTGCAATGGCTACCGATGTTAAAGGTAAGTGTATTTCACACTGAATCTAACAATGTGTGTTTCATGACTGTGTGTTCAGAGTTGACTGAGTTATGACTGGTTTTTGACGGCACTTGTGGCTCATGCGCTGATCTCACGTTAAAATCACTGCGGATAAAACAGAAATGCTGGAAAATACAAGTTTGAAAATATCCAGAAATGCTATAAATGCGGTGATGCTATATTCTTCCACTTTTGTATATTTCAGCAGGGCTTGTTGTACTTTACACCCCTTAGTTAACTTAATATTTAATATGGTAGCCTAAATGACCCCCCACCTGTACCAGCTGCAAAGCCTGCAGTTTGTGCCTCCACCACTAGATGTGAGCAGTGATGCACTGGCCTCCCACATGCATTGACACATTCAATCACTCCCACTCACACAGGTATTGACACACTGTCATCACTGACACTTAAACACACGCATTCCTTTTTCACCTACACAGACAGCCTTTTGTTGTCAGTTTCGCCCCTTTTAACTCAAGGTGACAAAAGTTTGGCAGAGTTCTCGCTCGGGAGACAGAGAGCAGAAAACTCCCTGCAGAACAGCGCAGAGAAGAGGTGACAAATCAATAGCCATTACCTTTCACATACACCTCGCTCTGGTACTTGGAGAGTGTAGTTAATGGTTCTTTTATACAGTGTGTGTTGATGTTTGTCCTGCTATTCTTTAGAGATCCGGTGACCTCAATTCAGAGAATCTGTAGGTGTGGGATGTTGTTGCTAAGCTTGGTTGCTTCGATTGGTCCACTCTCCTCTTTAACGGCTTCGTGCTTCGTGCATCGTGTCTTTGCCGAGAACAAACTTCAGTCCAAAAATGTTGGAATACCTGCAAGCCTCGAACTAAACAGTAAATTATGTAAAATAGGGTGCAAAGTTGGAGTTTTATTGTTGCTGCATGTGGATGGAGAAGGCGAGGCTTTCCTCTGAGACACATGCAGCCACTATTTAGGGGGAGATAGCAGGTCAATAGTCAATGCATATTTGCAGAAATAGTGTTTCAGTTTGGCACCTATTCACATTTGAGTGTAAAAGGGCTTAAAACATCATGATTCTCAATGCTCAGTGCAATTTTTGATTTGATACCATTTGTTACACATATTTGGTGAGGAATTTAACCTTGTTTTCTTACTCAATAATACAGAAAAATTGGCAAAACCCCTTACAGAATACAACATTTGGACAGCAAGACCATGAGGAACACCATAGAAAAACCATACTGTAATTTGGTTTAAAAAATTACGTAAGAATAGCATTTTTTGGCGATTGGATGGCGAGCACTTCTTCTCCTTGTCATTATACCTGCATATGGAAAGCTTTACATCCTCTGAATGCTGTAGGTGTCTAGTTTATTGGTGTAAAGTTTCATGAGGTTGTGATTATCCTAGAGGCCACAAGCGGTCATTAAACACACTGATATCAAATTTAAACACTTCCAACATTTGCCTTTATTTTTGAAATTCCATTGAAACATCTGTGTCATCTGTGTTTCCTGACCTCAGGCAGATAAAGAAAACAGCCAAGAAAAGAAACTACAGATATTTACTGGATCAGCAGTGTGAAAATATTTTGGATTAAGGAGAAAAGAGCTCAATAGTAAAATATTTAGTTGATGTAGTTGATTGTTTTAAATGATATCCCTCATACTGGTCTGAATATAAAATGCCCCTATCATGGAGGCCACTCTCATTAGAGACAAATGAGTGGGATTATTTATTTATCTAATGACTGAAAAGTTGCTAAGAGATGTTCGCATCTCTCTTAAAAATGCATTTGTGGAGCATGGAGACCTCCACAGCCCAACAGAGCCAATTACTAACATGCAAACCTTTAGATTACAACAAAAACAGATCTGGAAGAAAATCTTTTATGATGTAATTATGGCCTCCTAATGTTGTACTCTATGAGACATTCTCCCTACAGAACAGGCAGCTTTCTTAACACTGGCTGAATTATTATAATTTTTTTTAAATAAGGCTGCAGTCATACCTGAGCTTTGGTCCGCTTGAAACCAACTCTGGTGCGTTTTGTCAGATAGTCCGTTTGGAACCAGAGTTAACAGCCAAATGAACTCTGGTTCGGACCTAAGAACCGAACTCTGGTCCACTAAAACTCTGGAGGCAAAAATCCAGAGTCCACCAGACTTCGTATGTGAAAGCAACCTTGAACTGCATTTGAAACATCAATCTCCCATCGTTTTTTGCACTTCGAAGATAGACCAATCTCTTACAATGGGAACACTGCAAACGGTGGGTTGAAAAGTTCCGATTGTGAGCCTCTATGTCTAGTCTAGTCTGGACAAGTATTGTAATTAGAGGTAGTTACAGTCTGCAAGTGGAGGTGAAAGGGAAGCCAATATTAGGCCTGAAAGCTTGTGTTGAAATGTGGGTCAACAAAATACAGATAGTGCAGATAAGAAAAGTAACAACAGGGATGATTCTCTTTTAGAAAACAAGGGTTTCTTTCAGGACTGTGGCTGCCTGCAGGGAGAACAAACAAATATATATATAGAAAAAGAAGCATTACCAAGATTTTACACTTCTGCTCGACTGCCAGATAAACTGATAAGATTGGTGTTGTTAAGAAGATTGACGAGTCCACTGAATGTAGAAGTAAAAAACCAACTGGAAGTCTCATTTGTCTCGATCCATAAAAATCTAAATTCAGCGATAAGACAAGAACGCCATCAGCATCCAACTGTGGATGAAATCATGTTATTAGCACATGATAATTATTTCTAAGAAAATCTTAGTCGTGCACATTTAACAGCCCTGTGTGGACTGATTCTTATTGTGATAAACCTCATCTGAATCTTTTCCAGGACAGTTAGGCAGCTTATATTTAGGTAGCATTGAGGCCTATTCAGAGGAAACAACGCAGAAATATACTGAATTAGAATAAATACCTTGGACGTGTTTGTCAAAATACTAAAACCAGCCCAGGCAATCCTAACTCCTGCGTGCAAAACACTTGAAAAGTTACTTTTAATTGAACAATTATTCCCATATGAACAAACAGCACAGCTCTGAGAGCGGACAGGCAATGTGATGTGGCGCCGTGAGGATGAGCGTGAAGGGAAAGCAGGTAATTAGTCGCTGTAACACCTGTACTGAAACACCAGGATGTCGGCCTACCTGTGAACTTGTCAGTGGACACTTTCAAGAGTGAATCAGAAACATTTCACCTACAGGAAGGAGGAGCTGTGAGCAGCGGGAGGAAGAGATATAACTTGTTTTTTTAGAGAATAATTTTAATTACAAAAGCACTTGTCTTTTCCTTCCCTCCACCTTATCAGACTTGGCTCAACATAAGTTACATTCTTTACTCTCGGCTTTAAGAAGTAGTATTCTGACATTTACATAACCTCAAAGTACGGTTTAACCCCCTGAACTCCAAGCTGTTTCAGGGCGTTTTTACATTTTACTCACTGTGGCCTTGTATTTCAGTGCTATAAATATAAAAGCCCTGCAGCTCTATGCAATCAGCACAACCATGACTAAAACATGTTTTTTGTGTAGTATATCTCAGCTATAATGACAGACATCATAAAAAAAACCAAGTTGAATTTCTCTGATAAATCATTTTTTTTTAATTTGCATAAATCGGAATTCATATATATACAACACTTTTTCCAAGTATATTAGATATACGTATATCTGTTGTTTATTCAGGGGAAATCGACTGAGCATTGACCAAACATGACAAAAACCACAACAATGCTAGTAAAAAAATAAAAACAATCATGACTAGCAGAACGATAGACCAGTAAAACTGTTAAAGAACATACAACGATACAAATGTAAAATAAATAAAATGTAAATAAAATTAAAGATGTACAGCACGAACATAAGCAAAGACTGTAAGTGTCATAATTACTGAAAAATAATTGGGTCTCCACGCGCTATAAATATTGAACTGTTTGTGTTTGTACAGCCTCTCCTGTCCTCTCCTCTCAGCTCTGTGTAAACACTCTGCTGTTATGTCTGATTTTCAGTGAATATTTGTTGATCATGGCTTCACAGTTGCACTGAAGAGCAGAATTTACTGTGTTTAACAGTGAGGTTCAGACTGACGAGGTAGAGCTGCGTCCACGTACAGAAGCTTCTGAAATATCGACTTGGTTAGAAAAATAATCGCTCTTTGCTGAGTAGAAGCGTAAATACCAGGTGGAGGCAGGAGCCAGAGGCAGATACTGTACACATAATTGTAGGATCAAAACACCTGCGAGTCAGAAAACATGTTAAAGCTCTCAGACAATGAAGAAACAATTCGTACACTAAGACAGATGGTGCAGAGAAGACGAGCCAGGCTCCTATAGCAGCTTTCAAGAATCATAAAGACAAGATAATGAGCTGTGATGGGATTCTCTTTAAAGGAGACGGCGTCATTGTGACACATTCACGGAGACAGGCGGCGCTTGATTGCACTCATCATGGTCAATATGGAACTGAAACTGCCTTTTTTACTTAATGGTGCTGAGAAATGACAGAAATAGGGAGTGGCTGCTAGCAAAAACCCCAAAAGGTACAATTCAGAGAGCAGCTAGAGTGGAGCTGTCCCAAATATCAACTTAGGAGCTTCAAAGTTTTGGTTAGAGTTGCTTGCAAATATCTGAAGCTTCAACTTGGCCGCAGGGAAGAAAAGTAGTTCTCTAAAGTATCCTGTTGTGGGTGGATTCCACCCGGCGCAGCTGCTCCTTGTTGCTTGAGCTGATTATGGCCTTTGTTGCCTACTTACTTGTTTATGGTAGAAGCACAAATATCAAGGAAAAATTGGCAAATAAACAGCCGGTCGGAGGAACCCAGAGTCCTCCTTTAGGTGTAAGAGTATTTATGCACACGGTCGCTCATAAAGTTTGAATAAAATATTTCTTTTACCTCTTTCCATGAAATTATTACTTATTATTGAAAAACGTGTATATCTTCTCAAAATGTTATCAATGAATCTCTTTCAAACATATCACAATGAAAATTAAAAGGATTTTGCCTGAAAACAGAATTATTCCAACTTTATGGGCAACCGTGTATATATATATGCTGATGATATTCAGCTATATTTACCTTATTGGTTGGAGTCTTCAGCTATTCAGTTTAAATACTTTTCGTTCTGGTCATCATTTTTTCAGCTCAACCTCACCGATATGACCAGATAATATATATTTTACTTTGACCTACTGGATAAACATTTTTGAAAACAAAAAGAAACAAAAAAAACCCATAAAATCTTATTTTGACTTTTTCTTTCAAAACACAAGATGCTCAATGAAGGTTGCAAGAGTTAAAATGAGGTTAACATCTAGATCTTTATTTTTATACTATATTTATTTGCCCATGTCTCCAGTTTTACTTCGTCTATTATCATCAAACAAAACCTGCCATGGAGTTTCCATCCAGAACTTTAGAGGGAAGCTGATGTCAGGACTCGACATTTCTTTATTTTAGTGTTGTGACGTCATGAAGAAGTAATGTGGCGTGGCTTTCGTTGACTCCAGAGAGTTAAAATGTGCCAAAAGTACTACAAAATTCATGGTAATGGCTTTAGTTTTGCATGAATTCAGTCAAAAAGAAGTTGTTAGAGGAATCAAAAGCAAGTTATTTTAGTTCATCATGACTGTCTCTACTAAAATTCAACACAATCCATCCAGTAGTTGTGAGATATTTTACTAAAAGACAAAATGTCAGCCTGCTGGTCAGAGGATCGCCCTCCATCCTCCGCAGATTGTGAATGTCTGAACAAAAGTGCGCAGCGATCCATTCAAAGGTTTTTGAGACATCACAGTCTGAAGTGTGGAGCCCACACTTCCTGCGGTCGAAGTTAAAAAGTTTCATTCATGCTAAAGAAAACACGTGCAGACGGTAGTGATCCCTCACTTGCATGTTTTAACCTTTGAAATGCAGCTCGGCTCCACGTGGGAAAGTGTCTGACAGCAGAATCCAGCAGCACAAAGGCAGAAGGCACAACATGAATGAAAATGAGTCACATTAATATTATTTTTATCCATCCAAATGATCATGTATCCATCCTTTTGTCTTTATCTTCTCCTCGCTCCCCTCCTCCTTATTTCCGCTGCTGTTGGTACCGGCGGCGGTGGCGTGGGTCGTGTCTGACGCCACAGCTTCCTCTCGTGGAGAGCGCTGCACGTGCCGAGGACTCACGTGCGGTGTGGTGGCAGACAGACGCTCACGCTCTCTGTAGGGGAGTCATCACGGGCTAAAAATAGCGCAGCGGAGGAGGAGGGAGCCGAGCTGGAGAAGACAGGAGCAGAGAGAAATAGAAACTTTGGGGTTATTTTTATCCCATGCATCCCTCGGCTGCATCCCAGGCGTGACTTCCTTCTTGTAGAAACCCTTTTGCCTTTTTTTATTTATTTGTCTATATTTGTCTGCGTGCACCCTCCAAACTCTTTGTTCAGTTGACTGTGACGCAGGTTATAAAGTGAAAGCCTGCAGCTCCTCTCATTAACACTCCCACACACCCACACTTCCACCGCACAAGTTCAACTTTTTTGGACAAATCTCTGCACTTTATCTCCGAACACGCAGAGCCGGTAGTGAGGAGAGACTGTTGTGGAGCTACAGTGTGTGTGTGTGTGCATCCCAGAGAAGGCAGCACTGTTGCCATAGCAACCGTGACTTTACACGTTACAACAATGCACGTGCAGAAGCTGGGTCATTCATTCTCTGCACCAGTCCACCATTTATTAATCAATTCTCATTCATTCAGTCGCTCATTGACGTTCTCCGCCACACATTGATGCTTTTGGTTTTGTTCTGAGAAACCTCAATGCGTTCAAAGTAATCCTGTGATATATATTCTCGCTTTGTGACGCCGTCCTGATGCAGCTGGGAACAGGTTTAAAGGGGAATAAAAAGGCAGCAGGTCTTAAAGGGCAATTAATTTTTTTCAGACTGGTCTCCCCCTCAAAAACATCTTGCTGATGTAGTAGTTGTGATTGACATCGATGCTGAGTTTAAATGGCAGACGGCGGGCTTTGCAGATTTTAGCGTAACTTTTGTTTTTTACACAACGTTTAGCATTCATGTACATTAATTTACTTTTTAAACTGTCTTTTATAAGTTCACCCTGACGCCTAACCAGGAAGTTTTTTGCTCTAAACTGGTTTTGTATCGTAAATTCACATTCATTGTCTCATGTTGTGGTATCGGCTGGAGATCTTGTTGTGTTTTTGTTGCTCAGATCTGATTTTTTTGTTTGGTTGTTCACATTATTTTATTTAAAAGTGGCCTGTATAAGAACAATAACAAAGACGTCATGCGCAGCATGCTGTGTGAGGATGCTGAAGTCAGCGTTTACAGTGGAGGGCAGCCAGATTATGAGCCGATGATAACAAGAAGCAGGATGATGAGAAAGAGAGCAACATTTTTAACGATGGCTGCTACGTCTGTGTGGAGGTGTGAGTGGATGAGGAGTCGGAGCCAGGAAGTGGTGGGATCATAATAATCGATATTATTATATATTTATCGACTTTATTTACCATATTCAGCTCCCAGGAGCCAGAACTTTAGCAGTGGTTCAGCAAAAACAGAATATTTTATGCAGGGTGATTTTTTTTTTATTGCAGGGCTCTTGCAGTGAGTTGCTTTACATTCTGCAGGTTTTTTTTCTGTTTTTCTGGTCACTCAGTGTAAATTTATTCTGTGGAGAAGTTAAGCTGCAGTCACATTGCCAGCGGTGTAACTGAGAGCAGAGGGACTGCAGGTTTCTCTGGTTAGCTAATTCTTGCCTCTTTGGGGTCTGATATACACTTAATCTGGCTTTTTTTTACAAACTAGTGAATCGGTCATATTCAGCGTGAACATGGTTTCAGTGAAAACGCAGCCATCCGGTCTCTGTTTGTCACTCTGCACAGGGAGAACGCTTATACACTCCAGTATAAATCAGTTTTACAGCATCTTCACAAC
>CAFUXE010000019.1:38458-49636 GCA_903364295.1 Serranus cabrilla | reverse complement strand
GTGTGAATACCAAACACTACAAGTGTTTGTTTCCACATCAGAGCTCCAACCGCTTCCTCTGATGGATTCTGCACGTGAGCCTCTCAGGTCCAGAAGTCATATGTTACAGCTGCCAGCTTGAGCTCGACAGTCAGGGTTACAAACAACAGAATACTGCTCATGTCTGCATTAAACACCAGTTAGTTATTCACAGTTTTTACCGGTTTTAATAACCTGGTCTAGTTGTTTTGGAGAGGACGAGACGAGGAAAAAATCTCCTGAACAACGAAGGAATCTTAACCTGGAAAAACTGACTGTAATGACGGCATTGCTCTGTCTTTTTGTAACTGTTGATTTAGAGAAAAATAGATTATTTACTGCATGTTTAAGTCTGTTTTAAACATGCAGGACATACCTTTTTGTTTAGTGAGCTTTAGAGGGGCTGGTAAAGGTTTTTTTTTCTCCTTTTGAACCAGGGAAGCTGCTTCCAGTTTTCATATTTCTACAATCTGTACAACATCCCAAATTATTATAGTAGAATTAATGTTACGTCCCCAGTTTTAACCTTTGATGGTTAAAGGAAAAACCAGGTAAACAGAGTATATCAGAAAAAAAACAAGTTATTAACACATTAAACATAATTTACAGAATCTAATTAAAAAAAAATCTAAACAAAAGTGATAACTTAAATAAATTAACCAACCAACAGTAACACAACTCAAGTCACCTCATTAATCACAACCAGCTCAAACAGTTTTCTGCTGTCGAACTCCATTTAACCATTACGTCCTTAATCACTGAGTGAGCACCGGGACGAGGTGCAGGAGGAGACAAAACACAAACACAAAATCCACTCCATCCGTAACAATTAGCGATCTACTATAAGGACATAAACGCCTGACAGCTGGACGGTCAAATCAGAAACAGTTCAAGGTCAACAGGAAGTGAAACAACACATAAACTAACTGGGACTTGCAGTAAGTAAAGAGTGTGTTGTCTCCCACAGGTGCCTACGTCCCAGAGGGCCTGATGACGTCTTGTTCCTGGGACTACATGACCTTCACCCCGTCCGTCCGCTCCTACACCATGCTGCTCTTCACCTTCGTCTTCTTCATCCCTCTCTTCATCATCATCTTCAGCTACTGCTGCATCTTCAGAGCCATACGACACACGACGCGGTGAGTGCACGCACACAGACTGTTCAGTCATCTTGTTACTGTGACGCTGATGTTTTGTTTTCTATTTTTCACTGATGTCTCTCTCAACCTGAATGCTAACAAGGTCTGTCACTGAAAAAAAGATGTTTTTATTATAGATTTATAAAAGAAAAGGTCCTGCCTGCAGACCTCCACTGTCAGGACAGGAAATGCGCGGGATACATTTCAAAATAAAATCCAGAATGAACTTTCGGTTGAATCGTTTTCCTCACAAATGCGTTAATTATAAAACAATATGACAAATGCCTTGTCGATAGCATATATTCTTTTTATTTATATAGTTAACTTTCGTGTTGTTTGTCGTTTTTGTTGTTTATTTTTTTCTTTTATGTTGTGCATGAGCCCCAATGTCGGCATTTCGATTTATTCGTCCATATATATACATCAATATACACTTCACTGCAGCCAGGTGCCTCTCCAATTTAATCCAAAATTACAAATTATCTTGAAACTAAATGCAAAAAAACCCTCCAAGTTTCATGAACATGGTGTGTGTGTTTGACAGAGCGATAACAAAGATCTCAAGTCAGGGAACCCGAGACTCGGCTAAGAGGTTCCACAAGATGAAGAGTGAATGGAAAATGGCCAAAATCGCACTCATCGTCATCCTGCTTTTTGTCATCTCCTGGGCCCCTTACTCCTGCGCCGCTCTCACTGCCTTCGCTGGGTAGGTGTGTGTGCTTTGTCAAGGAGAAATTTCTACAGTCTAGTGATGTCAAAACATCTCAATAAGAGCTGAGACGCTGCGAGGCGCTTAGTTTTTTGGGGGATATGGTTAATGCCCTGAATGTTTTCAGAAAAGCTCCAGATTGTGTGTGATCATTATTGCAAATTCACTGAGGCAAGACTTGGAGATAAGAAGTTAAATATGTTATTAAAGCTTCTCTTGTCTAAGATCATCCATCTCGTGCTCATTTAATCAGGCAGAGGTTGTGGAAGCAGCAGGTTCAGTCGTGCAAGACAAATGCAAAAAAATGACTTTGTATTCTGAACGAACCTTAAAATATTTCTTGCAGGATTCAATGAGCAGCGAGTCGATTGTTCAACTGGCACAAAGTGAAACCACATGCTGTCTGACAGGCGGGACATTAATCCTGATTTAGTCACATTTAGTGCAAATTGTTACACAGTTAGATTAGGCAGCAGCGTCTCTGCTCATTATGAAGGAGCTCTCAAAGCATCCGACCATCAGCGAGGATTCTGGGAGGGCTAATCCCCGTCACAACAAACAAAAACATGTCGGGAAAACAGCTCTTTGTTAAAGTGGCTTTATTCTGACTGGATATAAGAAGAAGATGTAGCTACTCATTGATTATAGCCTCACGTTTGGCATTTTAACTGTTTAAATCTCAACATTTTGTTTCTGTTAGAAGCTGAAGTGACAAATTTTTAGATGAGATTTGGAGCTGGAGACCAAATTAACTGCTGTAGCAAATGTTACAATTAACTGGAAACAATCTAAAGCCTGTTGGCCTATTTTTCTCAAAATGAGACCCTAATTAACTAAATGATCATCATTTCAGGGCTTGAGAGCATAAACTCAGTAGGAAAATGTTCCCTGAGGTAATAAATCAAGTGAGAAGTAGGGTAATTTTCTCGAAACTTCTAAACAATTGGACTTTTTATGCAACCACTAAAGTCGCCCCCTGCTGGCCGTTAAAAAGAATAAAAGTTTAAGGTATTTCAGTGTTGTTTTCACTTTTTTCGGCCGGATTTTGCATTTGAATAAATGAAAATATGAAAATAAAGTGACTGTGTGAAAAAGATAAACCCCAGTTTGATTTGTATTTAGTTTGAGCAGACAGACAGGATTATTAACGTTGGTAGAAATACACAGTTTTTCCAGAAAGCTCCAGTTACCATTTTATTTATTTTTCATCTTTATAATAACATGAATGTGGGAGTAACAGCGGCTCCAAACTCCCACCGCTGCCCTTGAACGTGTCTCATTTCCTTCTCTCATTCATCTCCGTTTCCCTCTCAGGTACGCCGACATGCTGACTCCGTATATGAACTCTGTTCCTGCTGTGATCGCCAAAGCATCTGCGATCCACAACCCCATCATTTACGCCATAACACATCCCAAGTACAGGTAGGAAGGAAGCTGTGGAAGTAAAATTTTAGTCAGTTTACCGTTTACCCATCATGCTCTCTGCCACTAAATAAGGTTCACTTTATTTGTGTGGCTGTAATAAAGTATATTTGTATTGGTTGGATGAGGCTAACACAAGTTGAACACTATACATTACTACTTTTACTTGTAGTGGAGTAATTCTGCAGCACTTTTACTAAGAGTTATACTGATACTGTGATCAGACCTGATGCAGCCTGATCACGTACGTTAATTATATTCCCCACGGAAACTATATTTACCCTCTTTCATTCATTGTGTGTCGGGGAGAATTTGATTGCTCTTTTTAAATCCTAATTAAAAGGTGAAATTCAGCTCAGCGTCCGTGTACGTCAGAGGGGCCTCGCACTTCACTATCACATATTAAAATCACTTCAATTATGGATTTTGAACGTTCGCCTCCATCTCTCCGTCAGGTCGGCGCTCAGCAGGTATATTCCTTACCTCGGCGTGCTGCTGTGTGTCAAAGGCCGAGACCGTTTCACCAGCAGCAGCTTCCAGTCGACACGCCGATCAACCCTCACCAGCCAGTCGGAGGGCAAAGGCCCCAGCAAGCCGCGCAACTCCTCCCTGTCCGAGAGCGAATCAGTGAGTGTTCCTCATGTCTAATCTGGTATGTCTCTGTCTTACACTTCCAATGACAGACGCTCTGACTTACGAGTTGCTGATTTTAGTCTCGTGTGTGCGCGTTTGCCCAAAGGCCCGTTTCTCAGACATGGAGGAGGACTGCTCGTCTCGGACGCCCGTCATTCGTCAGTTGTCCGGTGATGTCAAACAGGTGCGCCATGCCAGCCAGAGGACAAAGGTGAGAGGTCACAGCACGGGAGAGTTTGACAGAACGGCGGCTCTCAACCCCACTGACCCGGCGATATGTCACCTCTCACAGATCACAGTGAGTACCGGGCCTGGCCTGCCTCAACACAACACACTTTAAAGTGCAAGAAACTGCAAATCTGAAAGTTATGCATTTCTAAATGAATTACTTAAAGTGTCAGATAGGTGTTATCAGTGTGTCAGGGCTCCGTGCAGCTCCACTCACATGCTCCTGTTTTGTCTTTGTGTCGAGGCCGATCCGAATCATCTCCTCCTGAATTTGAGCGGTGAGCTCACATTGTTTTGGAGCCCTGTTAAAGTCAATAATCGTCATGTTTATGTTCGGTATTTCATGGCTACGAACTCTGTGACGTTGTGTCTGTTAGAGGCCTTTTATAATCCTCACGGTAATGAGCGGGATTCCTCAGCGTGTAATCTGATTCAGTCATGCTGCTGCCTGGTAACTGTATGGTTTCATTTTGGGATCCCAGTCTGAGTACAGAACCTCCAGACTAAAGGACACTTCCGTCCCCCAGACTATAATAACATAATACACTGATGTTTGGTTTTAACTTGAAGTCCGTATGTGTAAAACCTTTTGCAGCATCTATGATAATGATTCTGTTCTATTAAACTTCTGGAGCGCAAAATCTGAATGTCAAGCTCTGCCGTCAGCTTCCTTTTAAAGTTCTGGCTTGAAACTACAAGTGAAACCAGAGATAAGGTCAAATATATTTAGTATACAAATACAGAAGGAGATGTTATCCTCATTTTACCTCTTATATGTTATATTTGCAACCTGTGTTCACATTTATTATTGTTCACTGAGCACGACTGTGTTTTGAAAGTTAAAAAAACATAATTTTCAAGAAGCAATTCTGTGTTTTTGTTTGTTTGTTTGGGTTCAAAATGTTGATCCAGTAAGTCAAAGGGAAAAAAATATTATCAGGTCATAAAGGCTGAAAGAAATGACACCAACATGGCATGAA
This sequence comes from Serranus cabrilla, assembly GCA_903364295.1. Classification (NCBI taxonomy): domain Eukaryota; kingdom Metazoa; phylum Chordata; class Actinopteri; order Perciformes; family Serranidae; genus Serranus; species Serranus cabrilla. The sequence continues at coordinate 44,507 of CAFUXE010000019.1, read as the reverse complement.
CTTGTTTTTAAAGTGGCACACACAGTCAGAATGAAAAGGATTAAAAAACGGCCAAAATAGCCCAAAAAAGAGTTAATGTATTGTGCACTGTATCACAGTTTTGTACATGATTTGAGGTGAAGGCCTTAAAACACATTAATATTTGCTTGAAATGTGATTATTAGCATTTTCACACACATTATGTACATATTGGGGATCACTCGGTATATAAACAGCGCTTCTTGCTGAATATTTCTTAATAGATAGATAGAGATCTGGAGAAAGTAACCGGTCGTTCTTCGCGGGGCATCGAATATATACGGAGCATTTCCGTCTCCCTGTAATCACCTCAGTTCACAGAAAAAAATGCAAGTAACCCACATGTATGTATGTCCATTACAGAGTCCAAACACTAATCCAATAATCTGGGAGTTTCAGACTTAATCCACAGCTCGCATGATGCCTCTGTGTTGTAACGTGCTGCACTTGTTGCAGACGAAGACGGCTTATTGTCGAGGAGTCTCTGACCCCGATCTGCTTCCGTCTCCGCACCGAGCAAAGCTCACTTTTACTTTTTCTATAAACGCTGTTCAGCAGATTGAACTCTGGAAAACAATGTGAAAAACGTACTTTTACTGACACATTTCCCGTTATAATTACTTTGCTTTTTTCCCATTTGATTCAACAGATTTTTATCACAAAATGTACCTGATCATTTTAGAGTTACAGGAAAAGTTATAAGCACATTTTCAGGAATAAGCTCATTAGCTTTCTTGCAGACATTCTTATATCTATAGGCTTAATTCAAAGCTTCAGCCTGTTAGCCTAGCTTAGCATAAAGCAGGAAAGACATCGTAAACATTCTCACTGCATGCATCCCCCGGAGATTTTATCTCTTATTTACAACAGATATATGCACGATATACTTCTTTTCAAACCATTTGAGAATGGCCTAAAAATGTGCTGAGAAAATGTGATAACATGATGATAACCATTCTGAGACCAGACTAATTTCCTCTCCTGACACCCAAACAGTGGTAAAAATGTCTGATATGACTATTTTTAACTTGCATGAAAAAGACTGTCAATATTGAAACCTATTTGTGTTTTAATTTGGTGGAGGAGAGTTCACAGGATGAATGTTTAGCTCAGAGAAAGAGCTGCAGTTAATAATAATCACGGCTGCTCTAATTACAAATCAAAGATACCAAACAATGCCAAATAGGCCTGAATGTCATCAGCATTCAGGATTGAATATTAGCCTGAAAGAAGAATATTTACTCCACTATATTTGATTTATTTTGGGAGTGTTATAGTTATATAGTTGTAGCAGTAGTAACCTTAAACAGCCCCTGTGAGGATGTTTAGGAGGACCTTAAAATGTGTTTTTTACGCTTTTCTAAGCACTTTTCAACCCCTTTGAATGGACATTTTTAAGCCTTTCCGTCACCTTACAGCAGAGGTTAATCACATGTTTTGTTTTTAGGTGACCCATTTTTCATTCGGGACACTAATCCTGTTGCTATTGGCACATTTGATTGTTTCTTGGGACTCAGCAACATGATGTACTTTTAAAGATAGATGCTCTTTTATCTAAAAAGGTCCGCGTTCAAATCACAATTTGAAGTCACTCTGTTTTTAGTACTAATGTGACCTTGTGGCTCAAACAGTACAAACAAGCTTTTGATCCTAACAACAGTAAAAGGCTGTTTATGTTCCTGCTGTTCAGACCCTGACGGAGCCCGAAGACATCTCCATGTCGGATATCAGCCTGCAGCCGACCAGTCATCTGCCTGCCACTGTAAGAACCCACCGGCCGTCCACCTCTTGCTCTGTGCTGTAGATGTGTGGGAGATTTTTCTGGTTTTAACAAAAAACAACAAATCCCATGAAAACATTAAATCAGCATTCACATTTAGCCCCCAAAAACAAGTCTCACCTGTGTAGAAAAAGCCCGGTATAGCTTCTACATCTGTGCCACAGATGTCAGTATGTCAGCGAGATGAATTCCTTATATGCTTTTTATCTTTTCAAGGGATTTGTTTGCAATAAAAATCCACCTCAGCCTTAACCTTCCTCTGTCTGTCCGGAGTGTTTTAGTCAGTTATGTTTTAAGGCTATTTAAAGGCCCATTCTTCAACACGGCCTGATTATTCTCTCACATCCAAAACAACTCTGTGCCGCTGTTTTAAAAGTTGTTTAAAGTGGCTGACGTTTGTCTTCAGTGCTTCCTTTTTTCTCCCGCTCATTCCAGTCAATCTGCTCAGCCTTGTTTTCCACCCTGTCCGGGTTCATCCGTTTCCTGCGGCTCCTACATCAATATTAATCAAACTTTGCGGAAAATCACAAACTTGAACCTTTTGTTCTCTGCTCATACTTTCACACCACATCCTCTCTGTTTTCGGATGCCCTCCACTGACTTGACAACGTCTTCATTTCAAAAGCTGTGGAGTTAGATCGTCCGACCCCACGGATAATATCGACTGACGCTTCAACAGAAATGAACAGAAGATTGTTCTCTAAGAACCACCAAAGTTATATGTGGTTATTAGGATTATTTGCAATACAAATAAGTTTAATGCTGCTTATGTTAGAAGAGCAGAAAAAAGAACAGCATCATTTCTTTATAAAGTCTTGATTTTGTAATCATCCGACAGTCAGTTTATCAGGATTAAATCACTTTAGTTGACTCTAAAATTTAAAATGCCTGAGAGCCTGAAATGTTGTGAGTTTTCTCTCCAAATAAGTGTATCTAAGTTAAGACAATATTTATGAGTTCCTAGCTGGAAATGTTAACTGAAAGGCCTCCTGAAGTCAGATTTCTGACTCATAAAACTGGAAAACCGCACCAACCTGCTCCAGTAATTAAGCTGCAGTAATAACAAACTGTTAACTATCACTTCTGTCTAATTTATGTCTCATTAAATCAAAAGCACTCACAGAACTGCCCGACTTCTATCTGTGGACAGGATGTTTGCACATGCAGAATACTGCATGTGTTGTTTTTAGCTGGTTGTCGGTAAATCAAAAATACAATAAAGTTATTCTTTTGAAAAAAAAAACATCTACTTGCTCCTCCAGTGCAGAGCCATTGATCTCCGGGTGTCAGGCCCTGATACAGTCCCTCCCCATCGAGGGCACTACGGGAAAGCCATTCATCAATCCCGCCGCTCGATGCCTTTGATGAGCTGTGACTGTTTCATGTCCTGTGCTGGCAGGTTAAGTGGAGGAAAGTTGTATTGATCCAAGTCAGAGCGCAGTAGATAAGACTTAATTCTCTCCTTTAAAGCTGGGATGGGCAGTTTCCTGAAAAAGAGGTGAAAACAAATGCTTGAATATGAAGCGAAACCTTCTTCCTGCAGCTCTCCTTCTCTGTCTTCAGCTCCTCAGTAGTAGTCCGAATCAGAGTCAAATTTAAACTTTTGGTTCGTTGTGTATTTAGTCCGGTTTGAGGGCTGGAAATATACTCGCAGTCTTATTTCTTATTGGTTGGAAAGCTGGAGGTGGAAAATGTAAACAAAGGAACATGGAGCCGTAATCCTGCTCCGGTGTTCCTACCAAACAATCGTCCAGATGTGAAGCAAACATCCGTCGTCTCATTTCCTGTAATTGGGTCGAAATACGTTCACAGTGAGATCAAACTGCACTCGATTTTGTTTGGACTGGTTGTTTTGGTCCACACCAAAGTACAAATGCAGCGTTCACAAGCGACCAAACGAACCATAACAAGGATTTAACTGCACCAGAGTTTGATTAAAATGAACTAAACTTTGGTTGTGAAAGCGCCCTTTATAAAGTTTTCCTTTTTTGCTTAATGTCTTGCAGCGTACGTAGAAGTTGCCAATGCTGGAATGGCTAATTTTCTTGCAGATTTTCTAACATTGGCTCATGCTTTCACCATCTGAAGGGACAAATCTGGATTTGTAGAACAGCAGATAGGAACTCTGAAATGACCTAAAACAGAACTAAGAGATGGTGCAGAAATCTAGTTTCCTCCCAGTCTACTTGAATGACAATATGAGATGTTATTACTGAATTTTTGCCCCTAAAAAAATTCCCACCCCAGCTTTAACCTCCACTTTGCTGTTTTTTTTTCATACAAGCTTCCAGCCGCCTCCTCACACATCGAGTCTCATTCACCTGAACATCTCTCTCTCTCTCTCTGCCTGTGCAGCTGGACAACATGATGATGGAGGAGTCTGGACAAAGGGCCGCGTCCAAGACTTCATCCGTCATTGTAACGTCCATATCCAGCCCGTCTATACTGCACAGTCCCCCTGGTTTCCACGGCAACCTGAAATTGACCAAAACGTACAGCCCAGTTTCCAAGGAGCCGCTTGACATTGCCAGACTGGAGCCAAAAGCATTACCATAAACAACTGGACAAAAGTGCAGCAGCAGTGTGTGACCGTGCGTGTGTGACCGCGTGTGTGTGTGTGTGTGTGTGTGTGGTTCAGTATTTCCCTCACTTTTTCTGTATTGGCATGCGTTTGCTAGTTATGGTCACTCAAAACCAGAGCATGCTCTTTGTTAATTTTTTTGCATGGAGAGTGTGAGTATGTGAGCGTGAATGCCCAGTAAATTAAAATACGTGCACATTTTTACACACTTTTTTTTATTTTTCAGACATATCATGCTGGTTGGAGGAGCCGGGGGCAAAAAAACGGTCCTTAAAAACACAATGTGAAAAACTAAATCTCAAAGGTTTAGTATAGATTTTTATTTAACGTTGTTTCCGATTCTTCTCATACTTCTCTTTGAGTAGATAAAACCACAAATACAACACATTTTCTTATTCTCTTTTGGTTTGCACAAACATTTTCTTTAACTTTAATATGTTAAAACTTTCCCATCAACAAAATCTTAGCTGATTTTGTGGCAATATGATAAAGAAGAATTAGTTTATGAGGCATATTTTAAACCTGTGTTAATGCGTTCCCAACCTCCAAACATATTAACTATCGGTCTGAAGACAAATGTTTATTTCTGAGGTTACAGTGCAGCTGATTTATGGGCTGAGACGTCCTCCTCTGTACGCCGGTCATTGTTTACAGTCCGATAGTTTGAGGTGCTGAGTTGGAGTTAAGAGAGATGAAACTGAGTCACAAACTTTTCTTAAATTACAGGTATATTGATGCAGTGTTTCTTTAAGTCTAAAATAATTGGGCTTCACACTACCAGCACATTACATTTTTTTTTTAAAACTGGAAACACTGCACACAACAGGGCGCCACAGGAATGAGCTTTTAAACCAGGAAGTCAGTTAGCATGTTAGCGCCCTGGGGCCTAACCTCTCAAACTCAATGAAGATTTGGAATTGTTTTTTAGTTAGATGCCTGAAATAAGGTTTGTGGTTAACACAAGCTGTTGTATGACATAAAATATGTTTGTAATAACCCCAACTTGTGAATTTTTAAGTTTTTATGTGTCCTTAAAAAGGTGGTTGCTAACAAGTAGCTAAATGAGACTACAGCGGCTGTCCGGGACATTAAACTCTCTCACTAGTCGGCCTTACAGCCTCTAGTCGTGTTTTTCAGTGCTATTTAGGGCAAAGATTAGGTTAACAAACTATTTATTGGGCTCCGTTTTCACTAGCTTGTCAAACAGCTGGTTAGCTTGTTGGAGAGCGTCTGAAGCTAACGGTAGTGACGTAGCATAACGTTAGCTTTTTACTTCTGTCGGCTGCATTAAGGCTTCAAACATCATAAAAGTGTTAATTTATGAAGATTTTCCTGCTGAACAAATGGTATAAGTATCAGAAATGTGCTTTTGCCACAGATCGACCATGATCCAAAATCCAATGCAAAAATCCCATAGGATAATCCCCAATAGACCTCATTAGTGATGCTTATTCCGGGTTGGCCTCCAAAAATACGTCACTTCATTTGCTCTCTATACTGTATACGAGCTAGAAGGTCAAAAGACACTTAATGCAACTTTAATATGAAGGTTTCTACTTCTTAACTGGGCAATCACTCACACACACACACACACGCCACAGAACGGAAGAGACAGTCAAATAGTTTCACCGCCGGCTCTTTGTCATTGATTTTTCCGTTCATTGTGACAT
>CAFUXE010000019.1:15007-31580 GCA_903364295.1 Serranus cabrilla | reverse complement strand
TCCTCACCAGAGCTGTTCTGTAGTTATCTACAAGTTTTCCTTGAATCTGTATAATTAATTTGGCCACAGCCCTTAAAGTAAAATCATGTAGAATTTATATAATTTCACAGACAATCCATCGTCTCATTTGATCAATGTTCCATTTAAGAGCATATTGTGTGTCTGCTTTTGGGATAATATTGTGTATTGCAGTTATTTTGTCCAGGATAATCATGACATCAACAAGACATCACATCCAGCAGTAATTATTTTACACTAAACAATGTTTTCTTAAGCCTAACCGTGTAGTTTTTTTTCTTTAAATGAACCAAAATGCGACTGTTTGACAACCTTAACCACGTGTTTAAAGCTGACGTGTCAGTATGACGACTATTGAACTCAAATACTTTGGGTTTTAATAAAGGGGAGGAACAAACAACCTATTAGTTATGACTTGATAGTTGTTTTATATCACAAATATTAGGTTTTTCATTGTCAAAATATGGGAAAAAAAGTTCCAACGTGTCTCTTTATATGCTTTCTGGAGGCTAAAGTCATGATAACGGCTTTCCAGACGCGATCAGTAGATGGAAAAATCATTTTTGTGATTCAAAAAGAAAAATATCCAAACCGAAGGACAAACCGCAACACATTTAAATATTAAAAGTGCAACAAAAAAAGAAAAGAACAGGAAAACTCCAGTGATCAATATCCAAGCCAGTGGTGCTCTTTCATTAAAATCCAGTTCTCCTGGACTCGGCGCCTCGTGTACACTTCCTGTTTGCCATCTGTCACGTTTGAAGTCTGTGACGCACATGAAAACATGCATGACATTTCGTCTGCGTGTGATTTCACTGAAGAAGCTGTGCGGAGATAATTTTTCACCTTCCTTTTCTGCCTGCTGCCACTAATTGTAAGATTGCTTTTCCACACACAGACACACAAACCTTCACATGTCTATGCACACGGTCATAATGAGTGTGTTTCAAAGGAGGAACAAAGCAGACACAAAGTAGAAATGTTGAATTGAGGGAACAAGGACGAGAGTGACAGCCTACGAAGAAGCAGAACCAAGGTCGTTTTGTGATGTGAAGTGGTAAAGTAATGCAGGTGTATTGTGGACTGAAGAGAAAAATACTTTGTGTGAATAGATAAAAAGATTCAAGGAAGTCTCGTATGAATGTCAGGAGCAGGTGTGTGTGTGTGTGTGTGTTTGGGGCATGTGAGGGGGCTCAGTGGGGTCAATCACAGTGAAGCCGCAGGCATCAACAGCGCTGCTTATTTTTAACTCTTTAACGAGTTGACTGTAAGTCTAAACCCAATACTGTAAGCGCCAGGCCTCGGCTCACTGAAAACTCCTCTTTTTGTGCTTTGAGTGCTGAAGTCTGGCTTTGTAGCAGAGCCAGGAGCGCCGGGATCCAACTGAAGGTCAACACACGGCTAAGAGCTGAAATAAAGAAATGAAAAATAAGGATATGCAAAGTAATCCTTCAAAATAAAAGCAATTTCTGAGAGGTTTAGCTGCTCCAAACAGGCTGTATACACAGATTTTTATACCTACGTCCTGCACACTTCATCGCTTTGTTACTAGAAATCCTGCTGCTTTTCTATTTATTCATTTTATTGTCGGAGCAATTTACAGCTGTGGAGGCTGATTGGACTCTCAGATAAAAATGTGTTTCCACTCTGTTGATAAACGTTAATGCAGAAACTCTAACGAGCCTCTTATCTGCAGAGCTGACGGATTAGTTTGTTTTGCTTCTTTCCTCTCTACATGTTTAAGACCTTTTTATTAAGCTGCTGCACACACAGAATAAATAGGAAGAATTATCTTAATTTAAATGTATAGTTTGGTTTCTTACTCTACATTCATAAATATCCCTCCGGCCTGTGATGTGTCCACATGTTGGCGTAGCTGCATACCTTTCCCAGTTTGTGTTTCCTGAGGAATCCGTGTCAGCGCTCCGAGTGTGACCTGCTCTCTTGACCCGTCCATAGATAACTCCGGGCAGCAAGGCGGTGGGCGGCAGCCTGGCTCAGGGCGACATCATCTCAGCCATCGACGGGGTCAGCACCGAGGGGATGACGCACCTGGAGGCCCAAAACAAGATCAAGTCTGCCGCCAACAAACTGGCTCTCACCATGCAGAAGTAAACAACATGCACACTCACACGAAACACGAAAACACCCACAACTGAAGCAGATTAATCTGAGGTTCTGGATAATAATAATAATAATAATAATAATTAGTAATAATACACTTTATCTACAGACTGCTTTTTATATAATGTAGCTCAAAGTGCTTTACTACAAAAAATAAAAATGCTGCACATTAAAAGACTAAATAGGCAATAAAATGAGACAATAAAAGGGAGAAGTTGATACAATATATAACAGAAAGCAACATTAAATACACACAATTTATAATAATGAAAATATAGAGAATGAACACTCAATGTAAGATAAATTAAATAAAATGTTTTTTCTTATAATTTTTCAGAGAATATTCAGTAATTTTAGAACATAGTTTTAAAAAAACACAAAAAAAACATTGCTCTGTTTATTTATGTATCAAAAACAATAAGTTGGCATAGAAATAGTAAACCCCACTTGGTTCTCATGATTTGTTGAGCCTGTTTTTTTTTTGCTATTTTAAAGAAAATATCCATATATTTTACTTCTCTCTCCTACATGTCTGCTCTTTCCAACTTTATTATTTTATTTACTTGTTTACAATGATAACTTATCCACTATAAATCATTACATTTTGCAGGAATGGCACAAGAATATGATAAAAGGGGAGATTTCTAATAACTCTGCAAAAAAGTGAAAAATAAATAAATAATAATATATTTTATAATCATGTATTATTATTATTTTTTCATTATTATTATTATTATTGTAATTTAGAATTGTTTTTTAAAATAATTTTAAAACATTTTTATTTTTATTTTGTATTTTCCCACTTTAAAAATCACTGTTTTTAAACCATTTTTTTGTCATTTCCTCCTCAGATCCAGACGTGCTGCAGCATTTCCCACAGGCGCTCAGAGAATGGATTCCCCCATGCCCGTCATCCCCCACCAGAAGGTACAATCACACCCACAGCAGTAATAACAACAACAACAAATGAACAAATCAATGCACACAAATACCTTCCTACATGTGTGTGTGTAAACATGTTGGACGTGTTCCTGCCCTCTTGTTTGTGAGAAGTTCATCCTCATGTTTCTCGGCGTCTTGCTGCCCTCTAGTGTCAGAAACTCACAGTGCAGGGAGCAAACAAAACAGATGACAGGAAAGGAAAATGAAGACAAAACAAGCTTTAAAAAAATGCTTTCTTGCTCTCTTGTTTCTCCTTTTAAGAAGTTAGAAAAGTCTAAAGATGCTCTATGAAATCTTCCAGGATGAACAGCCCTCCAAAGGGAATCTCTCCTCTCCACCTGCAGTGTCTCCTCCCGGCCAGCGGGGGCAGTACAACTCCCCCGCTGGCCTTTACTCTCCTGAAACTCTCAGAGAAATGATGCTGATGCAGGGCAAGTTAGGACAAGGGGCGGCAGCCTCCTGCAGCGTTTCATCACTGGGGTAGGTTGTAATGGAGATGAATAAGCTGCAGTTATATAATACGAAGAGAAGAAGATCTAACTCTAAAAACAAACAGCCAACGAGCTGATGTAACCAAACTTAACAGCACTGTTTGTCACTGTGGAGGAATGAAGCAAAAGCACATCACACCGCCCCCATCTGACCTCTCATTAACAGGGCCGGGATGAGGAAAATACTCAGAACTTTCCATCGCCGTCCAACGTCGTCCCGCTCACATGTGGCACTATTTCAGGAACGCACACACACCTGGCAGGCCTCCAGGTAACAGATCAGACTTCAGCAATGAAACCAGGGAGATGAGGTTGCACAAAATCTTTTTAAAGAACTCTTTTTGCTGTTTCAGCTCCCTGATTTCCCTTTTTGAGGCTTTTTGTCTTGGAGCGACTGAGTCTGAGTTTAAAATCCTGTTTTGCTTGTGATGCATTTTTTTTTTTAAATCACCGGAGAGGAAGAGTCATCGCTCGGACACTTTGTTTTTCTTTGTTTTATTATTTAAATATTCTAAGGCTGCAACTAAGAATGATTTTCATTGCCAGAGCTGATTGTGAAATATTTACTTCCTGTTCATAACCCATGAATATTACATTTATTTCAATATATTAGAAAACTAGAATGAGCTATTTTAAAGCTGAAACCAGTGAATTTATATATATATTTATATTTTTTGTTTAAAAGATTCATTGAACTCATCAAAGAAAGAAAAAAAAGAATTGATATTGAAAAAATATTTTTGCTTAGCTGATAGTATTGATTTATAATACTGTCATAGTTTTTAATTTAAAGGTTATTTTTTAATTTGCAGGCTAAGATTTTGTATTCAAATAATATTTAATAATTTTTAGGGTTCTAAAAGTTATTATTTAATGTGCACGTAACATAGAAAGTAACCAGGTAAAAAAGTTTTATACTTTAATTACTTAGTATAAATATAGTTTAAGTTGTTAAACGTACACTTTCACTTTTTGTACTTAATTGAAAGTATATTTAACATTGATAACTAACTTTGATGCACTAAAATTAAATATTCTACAGTTTATTTCATAGTACTGATAAAAAAAATTAGTCTACTTATGAAAAATAAACTATGAATTACTTTTTATTACACAATAAGTTTACTTAATTGAAGTGCAGTTATTAAAGTATCCTTACAAAAAGTGCAAAAAACTTTATTAAAGTTTACTTTAATTCTTCTTCAATGTGTGTGTATTTAAATGTACTTAAAATTTTATTTGAAGCTTTATTTGAGAGTAATTTAAAAAAAGTATGCAAAATTGCAAATACTTCAAATACTGCAAATAATTATTTTTTAGTACTTTATTAGTTTACTTTACTGTAGTGAACTTCAGTCTCAAGATTTGCTGTTATTGTGTCATTCAGAAATTATGCAAATACAAATTTTTACGCTCACTTTAGTGAGTTTTTAGGCTTGAAGAATAATAATAATATTTTACTTTTTGTGAACAAATTTAGTAAAAACATCAATGTGTCTAACTAAAGCCGTATTTGTTCTGCCCTAAGATGTAACTTTTAGTTTTTACTGAACGTCACTCAAACAGGTTTAGTCGTGTATTTGTTGGGGGACTATTTTTAGCTGCGTATTAAGACACATTCGATGCTCCGGTGAGTTTTCCCAGCAGCCGAACTGTATACGTGAGGTCGACCCAAAATAAACTACAGTGTCCCTGTTCACGGCAGCGAAGGAACATGTCATTCAATCAGATATATCAGGCGCTCATAACGCAGGAGGATTTATTTACAATTCTATGTTATAGAATATCACCACATTACAAAGGTTTCATAGCCTGTCTTTTGCAGATTTAACCGTTTTATATTTGCACTTTCTATTAGAGTAACATTGTCAAAAACAGGTATTTTTTTGGTTGTTTTTGGAGTTTATATTTGCAGTTTTTTAAAATATTGCCAGGACTGCAGGGCCGAATCATTGACGCCTTTATCTTGACTGTAAGGAAAGTTTATTTGTACAGAACGATTCAACAGCAAAGCATTCAAAGTGTTTTTCATCAAACATAGAAAACATATAAAGTATAAAAGCAATAAAAATCAACATAGAGAAACTAATTTAGCTTAAAATGAAAGTAAAAGCAATAAAAATCAACATAGAGTAAAACTAAAGTCACCGTGCAGTGAGATATGATTACAAAGCTTCAGATTAGATTTAATAAACAGTCCTGTACCGAGTGTACCGCTGAGGGAACCTGAGTGGTGGTGAAGCCTCGCTCATGAAATACTTGTGGATGTTAATTAAGGCTGCGGCGCGCTTCGCCCCTGACATATCACATCCAGGTATCAGTCCTCACTAATGTGTTTCCCCTCTGGAGCCGAGCTGCTTTACAGTAAAGGCCAACGGTAAGTCAGGTGTCAGGACACGTGCTCGGGCACACAGGGACGATGACGGCAGGATCATGCCAGCGACCCCACCTCACCGCGCACACACACACACACACACACGTGCACACGCACAGGAGAGAGCAGCTGGTCAGGGAATGTTCCGCTCCGGTTACACGCCATCATCCTGAATCCCCTGGATGCCGCCCTGCCAAACCTGAGACAGCGTCCCCCTCTCTGCAGGGAGACGCCCCACGTGTGAGGGGCCGCCGAACACGTTCCCCCTCACCTACTGTACCCTGAACACGGCCAAGTACTGTACGGACTGAAAACACTCACACACAGGAAAGTCAGACATGTTCGAGGTCAGTCAGGGTCTTAAAGCTGTTTGGACTTAATGGTGAAGAACTTATATTTATTACGTAGTCTGCTGCAGTGTTTCAATGGGAATAAAAGACAAAAAGGAGAGAGAAAAGTAACAGGTGGAACATTTTACAATATATCAATATGAAAAAGGTCTTTACAAATTTAAACACAACATCTAGTTTGTGGATCTGAACTTGCATATAAAAGATAAGTAAGTAAGACAGCTAATAGATCATGTGTTTCGTCTTTAGGATTCGTTTTCTTGCATTGTGATCAAAAGAAAAGCATTTATTAACTAGAAAAGCACTCAGATCGCGCAGACCTTCGCCAAGGCAATAGAGTCAGTTACGCAAATTGCACACTTGAAGGATTTTATTGAAAGCATGTATTTTGGGAGCACACTGGCATTTAAATATGTCATCCACTAGATGGCGGCAGTTCGTGAAGGCAATAGGGTCACTGAGGCAATAATATAAATTCACAATATAAATTCCAGATGGTGTTCCCGATCACCGATCACCACCAAAATCTGATCACCTGTCTCTTGTCCCGATACACACGTTGTCCGAATATTTCATCCAAATCTGTGCAGAACTTTTTGAGTTATTTTGTAGGCAAACAGACAAACGCAGGCGAAATCATGACCTCTTTGGCGGAGGTGATAAGAATCGACAAACAGGAGAAACTGTAAAAACTGAATTTCTGTGTGAAAAGTACAAAGAACCAAGCAAGCAGGAGATTTTGGTCATTTATCAGCGATTAAAACGTAAAGACTTAAAGGCGAAATATGCAGGAATTTTCTCTCACAGTGGTCAAACTCGGCTCCTCCTCCTCCGCGGTTTAACAAAAAGAAAGAAAACCCCGAATTCACTCTTATTTCACTCTTGGTTTTGTCAGTTTTTTTTCAGCACTGTGTCTGTTATTTTTCACTTGAAAACAACCCAAACACTTCAAAAACAAAAAGGCATCGCCTTTGAAAACTGTGAAATCGCCGTGCATTCAGCTCCGTGCTGTGTGTTGTGTTGGTGTATTTGTGGCCTCTCGGTGCTAAATGTGTCCCCGTGTGTCATGTGATCGAGAGGCGTCTGCTCCTGTCAGTCACTCCCGGTGAAGCAGGGGATGCTGGGAAATATCCCGGTGATGACAAACGGCTGCTATTCTGACCTGTCGGTGGGATTACAGCACAGAGCTGCTGTTGGATAGTTTCCTACACACACACGGGGCCATTGTTGTCACCAAAATACCCTCTGGTGATCCTTCACGTTCTTTCCTTTCTCTCTCTGTCTGTCTGTCTGTCTGTCTGTCTTTCCGTCCCTCTGTGGTGTTTCAGGTTATCGCAAACACAGCTGCAAAGTCAGTACCGCCACGTTCCTCCGTGCATGGAGAGAGTTACTGTTAGAGATCTGTGTGGAGATGCATTCGTGTGCGTGAAGCTCGAGGCTTTAATGTTTCTGTAGCAGCAGATTGAGTGTGATGATCGTTTGTTTCTTCCAGTGGTGGAATGTAACTAAGTACTTAAGTACAGTTTTGAGGTACTTTATGATACTTTATTCTCCACCTTTAACATTTTAGAGGCATTTGGCTTCCAGCTTTAGTTACTTTTCAGGAAAAAACAGGATTAATTTAAAGTAATTAGACTTTTTTTTTAATTAAACCTCATAACAGAATATTAAGAAGTTAAAATAGCTCAATTTTTACATAAATGCATCAATAATAATAATATATCTAGACTGTATAAAACAAGTACATTTTAAATGCAGGACTTTTACTTCCACTGTGTGATATTAATACTTTTACTTCAGTAAGGGATCTGAATACTTCTTCCACCACTGGTTTCTTCAGTTAACATGTTATTATGTTATTATTAACAGCATCTGGACCCCTGAAGTGGAAAGTATAAAAGTAAATCTGTACTTCTTCAACACAGTTTGAAGAGACTTGAGTTCTACTTTTCCTTCCACTGCTTCTTCCTTCCTGCTTTATACTTTTATTTAACAGTTTATAGATAAAGAATTACGCAAAACATCCCTGATGAGTGCTTTGACTTATTTAACACAGTTTAAAAACAATAAAAAATGTAATACCCATACTGGTTAGTATGCTAGAAAAACCAATAAGTTAAATGTAGTAGAAAAACTGCAGTGAGCCACCATCCTCTGTGCAGCTTATATATATAAACCACAGGCTCAAAATCCCAGTTTTCGTCAGGGCAGCTGCAGGACATCCTGACAGTAGACGTGTGTAGTTTGTCATGCAGCTTGTGTTTCCACCTCTTTAGTTTTACTACAGTAATGGGTCGTATAGATGCATGTGCTGTGGTGTTTCTGTTTGGCTGCAGTGTCGGTGAATCATCATCTGCAGCGTCGTTTGAAATCGGCAGATAATGATCGTTTGGTTGTGCTGCATTAGCATGTTTGGGTTGTTTTTGGACTGTTCCATACATTTCCCCATTAAATCAGGTTTATTCTGCTCAGTCTGACACTTTTTCAACATTGCAACTAAGCTTGGATTTAACTGAATTTGCTTTATAGGAGTGAATCAGTTGAAATCAGGTTAGACTGACCTGAATAAGCCTTAGTTAGTAAACTAGCTCTGTGGAAAAGGACGCTTTGACTTCTGTTGTTGTTTTACTGAGTAAGAACTTGTATTTTTTGTCATTAGTGACACAAAGTGATCTATCTATCTATCTATCTATCTATCTATCTATCTATCTATCTATCTATCTATCTATCTATCTATCTATCTATCTATCTATCGTTAGTATTATTGGTGAACAGCTCCACCTGTCTGTCAGTTCTGTAACTACACGCTGACCCAGTTTCCTCCCTTCACGTTCCTCCCCCCTCCCCCTCCTGTCCGTTAACCTCTACACCTGACCCCTCCTCACTGACCTTTGACCCCCAGTGTGGAGTACACTCCCAGCTTCAACCCCATTGCCCTGAAAGACTCTGCCCTGTCCACCCACAAGCCCATCGAGGTGAGGGGCCCGGGTGGAAAGGCCACCATCGTTCACGCCCAGTACAACACACCAATCAGCATGTACTCACAGGACGCCATCATGGACGCCATCGCGGGGCAGTCGCAGGCCAAGGGACACGACAGGTGAGGTCACCACCCACACTAACCTCCTCTCCAGTCACACACGGCACCTCTGACCATCCCACGCCCCGAGACTTTAAAGGACGAGTCCACACAAGTTACAAAAACGCACTTTCTCACTTGCTGCTAGTTTTATCAGGCCGAGTGGATCGTTGTGGCATAATCATCAATAAATAAATAGGTATATGAATATTATTTTCTTCAGCTTTACATATTTTCACATAAAATAAAACAGCATAAAATCTTCATTTAGGCCTAAATGGCTCATAACATTAAATATGGCGTGCTGCTGCATTCTTGATCAAATAATTTCCATTAACTTTCGGCCTTTTCTCAGATAAAGTAGAATAAAAAACAATGAATAACCTTTTCCTGCTGTGTATAATTTTACTTTTTATGTTTCTTTGTTCACATCAGTGAAGCATTTAGCTGAGAGAATTATTTTCCTTGCTCATCATGACTGGAGAGATTTAAATATGTCGCACTTCAAAAGAGTTTCACGGTAAAAAACAAAACATTTATTTCTTATTAATTATCAGATAACTGAAACCATTGTGTCTTGATCCCTTGATGAAGTGCAGAAATAATGATGAACAATTAAAGATGAAGGCACCTACATGAACTTGTACTATTGAGGAACGACCTGGGAGACTTTTCTGTTTTTATTCCAAAGAATTTTGTAACAATCGATGAAAAAAAAGGTTTGATATTTGTAGCAGAAAGTGAGAAATCGTTTTTGAATTTTCCCTTTGAGACACTTTTTCCTGAAAGGCCTTCGGACGCTCCGTTTACGATGCCGGGCTTTTCCATGTTGTCTGTGTGTCACGTACTCCTTTGTGCTTTTCACCCACTTTCCTCTGCTCATTCCATCCACAAAAAAAACACCCAAAAACACCCAAACCCCGTGCTGCCCTGCACCCGTCCCTCCCCGCCCTGTGACCTCAGTGAGGAGGCCGGCTCCCCCTTGGCGTAAGTACAGCAGCGCTCCTTTTCTTTCCCGCCGCTCCTCATTCGTGTCTCCTTTGTCTTATGATTTCATAACAGCTTGTGCGTTGCTCCACAGGTCTTATAAACTAATGTCCTCGATATATTATAATCCTAAAACAAGCAACATCCTGGGAATATTTGCAGCATTTTTTGGTCAATTTCAAAGTGTTTTTATGTGTTTCTGAAGGAAATGACGGTTAAACTCACTAACCACGAGGTCATTTTATGTGTTCCTGGAAGTACTTAGAGGTACTTTGTACAAAGTGTGAGAGTGTAAGTTGTGTTCAGGGTTTTTTTTATTATTTTTCTATTAAAAAGCAGCCGGGATCCTCGCAGCCTCTGGGAACTGGCGGCATGGGAATGTTCTGAGTATTCAGTCACGACTACTGCTCGATCGGACCTGACTCACTTCTCTAACACTGAATTAAATGCTAAAAAAAAAAAATACCGTCGAGTCATGTTGCTGTGGAAACTCACTCCAGTATTGATGCGGAAATATACAACAACACAAATAAAGAATAGTCACAGTGTGAACAGCACCTGTCAAAAGTTTGGACTCACCTTCACATTCAATGGTTTTTCTTTATTTTTATTATTTTAAGAATATTAAATACATCAAAACAAACCAGAATATGTTTTTAGAGTCTGGGGAATGGTTTTCATTAACAGGTTTCAAAAGTAAGTTTGTGGCATTTCTTACCTTCTTAATGTGTTTGAGATCAAAGCAAAAGGTTCTAAAAGAATCTAAAATATAAAACATATTCTACTTTTTTTCTGACTACATGATTCCATATGAGTTCTGTCATAGCTTTGATGCATCTAATATTAATCTACAATGTAGAAAATATATTAAAAAGAAAGAAAATCTATAAATCAGACGGTGAGTTCAAACTTGTGGCTGGTTCTGTATGTGTATGTAAAGCAATAATTGATCTTAATGTAAAAAATGCCCGTCGTGCAACACAGGAAACAAATGAACCATTATTCTGACTTTATGTGATTTGTTAAAAGCTCAGCCATGAATGGATCTTGTTCATTGATGAGTGATCGGTACATTTGTGCAGATAAATTAACTGGATTCAAACTTTTTGTCTCATTTTTCTACCATGAAAAATCTATATAATCCTGTAATCCCATCACAGTCCATTTGACCTTCCGTTCCCAACATTTGAGACAAAGTTAGCTCAATTCAAACAGAAAAAATAAAGGATAAGTACAATTTTTTTCTTGATTATAGACCAGAAAATTATTAATTAACCCTTTCACCTCTGCCCTCCAGGCCAGGGGAGTCCACTGATTTATATTTAATCTTAATCTTGCGACACGCTGAAGTTTTAAGCCTTTAAAAAAGCAGTTAAGAATAAAAACGCTTCACTTTCGCAAGATTTTTACAAGAGAGAGAAACATTTTTACCTCCACTTTATGCCGACACTTGCTGAAATATCAGTAAATACACTCTTTTATTATTACGGCTATTTTACTACTAAATTATCATTATTATTATAAGTCATTATTTCCCTGTGAACTGTAGCAGGTAAGCAGCTTTAAATGGACACATTCCCTATTAGAGGAGAGCAAATTGCTTAAATAGCTTCAGGCCTTTTTTTTACTGCTACAACATTAATGCATAAAAGTTCATAACAGCCTGAAAATTAGCTTTTATTTGGCTTTAAATGTAGCTAACTATTCAGTCAATTTAAAACCTAAAAACTGATGCACAGCATCAAAAACACACACAAACATCCCGTTAAATATTCCACATCCTGGGCATTTAGTGCATTATGATCGTTGATTGCATTTGTGGGCTTGAAGCCTCCCGACACACTCGGCGCCCTAACCGTCCTCTCTGCCCTGCAGCGGAGCTCTGCCCATCAAGGACCCCGTGGTAGACTGTGCGTCTCCGGTGTACCAGGCCGTGATCAGGCCAGGAGAGCCCAACCAGAACATGTCTGACTGGGCTCGTCGTGCTGCCAACCTGCAGTCCAAAAGCTTCAGGATGCTGGCTCACATCACCGGCACTGAATACCGTCAGTACACTGCAAACCTCCTCTCACCTCCGCTCATCCTCTCTGTCTGCCTTTTCCTTTAACAAACTTGTTTATTTCCTCCCATGCAGTGCAAGACCCGGATGAGGAAGCCCTGGCAAAGTCGAGGTAAGAGAGAGCAACAGCAGGAAGTTACTGCAGGGAAATTCACACAAAGCCTGTAAAACATCCTGCACCACATTATCCACCGTTTCTGTGTCAGTGTTGAGTGAGAGCGCTGCAGCAGAGTAACCCTCATATCAGTCAGTTGATTATTTGCACCTTCTTCCGGCTAACTGAGTGATAGTTTAGCACAGTAACGTCAGATAATATCATCACATCGCTCTGTCTGCAGCAGGTCTTTCCTGCAGGACAGGGTTAGGGCCCGGTAGAGGAGAAAAATCATGACAAGAGGAAAAAATCATGCTCTTCGAGAAAAAAGTCGACATGATGAGAAAAAAGGGGAAATATAATGTTGAGAATAGAGTAAACTTTTTGAGTAGCCTGCAAGCTGCAACTTGATTTTCCTTAATATGTCTAAAATACGTCTAAAAAAATCACAGAAATTACATAAAAGCAGATTTTCCCAAAGCAATAGTTCATGTGTCAGGGGATTTTAGTACCACTACACTCTTAAATTTTGTGGTTATGACACTGATGAAAATCAGTGTTCCTCTGGTGATTTATTGACACGGGAACAACCAATCTGTGAACATCTTATCTACTTAGAAAATAAAATAAACAAGGGGGGGGAATAAAAGTATTGAACAATATTAACGTGAAAAACTTCAGTCTCTATCCAAACCTGAACCACTGAAAATCCTTCACTCATGTTTCCTGTCACCTTGAAGATTTCTCCATGCTTCCATAATGACATTTATTATAACATCCTGATCCTGTCAGCTGAGAAACATGCCGTTTCATTGGATCTGCATTAATACTGCAGCCCACTTTGCGGCTGCTTGCTGCAGCGCTCTCGTTCGATACTCCACCAATTATACAAATGATTGTCCTCATTAATCACTTAGTCCAAGAACACTGGAAATTAAGGTCAAGGTTAAAGAAAACTTTAATTAAAAAGCTTTAGAGGTGCTGGTAGGTGGATTTCTAGGGTCGCTGCAGCCCATTCGAACAAGAAAAATGTTGGAATTTTACGTTTCTGCAAACCACAGATAAGATCATATTTATTCTTTGTTGAGGGAAGAAGAAATGTGATGTTAAAGCAATGCAGGTCCACAGTCAGCTGGGCGGCACCGACCAACCCAAACTTTAAAGCAGCACTTTAGTACAGTACTTGAGTTAATGTACTTAAGTACAATTTTGAGTATTTCCATTTTATGTAACTTTATACTCTACTTAGCCAATAGCTTTAGTTACTTTTCAGGTCGAGATTAAACATGAAAAACATTAACTTAAAGTGATTTATTTTTTTTATTAAACCACTTTAAGTATTTATAATCAGCTCTATCTTTACAAAATTAAAATGCTGCTTACACATAAATGCATCAATACAAAAAAATCCAACAATTTATTTAGAAGATATAAAACAATCTGCATAAGGAGTACTTTTACTTTTGATACTTTAAGTACATTTTGATGCTGATACTTTTGTACTTTTACTTCAGTAAGTTTTGAACGCAGGACTTTTTCTTGAAGTGGAGTAATTTCACAATTTATTTGTTATTTTATTTTTATTTAACCAGGAAAATCCCATTGAGATTAAGGGAGATGTGGCCAAGAGTAGCAGCAGCAAATACAAAACAGTTACAAAATGACACAGTTTAAACACAGTGTGGTATTAGTACTTATTGAGGTTGAATCTGTAGTTTGCTGAATGTAAAATCCCAACATTTATTTCTGGCGACTGGTTTTGTCAGCTGTTTTCCGCTGTTTTAAGCTAAGCTAAGCTAAGCTAAGCTAAGCTACGATAGGCTAAGATAAGATAAAATAAGCTAGGCTAAGCTAGGCTAAGCTAAACTAAGCGAAGCTAAGGTAAACGAAGCTAAGCTAAGCTAGGCTAAGCGAAGCTAAACTAAGCTAGGCTAAGCTAAACAGATGCTGCCAGTAGCTTCCGGATTATTGCACACACATAGCATGAGTGCTATAAATCTTCTCATCTATCTAAATATGAACCTTTTCATGTTAAAACTGTGATTAAACGTGTAAATATCTCCTGCCTTCCACCCCCTCAGAGAGAGGTTTGAGTCGGAGGTGAAAGGGCCCCGTTTCGCCAAGCTGAAGAACTGGCACCAAGGACTGTCCTCACAGATCCTCAACATCCAGAACTAAAGAGGAGAAGGACAGAGAAGAAGGACATGTAAAGGAAGACATGGACAAAAGCACAGGAGTTAACAGGAAGAAGGGATAAATTATGGAGGGATAAAGAAAAAGGGAAGAGGAGGAGGAGAAAACTCCTCAGGAATGTGAGATAGAGTTGTAGCCTAGATTAGTATGTGAGATACTAACTGTTAGTGTGAGAATGCTACGTGTTGATAAGCTCGATATTACCTGTCAAATGTATCCGTCCGCTGCTAAGACCTGATCTCGCATTTGGGTTTTTTTCTTTTTCTTTCTTTCTTTCTTTCCTGTTTGTTTGGGTTCTGTCTCTTTTTAAAACGAAAGGGAAATTGTACAAAAAATAGGTATCTAAATGAAAATGCAGGACTGATTGTGTTTGTTTTAGTACATGAATGGCATTCACAAAACATAGAAATTGTAACACGAAGCATGCTTACGAGACGGCACACAAGGACAAATGCACACGTAGAGATTTACCTACATGCACAAATACAGTATGTAAAAAATGCACTCAAAAATGTACTTATATCAATGTGAATAAATGTTTTCTTAAAACCATACGGCTGAGTCAACTGTTATAAACTCACAGATCAAACTACTTACTTTTTACTTTTTTTACTTAATACTTTTTATATTATTATTATTATTGATTTTTACTGTATCATTTTACTTGTAGGCAAATTATATATATATTTATCATATCACTTATATTTATCATCATATCACGACTTTATTCGCTGCTGGCGACAAAAATAGTGACACGACTTTGGTAGCAGGGTTGAAGCTGAATTTGATTGCTATATGCTTTCTCAAAGTTTATTTTTATTTTATTTTATTGAGATAAAGTGATCAGAACTGCAGATTTGAGGCTTTATTTGTTTATTTATTTTTGTGGCATCAGATGAGATTTAAACACAACATTTTACTATTTAGCCAGGGGTGAAAAAAAAACAAATTATATATTTTTTTAATTAACTTTGAGAAAGTTGATTTTGTGTACTTATACTTTTTTAAATTATCATTATTGATTTTTCACGTATCATTTTACTTGGAGGCAAATTAAATATTTATCATCATATCATATATCAGAACTCATTATTCACACTCGCTTTTCTACATCCAAGATTTTTTTTTTTTGCCAAAACAATAAATATATGAGAGGAAAAAAAACATAAAATTTATGATTTTACACATTTTCTTTTATTTAATAAAATCACAGCAATGCAGGTCTACTCCATAAAAACTCTTTTTCCGTCACTTATGTCATTTAACCTTTTTTTTTTTTNNNNTTTTTTTACTTTTTATCATTTAACCTTTTTTTAATATAAATGTGGAAAAAAATTTATTTTTACTATTTCTTACCGTTAAATACTTGATTTTCCCTTTACATGCCTGCAGAGAGCATCAGGCAGCCATAATGCTGTGTCACGGTGTCATATCTGTTCCGGCCGCCAGGGGGCAGCATCACTCTGTAAAACTGGACCGTGAACACCTCACGTCGTTTTCTCTGCAAATAGCATTGTTCCAAATATATCACGCCACTCCTCTCACCTTCGTTTCATCAGGTATGTGGACCAATGACAAAGGAAAAAGGATATGCAGCATCTTATCTTTTTTATTTCTGTTCTCAGTCATTTCTATCTGCTTGCTTTATCGTTTTGATTTTAATGAAAATATATTTGGTCAAATCTCTCCACAGAATCGCGGTGCTGCTGAGCTGGCACGTCTGGGAGAAATGGGACGGTGGAGGGGGAGGGAGGGGGGAGGAGGTCTGTGACTCATTCAGGTGGAGATGACGAAGCATTTTCTCTCCTCACGTAATACAAATGGCTGCAGGTGCTCTCTTTATCTCTCTCTATTCAGTTCTG
>CAFUXE010000018.1:1279471-1296580 GCA_903364295.1 Serranus cabrilla | reverse complement strand
CTCTGTCAGGTCTTGCCAGTATTCTGCCAGGAAGATGGTCCAGTGGGGTAGGACTCTGACTGGAGAGCAGTAGACTGGGGTTTGACTCCCACCTTACCCGAGGTAAGGCACTCAGTGAGTGAGTGAGTGAGTGAGTGAGTGAGTGTGTGTGTGTGTGTGTGGATGGTTGTGTGTGTCTCAATTTACGAATTTCAATGGCTCAATTTCAACTTGCGAATTTCAATGGCTGAATTTCTGTTCATCGAATTTCAACTTGCGAATTTCTCCATTTCAACTTGCGAATTTCCACCATCATTTCAGACATTTTAAAATTTGGCCATTTCGCAACACGGTGTTTTTCTGTCATTTCTGGATAGATTAGGCTCTAATATGTACCAACACACTGAAATTGGGACATTTTAAGCATTTTTAGGCGTTTTAAGGAATTTTAAAGTTTGACCACTTTGACAAAAACACGTCATAAATGATGTTTTTCTGTCCTTTTTAAAAAAAGTTTCACCCTGACCCGCATCAACAGACTCTAATAAAGCTATCCTGCGAATTTGGTGCATTTTTAAACAACTTGTAGTTTTGCGGAAAAAAAAAAAACGATATGCTATATAGTGTGACTTTTTGAAAATTTGGCTATCTCGCAACAGGGTGTTTTTCTTTCATTTTTGGATAAACTAAACAGAGTATAATAACACCATTTTAAGCATTTTTAAGCATTTAAAATTTTTTCCATTTTTGACAAAAATTGACATACTATAGTATGACTTTTTCCATTTTTTGGTATAATATGATAACTTGCCTTTATGCTTAACAGTTTTAATGCTGTATTTTCAATAAATGAAAAGAGTGAGATTCTTACCACTATATTCTGTGCAATGACATCTGGGTCTTCACACACAGACTCCACAAAAAATACCTGCATGAAGACAACATTTTAAACCCTGAGGCCATCAGGTCAGAGTGACTGATTTAATTCAATAACACCTTTTCATTATCAACAAACCTTGAAGCCATTCTGTTCAGCGAACTTTACAATGGTTCCTCTTCTTTCTCTTGTCGTATTCGTGGCATCAAACACCTGAAACAACAGGGAAAAACACTCCTTTAGCACCCGAGCATGAAGTTTATGTACAATGTGATGATCATTCGCTATGGAGAACTATAGACTCACCGCCACCTGACCGCCCTCAACACACAGATACTGCCGAACATCGTTCAATGCTGCCAACGCACACTGACTGTGGGAGCAGAGACAGCGTCGTCTGTTAACAGTGAGCTACAGCGAGGGCAAAC
This sequence comes from Serranus cabrilla, assembly GCA_903364295.1. NCBI lineage: Eukaryota > Metazoa > Chordata > Actinopteri > Perciformes > Serranidae > Serranus > Serranus cabrilla. The sequence goes on along the minus strand of CAFUXE010000018.1, from coordinate 1,295,296 downwards.
TTTTCTTTTAGGCAGACACACTGTAGTTTAAACTGCTCTTGAGATGGTGGTTTGTTGTAATCTAGTTACCTGCATATTTCTAATAACAACTATGTTGTTATATCTATTTTATTTCATTTTCACCTTTTTTTTCTTTCTTGTTTTAACAAGAATAACTTCTGTTCTCTACAGACCAATCCTCATGGACAGAGCAAAACATAGTGATAAAGTAAAAACATTATATAAAATTGCCACATGAAAAAAACATAATTATAATACAGTAAATAATTGGAAGGGTGTTTTATAGATAAAGACATCTTGCACCCAACAAGCTCAAGGCAAAAAGAAAATGGTAAAAGGGACTGAGGGCAAATGACCCATTATATTAAAAATATAATTGCTGTATGTATATACAAAAAGTCAAAGTTGAACCTGGTGGGCAAAAAGACATTTAGGACAATATGATAAATTTCCACTTCTGATTATTTAGCTCCTAAAAACAGAATTTTTCCTAAATGCTGAACTTACTTAGAGAAATATAATTCATCATCTGATCTGCAGACACATTTCTTATGCAATAGTCACACAGCCTTACCACACTCCAGTGCATCTATCATCGTATAATGCAGAGACTGTACTGTACACAGTGCTGTATTACTATATAACTACTGAATATAAAAGGTATATCAGGGTGGTCAACCGTGTGCAGCAGAGAGCCAAAAGTTTGCAGGTTTTTATTCCATCCAGCAGGCGCCTTCACAGACGACTTTCTCCTCTCTAATGATGGAGTGATCAGTGGGAAAAGTCTTTGGTTGGAGGGAGGTCCTGCAGACTGTTGGCTCGCCTCTGCTCACGGTTGGCCGATCAGCGGAAACCCACCGTCTGATTTTCAAGCCCTCTTCGTTATCTGGACGGAAGAACTCGAAGGACTTGTAAATCTTCAGACACTCCCTGCGGTACTGGCCGACGTTGAACTCTGTTACAAAGAAAACATTTTGTATCACTAAAAATATGCGAGTGCAGCTGGTTTCTAGTGTAAAATAAGTACATATATATTAAATATGTGTGGGTGATGTGAGTGAAGCTGGTACCTTTCGTTGGCACACCTATCCAGTTTAAGTATCGCGTGAGCTTCTTTGAAATGTAAGTCTTCCCTCGAGCTGGAAGTCCAACAGTCACGATGAGGGTCGGGCAGTTTGTCATACACACTGTGTGACAGAGAGAGAGAGAGGGAGAAGGGAAAACAGACTTTTAATAGATTTAACTCACTTCTTACAAACTGAATTGGCTGAGCGTGGCAACTTGTCAACACTGTTCTATTCAGAAAGAGTTTAATTAGTGTTGGAGGTTGCTCATAATTACACCTGACAGTGAGAACACTTGTTGGAATGATTTCCGCTTGCTCTGTGTGACAGTGACACGCATTACGACAGAATATCACCCACCAGACAGCGGAGAGATCATTACCACAGCGGCTGAAACACTCAACTAGCCCCATGATTCTCTACACGCTGAAACGTCTCATCAGCATTTTAGATTTATGCCCCATCAGGGGTTGAGCCTTACTCTTCACAAGAACAGAAAGACAAAGGGATGGCAAAAACAACTGAATATAAGAATGAGATTAGCAGGTACATGAATACAGCAGAGGGTGAGGTTGGTCAACTCGTGGGTACTTTAATGTATTTAAAGAATTGTTTTTACCTGGTTTAATTAAAGACAGCACCTGGTTGCAGAACAAAAAAGGTCACGTTGAAAAGCACGCCTACTGCCAAGAATTTGGGGAGCTGTACCTCTGGACACTGAGGCTGTTTTGTTTAACACATTTAATTCTTAATACATATTTCCTTCAAATTCATAGCACTCTGTCAGGGTTTTCTATCATTCAGGAATGTTACACACAGTAGCAAGTATGGCAATTTAGATTCTGTAGACAAATGATTTCACTTAATTTCCTTTCATTCTTAATTATTTTCATTTAAAAATGTAACCTGGTTCAAAATGCATTAAAAAATACTAGCCACAACCTTGAACACGTCTGCAGATATCTCTCCTGATTTGCACTGACACTCCCCTCACAGACCGTTTGGGACAAAGGAGTTGGGGCTGATTTCAGAGGAAGCACTTGCAGTAAGAAATGTATAATAGGCACATGATTAAAGGTGCAGGGCTGGACTCCTTTTTTAGGAAGAAATAAACTGTTGAGGTTGACTCAGCAAAATAAGAAGCCGACCTGCAGGGAGCACACCAGCCTGACTGAGGTGAAACAGCTGCTCGCTCTCACATCCACACTGACCGGTCACCACCCATCAGACATGTCGACTGAGTGGAGTCTATTGATGCATTTGAGTCATGTGTGTGTCAAATGGCTAAATCTAATTCAGCGAGCTGGCAATTATTCCTCCAGACGCGATTCAGATGTGCATCCATGCCTGTGACATTAGAGGGGAAAGTGAAGCAGATAAGCTGATGCAACACTGCCGGGTACAAAAACGCACCAATATTCATTAGTGCGCAACATCTGAAGAAAAACGCCTGTAAACGTCACATATTGTAATATCTTCACGTCCAAATCCAGGAAACACGGATGATGTAAAAAAAAATATATATAGATATATTGTGGAAAACGGGAGGAAGGAATATTAGCAGATGTCGCTCATCACGTCCCAGTCACATCCTTTGCGGCACTTGCCGGTCAGCCGTATCTTACCCCGTCTCTGAGCTATGTGCCCGTTTCTGCACGGCATCCAGATCTTCCGGAGCGGGTTCTGGGTGAGCTCCCGCGGTGAGTTCTCCATCAGGAACTCCTCGTTGTCCAACATCCTGGATCACTGATGGCAGCAGCCCCCTTTAGTGAAGCTGAGGCGGTGGGCTGTAGCTGAGGCAGACTGACTCTGCAGGCTGCAGGGGGGTGGATGTCACTTTATCAGCTGAGAAACAGCAGTTTCTCATTACCGTAACAACTGGAGACGGAGCGCAACACGGAGTAAAGGAGCAAAACAAGGAGCCTGGTACAGGATGTGACTTTGCTTTACCAGCGTTTTAATCGTGTTGTGTTAACCTCTAGTAACTGCCTTTTTTTTCTTTAACACTTTCATGTTTCAGACTTGTTATAAAATAAGTTTATCATCAACTCACAAATGCACAAATATTCCAAAAATATATTTAAAAAAAAAAAAAACGGTTGAACAAAACAAACCTAACTCAAAGTAATTTTACTCGTATTTCCGTTGCTTAGAAATATAACAAAAATGCTCCAACCAGTCAATAGAAAAAGTTTAAACAGTGTTTAATTTACATATAAAAGATTTCCTTTGCCTCTCATTCTATTAAAAAGGGACCCGTATTCACAGATAGATATTATTTCCATATCTTTTTAATGCACATTTAAGTATTGTTGTCTTTAGGTCTTCTAGTGACGCTTTGCCTTATACTGAACTTTCTGTAGTGTAAATGCAACGAAAACAATTCCTTCTCTGAAATATCTCCAGGCTACAGGCAACCATCCAAATTCTTCTTTCTAAGAAACCACCATAGACTGTAAGCCACTTTGTTACCGTAATGATGCGGCGAGTGAGCAAGAGGGGCGAAGAAAAGCAGATGTTGGAGAAAAACACCGCTGAGCTGTTCACATGCAGCACTCATGGGCAGTGAATGCAGCGGAGAAGGGAACTAATCACAGGAGAGACGAGATGCTCAGCAGCCAATAGGAGAGGCGGCTCGGGGACATGGAGGGCGTGCAGATTGCCGTGAGCTCAGACAAACATCCTCACGAAAACTATAGTTTTACATGACCCACTCACGTGCCCAGCAGACCCACATCACACAGGCTTCTGGTGGCAAAAGTAATCAACAATTTACATCAGGAAATCTGAATATTTTGTTAGAAAAGGATTTCAATGAGCTGCTACTAGCTGGGGAAAAACATAAAAATAACATTCCACGCCATTATTTGGCCAATTATTACTATTATTATTATTATTTACAGTATTTTATATAATATATGTATATTATTTATTTATTGTTATTATTTCTTTTAAGAGGAAGTTCAGCCACAAAACTTTTTTGATCAAAAGATCAATTTAGAGATTCAACAAAGATTATTTTCATAAATCTATCCTGTATGTATAGGAAAATAAATGTCTCAAGTTGACTAACCAGCTATCAACAGGAAACAAATGGACAGTTATTTTGATATTTACTTGTTTCGGTCATTTTTTAAAGCAGAAACACTGCCATTATCTTTTCAAATGTGGTGATTTATTGCTTCTTCTTCTTTTTCAATGTTGACTAAAGCAAAGTCCTGCCTGAGACAAAATGAAGAAGAAGTCCAGTACAGCAGCTATGCACAAAACTCAGCAGTAAGTATGTTGTGGACGCCTGCATTGTTTTTGTTCTCAGCCTGATGAGACTTGATGTAGTGTCTGGTTTGTAACACCAGGTGGCGGTGTGCACTCACTTTTAAAGACCACGAGTTTGGCCTTGTGTGTATCATGACTTTTTTTTAATTTTTTGGACATCCCATAATTGTCCATTTTTGGCATTTTTCAGCGTTTAGAAAATTGACCCCTTTTGACATAATCGACATACTATAGTATGACTTTTTCCAGTTTTTGGAAAGCTCATAAAATTGTGTTTTCTGTCCCTTTTTCAAAAATTATACCATAACATGTGTCAACAGACTCCATTAAAGCTACTAAAATTTTATGACCTTTTCATGGAAAAAAATCGACATACTATAGTATGACTTTTTTAACTAAGCTACTAAATGTATCAACAGAGTATAATAAGAGCATTTTAAGCATTTATAAGCATTTAAAATTTTTGCCATTTTTGACAAAAATCAACATACTATAGTATGACTTTTTTGTCAAATTTTTTGACATCTCACAATAGGGTGTTTTTCTGTCTTTATCGGGAAATCTACACAACTTTATTTATCAACAGATTATAACAAGACTTTTTTAAGTATATATACCATATACCAGTCCTGTTTGAGAAGGACCGGTATAGACAGTTTAGTTGACAAAATGTATCTGATTGGCAGCTTGTGTTGTCAAGTCAGCATCTACTGTGATAGTAAACACATGTTGAGGTCAGAAGACACATTCAGCAAGTCAGCAGGACTAATCCCATCAGAAACACACACAAACACACAGACACACTGACTGATTAAAAGCTGTCAGGTGGAGCAGACCTGACAACAGGTTCTTCACTTATTTTTACAGTCTATCGTACTAAGGTGATGAAAAAAAAACCCAGAATGAGTGCCCAATCTTTTTTAAGCATTAATAAAATGTCTCTAAGCTCAAATTGCTAATACAGCACATAAAGGAGAAATTATATGTGTGTAAGACAATGAAGAAGTACCTAAATAAGTATTACAATGGCTACATTTATAGGAAATTAAAACAAAACAAAAATAAAAAGATCTAAAGTTTCTTTACTTTTTTTTGTCTTGATGACGTTGTAGCATGCTAGCCTTTTACTTTCCCCTCGCTCATCTCATCCCAGCAGGGCACTCTTAAAGAGTGACAAAAGATATATTAATCAGACTGATATGGCTGGACGTCACCAACAACATTACTCAAATGCTTAACCAAAAGAGCCTTTTCAGTTTGCAAAGTTACTTATATAACTATTGCAAACACTGCTACAAAAGGTGTGCCATATAGAGCAGAGTGCAGCATTTATCAACCACTTGTCACATCCCGGCTCGATAAATACTTATTTCTTTTAAGCTATTTCTTTGAAAACTAAACAACAACATCTGAATAAAAGGTATTTTTTAGCTAAGAAATACTGATGATTATTAATAATATGCCCAGTAGTAGTGTTTTGCTGTGAAGTGGGATTTGCAGACAGGTTGGCGCAGGATTAAAGGTTAAAGTCCCCTTTGTGTGAAGTGTTGACAGTATCTTGTGTCGAGCCTGTATTAACTGTGCAGGCTGCAGCCACAAAACATAATACCGAGTCTATAATGTAAAAGCAATTTAGACTAGAGTATATTTAGTTGTTTCAGTTTAAAAGATCAGCACTGGGCTGCATCAGCTATGCACAAGTTAAAAAATATCATAGTTTGAATATAATTTCTAACTTTTGTAGGTATTAACGGGCTTTAATAGTCTTTACTTCACTGATGTCGGGCAATAAGGCCTGGCTTGCAGTCGACATTTAAAACCACCTTTAAGGTGCTTGGTGGCTTTCAGGTCAGGGCTCTGTGCTGCAGTCAGCTTTATCTGCACATAGCCTTGAAAAATATTTTTTTTTATTAACCTAGTTTTGGTGACAGTTTGGGGAAGAGAGTGTCCCTACGATGTGTAGCCCAACCACGAAAAAACAGACTCAGAATAAACATATGCAGAAAGAGGAGGGTGTTCACATTCAGCTCAAGGTGATGCCTCAAAATAGACGGTTTTGTCCGAAACACGAAAATATTTGTTTTACACTGATATAAGCAAAGAAAAACAACAAACACCCACACTGGAGAGGCTGCAAACATCAAATGTTTAACAATTTTGCTTAACCAAGGATTTAAATGATTACTTGATTATCAAATATGTTTGCAGTTATTTGTACTGAGTGTAATCGTTCTCTAGGATCCCTTTGTGTCACATGTGGCAGAGGACGTCAGAAGAGGATGTTACGTCTGAGGCTGAACAAGCAGCATTAATGTCTCCATTGTACATAAATATTCCACAGAAACACTAACAAGGACAAACATAAACAAACAACATTAACAAGCCTGCACTTGACTGCTCCCAGATGCAAAACATCAGCAGGATCAGGCGTACAATGACTGCATAGGCGTTACACACACACATACGGAGGCTGCAGCTCTGCCTGAAGCCTATAATGAGATTCTGAGTGAGCGGGTGAACTTTCCCCTAGATAGAGAGCAGACACAGGGAGGGAGGGAGGCGCAGTGAGCCAGCGAGCGAGTCCATGAACGAGGATGAGATGGAGTGATTTATTGTGATTATTTATAGCAGGGATGTGACAGAGATACAAAACTGAGAAAATAGGGATTCTTCAGGCTAAATAGAGAAAAGATTAAAACAGAGATGTGGAAGTAGAAGGTTTGAGAAGGTAGATTTACTGCAGCTAGCGGTAAACATGCTGAGAGCCACCGTGGAGTGCATGAAGGGATATAGTCTGTGTTGAGTCTGCTGCAGCCACTGAAGCATATCTCACCGTCTGCAGTCATAAGCTCACAGGGGCTATGTGGGTAACCTAGAAACAAAGCTGAGCCAATGCTCTCACATCCAATGTATTCTTAACATCATTTCCCTCACTGTCGCAGGGGAAGGTTAACATGCACATAGCCATCATACTGTACATCATAAGGGCAAAGCAGATGTTCTTAAAATAACTAGGCCAGCCACCACAATTTCACAAGTATGCAACTTTCTAGCATGTTTTTCCTGTTTTGCTGTTTTGCCCCGCCTCTCTGTGTGCTGGCAGAGCACATCTCCTACACACCAGCACAGCCTGAGATCTGTTCATCCCTCGTACATCTGCTCCAACAGCCTGGGCTGCAGACATTTAATCCACTCTGACCATATTTGTACACACAGCAGCAGTGAGTCCGTCGCTCCAGATACAAAGTCTATCAGAGTGTTGTTAGAGTTTGTCCTCACTGCACGTCAACTCTACAGCACAGACACACAATGTTAAACAGGCCCTCCAGGATTCATGACCAATAGAGTTACGCAATAGCCTATTCTTATAATAATAACTGAGACAATGGATTATATAGGCCGTAGCATTAGCATAGCTTCAGATGCCATTCATATGCTCATAATACTTTGTAGCATGTGAAGAATTTACCAAGTAACCTCAAAATATACTAGGCTGGGTTTGACAGCATGCAAAAGAAAAACATGCGGAAATCCAGGCTGAAATGTTTACAGCAACATTCAGGTACCTGTAAGACAACACAGCACCTGTTAGTCCAGGATTTTGGACCCAAGTTACCACTGAAATCTCATCTCCATCTGTCACATCCACTGCTACACATGCTACTTACAATTAAGGCTGCAACCCATGAGTATTTTTAATAATATTTACTTTAGTTTAAAAGTTGATTAAAAGTTGGTTAATTTAAGCTCTATTTACAATTGATTGAAATCAATATTTGTGATGCACACATTTTATGGCTACAGGAATCACTACAACAACAAAAACTGTAACAAGCTGTTGAGATATTTTATTTACAGCCACTGTGTGAGACATGAGGAGGTCCTAAATTTCTTTAAGAATAATGTTAGAAGTGCTGCAGGGACAGTTGTGGGAAAAATACAGTAGCATGAACCTGGAGGTCAGGATATGCAAATATGAACCATCTGTTCATAAGTTTGACTCTCTTCTTCTGTCACACAGCCAATAACTAACTCTAGAAATGTCTCTAACATCCACGAGTCCCAGCGTAATCCGTCAGATATGTTTGGGGGTCTTCGACACAACAATATCACAGGTTACGTGTTTATTTTTGATAATTTTTTTTGACACAAACTGTCGTGTTTACATCCTCTCATAGCTGTCATTCCACCAGCTAGCTTACAGGCTAACCATCCACTGCAGCCAGGCTTAGCAGCACACAGGAAGATGCTAGCTACCAAAGCGTCTTTAACATTTTTATGCAAACTATTTCTTTGCCCCTGGATGCTGAAATAAACCCAGTCTTCCCCACATTTCATGTGGCGCAGCCTGTTCCGCCTCTCCCTGCCAGCGCCGGAGCATGCCTACGTGACACACGGGCTTGTTTACTTCATCCGCTCGGTACACCAGCTGCTCAGCTGTAGCACTCTCTGTACACAGTGTCCACTGGTAAGAGTCTCAAAATAAACATATATATATAAGAAACAGAAGAGTGGGAACTCAGCAACTTTGCAGCCTACCTGCCCTGTCCCGCGTGTTTCTCGGGCGACAAGAGCCCCTCATAGTCCCTGTTTAAAGCGTCGTTTTCCCAGCGTGCTGATCGCTGTGAGTCCCTGCAGCAGCAGCAGCAGCAGCACGAGCGGCAATGAATGAAGTGAGTGAGCGCTGCTGCTGTCAGAGTCGTTATCGTGCACGCACGCGCATACACGTGGAATTGTTCAACTGTGTTCATGTACCTCCATCTTTACCCCAACAGCCCTGTGTTCATGTGTTTTAAGCCCCTTTATGTGTATGAACCACAAACTGTCACATGTGCACGCAGCTGCTCCTGGACCAAACATGCCCCATTTAGGTGTTTTATTTTTAGTAGCCTGATTTAATTTATTGTATTTGCACGCAAAATCCACCAAGATGGATCCTACATTAACAACAAATGTACACAGGTAAAATGTGTCAGGTAGCTTTATACTTTCAGTTTATGTTGTCTTAAATGTTATATTTCATTAGATTAGAGAGCATGATAAATAACAACTATAATCTAGAGAATGTTGGATGCTGAATAGCTGATGCTATACCGTCACTCTGGCAGGAATGTGTCAGCATAAGTTGAAATAGAAAAAGTTTGAAAGGTGAGTTTGGGTGGATTTAAAATTAATGTAATGAAAAGTTGAATAATACCAATAATGTAGTAGTAAAAAAGGTGTTGAATCCTGGTTGAACAGAATTAATGATAAAACACAACAGTAATGTGAGGAGACAGAGGTCCCGAAAACAGCACAAGAGAAATAAACCAATCAGAAACAGAGTAAAGTTGTTGGAAATAAGGCCAGCTTTTAGTAGGGCTGTCACTGTGTGACGCATATAGAGCTTATTTATGTCATCACGGCATTCAGTATAAGTTGCTTCCTTTGGTCTTTAGACTTTCTTGGACATGTTACATAGAAGAAGGTGGGATCCTAGGATGTCTGTCCCACGCAGAAGGAGCTCTAGGATTGTATCACATAGGTCAAAGGACATCGATTGGATCAGTATCTTGGCTTAATGCCTGACTTTCTAGTTCCTCTCCCTCTGTCATACGAAAAAGTTTTCATGGAGTTCTAGCTGAAGGCATGAATGAGTAATTAATGTGTCAAAAGAGTTCAATTTATGTCACGTTTCATCTATCTATAAGGTGTTACATCGAAACATCAAATCATAAAGTAATTAAAATAACCTGACCGCTGCTAAGTATTACTTTCTAAATGGTCTTTTCACACAGTCTTTGCACATTTTCTTGTATTTGCCTTGAACTTGAACATGAACACAAACACAAACAGTAGGCCTGTCGGTACAGCACATATCTGAACATTATTGGAGTTAAACAGTCATTAAATAATAAAGCTTCATATTTGGAGGTGACAGAGTGTGAACACAAAGCAGCTGTATCACTTATTTTTGATGACACACATTTAAATAGAAGTTTCTTCAAAGGTGCTCGTCACTGCTCGTCTTCACCCGTCCTTCGCTGGGCCAGCTGCTTTTGTCTGAATACGTCTCTCAGTGCCGTCAGAATAAGGTCACCACTGTCTGCAGCTGCTGAGGAGCACACCTGACAACACAAACACAAGTTAACATCACACAGACCACACAGTTTACATATTCAAATATGCAGAACTGTCGCAGCGTGTGTCCTGCATGGTCCTCTTACAGGTTTAAGACTTAAACTTTTTCTGAGCCTCTCTGGGACAACTGGAGCAGGAGTAGATGGAGGAGGAGGGATCCAAGGGGGAATCTGACTCAGCTTGTCTATGCGCTGTGGTGTCCTCTGGGAGGTGGTCCTGCCTTTGATGGAGGGAACCGGTGGCAGAGGCCCTTTCTTCAGAGCGAGGGAGATGGACGCACCTGCTGCTCTCGGCAATGTCTGCGATATCGGGCCTGTTGAATATGCAAAAGCATCGTCTTAAAAGGTCCTGTATTACTTTGAAATGTTTATTATGAGGCAAATTATGAACATGTTTCAAGATAAAGTACCTCTGTTCCTCAGCTCTCTCTGCACAGCCTTTAGTCCTCCGTATCGGCTGATTATGCAGTCGACAGCCTCAGTGATGTCTTTGTCTTTCAGGTCTTTCTCAGTGAGCTGCGACTGCATCAGCAGCTTCCTCATAGTGGGGTCCAGATCCTTAAACTGCACCGAGCAGATACAGCAGGGGATGGACTGATTAGGCATGTGGTTTCCACACTGAATAACTGAGATAATTTGAATTCCCGCTTGTTTGAGTGTCTGTTTGGCTCTTATACGACCTGACTTACTGAACCAGTGGTTGGTGTATCTGCCGTGGATGGTGCATCTGTGGGGGGAAGTTGCTCCTTTTCCAAATGGTCAAGTGACTTAATTCTACAAAAAAAGAAGTAAACAATCACTTTAATCCTCTTCGCTCTTCTCTTCTTTAGGGGTATGCAGTCGTAACCATTTTGTCACCCTGAATCAGGTGCATCACTTGTTGACTCGTTGTTTTCAGCATTTTTTGTTTCAGTCAGCCCGGACATCTTTTCTGCATAACAGAAGATGTGAGACGCCCATGAGAATTGAAAGAAGGTGCTTTCATGTGAAGAGAACAAACACACCTTTGAAATGTGTTGTTAGTCTGTTGGTTGTTATTCTAACCTTGGTTTCTTTGGACGGCCTCCACTGCCAGATGAAATTCCTCTGCCTCAGTCTCATTTGCAAAGTTGAGGCCTACCTGGTGATCCTGTGCAAACATAGTAAATCCACCTTAAACCAAGTCAAAACTGTCAAACAGTCTAAACTGTGAAACTACACTGAAACAGGGTCACTCACATCTGCAGGGAACGTGTGGAAGAACATGCGTGTGGCCGTGTACTTGAACGGGATGTAGAGCTCCTGCTCCCATAGTAACTTGGCAGGCTGTGTTCAAAGAAGAGATAAGGGAAGGAAGTAAGGAAAGGAGAGGTGAATGGATTTTTTTAGCAGTTACATGAGGAAAAGTACAGGCACACCCATCAAGACATTGTTACTAAAGGAAATTGCAAATCAAAGGAAACAGCAAAAGCTCACATGCAACTCCTACAAAGAAAGCTGAAATGTTACTTCTCTGAGGGATGTGTTCGTAGATGTGAGCAGGTGGAGTCTCTCCGATCAGTTCTCTTACCTTCACACAGTACAGACGCAGGAAGTAGGTGTGCATGGACGTGTCCTCAATAAGACACACAGCGCCACAACCCAAACAGCTCCAGCCTGGACTCTCACCCTCCGCCTCTTTGGCTACGAGCACCTGAGCTACTGTAGTTTTGATAAACTGAAATACACCACAGAGAATAATTGCACATCATCCCAACACCAGAGCAGACTAAAATGATTCTACTGGGAAGTCCCTAAAACAGTGTTGATATCACGCCTACAATCACTTTTTCTACTGGTATTTTCCATGTAGCCCCAATCCCTCCTTAAGAAACATTACTCCATCCCATCCCACCACCAAACTGCCTTCTTAATGTCAGAGAAGTTTTTTTTAAACAACACATGTCTTTTGTGACTCAGAGTAACCTTTGGGACATTCTGTTTTAGTTTCACACAGCAGAGAGGCAGCTCCTCAGAGAGACCGTGACCTCTTTTTAGAGGCTGATTATGCTGGGAAATGATCCATTTAACTTCCCATTATATTACAGCCCTGACATTAAGTAGGTTCACTCATTCAGGTCCTACATCACCATCTGCACGGATCGTCATCGTACAAAGAGACACTGTGGGGTTGTAGTATTAAGATCTTATCTTTTCTCCTTTTTCTTTTATGTTATGCTGACGACACACTGCTATACCTGCCTATAAACCATCTCTCATTAGGAATAATTCTAAGTTTTTATTTTCAGTAATGATGTTTTTACCATTTCACAATTTAGTGCAACTCTATTCAGTCCATGAGAGTGAACCTTTCTGTGTCATTTCCAACCTTTATCAAAAAAAGCAGCTACCCTGATGTTTCTTGATCATTTACATTGCTTTTTATACTCCAATATTAACATGCTGTTGTTAATTTATGTTGACTTGCTGTTATGTTTGACATTGTATTATTTTGTCTCACCCTATTTTTCTATCCCCCCCCTCTATTTTTCTTTCTTTCTTTTTATTTATTTCACTATTCTTTGCTCTTTTCGAGTGGTTTAAAAAGTGTACACCTTGCAGCACCTGCTCTGCCCTGGTAACATGGTGTCGTAGTGTGAGGCAAATAAACAGCACATACTGACTGTAAACAAAACAGCCCTCACAGAAAGCCCATTCATCCACCTGTGATAAAAGGTACTGATAACAGAAACACGGCTCCAGGGAAAACAAGAACATCGTGATCAACTTGACTTGAGAGGAAATATTACTTTTCAAATAGTTTACCTTCATAACAGCATCTATTCATTCTCAAACTGTTAATTTATGGCAAAAAGACAGAAAAACCCTTATGTAAAATACTGAAGTGAGAGCAATGAACTGAACTGACCTGACACTGAGGCTCCAGCAGAGTGAGGAGGACAGCTTTCTCACGGATCGTCAGGAGGTCAGTCATAACAACATAGCCAGGAATCAGACTCGACGCCATCACAACAACCAAGACAAGCTTCACCTTTTACTCAGCACCTCATCTGTTCATTAGACTCTGAAGCCGACAAACTCAGCCTGACAGTATTTGGTTTGAATGGCAGCATTTCCACCGCAGCTGGTTATCATGCAAATATATTTGACTCGGTGTACGCTGTGTGTATTCTATGGCTTCCCTAACTGAGCAACCATATTTTCAGTCAATGTCAAGAAGAATGTAAATAAAGTTTATTCACATATAACTCACACTGTGACTGTTCTGTCCAACCTCATAAACACATAATCTACAACCAATGGTGAATAATAAATTAGTATTTACTCTAGTACTGTACTTACACTCAGCATGAGGTACTGGTACTTTACTTGTACTTACTTACATATACTTATACTACTATGCTTCATTTCAGAGAGAAAAATTGTGTTTACAAAAAGCATTGTTGTAGATTTAACTTAATAACAAATATAAAGTTAGCTCCACCCCCATCATACAACATTAAAATTATGCTTATATGTTAAAATGTTGTGGATTAGGGCTAATGATTATTTTCATTATTGATTTATCCGACAATAACATTCTAGATTAATTGACTAATTGTTTATAGAATATAAAATGTCATAAAATAGTGAAAAATGTCCATCCCAGTCCAAAAGCAGAAATGAATTAATAAACCTGTTATCAAAAATAATTGGCAACTATTGAGCAATATACTTTGTACAAACACTGATTCTGCTTTCTTTCTACACATTGACTATATTTTCTTTACATTATGTACTTCTAATGAAGTAAGAGTGCAAGACTGTTGCCTGTAACAGACATTGGAGCGCCTCTTCTACCACCGGCTACACCTGCTGTTATCCTGTGCACATGAAAAATTAACAATGGGTGTTGGGTTTGTGCTGCCAGAGGTCCTGCTAACTGAAGTGTTTCTATTTTTCTCAGTTTACTCAACAGCCTGTTGAAAAAGTGGATATTTATCTTCCAGCCAAAAACCCGATGAGTCACTGTAATAGAGACAGTATAACAGTTTATCTGAGGCTGTCAGTGTATTAACAGTGTGTGGAAATGTCTAGTGAGAGCAAGAATCATGTTATCACCCTGACCTCTCAAAGTCTCAGTGCTCTGTGAATGTGCATGTTACAATACCCTCATAACTAACCACCATAAATGTCCCTTAGAGGACTTATTAGTTGAATGTCAACAATAATAAATATATTTTATGACTTCCACATACAGTCTTTCTTTGTGTGCAGCAAAGTGAACTAATTTCTCACACTGCCACAAAAACTTTGCACTTCATTGTCACCCGACAGCAATAAAAACTCTCAATGTCAAGGTTTCCGACAACACAACACAGCTGTAAAACATAAAAAACAACTTTATTTTCAATGTTAGAGTGGTAAAAATGAAAATAAATGACAATACGTAGACTACTGAGTGCAGTGATACAAAGAAAGAGACAGAATAAGTGATATGTAGATGTGTAAACTGCTCACTCTGGCTGTTGTGATTTTATTCTACTTTTGTCCAATAATCATTTCCGCGTGCTCTTCAGAAAAAGAAACCTCTCTGTGGCTGTTACACACCACTCTTCCGTCTCCCTCAGCACCGTCTCCTCCGCTGTCCAGCCCCCCGGGGACGGGCCTCTTCCGCCGCTTGTTGAGCAGAGGGTTGTTGGACGTGTCCAGGTCTTTGATCTTCACCTGGTCGTAGTCGACACGCATGGTGGCCAAGGCGCTGGTCATTTCCTCCTGTTGGGACACATTTTGTGCTGTAAATCTGGTGCTTTACCGCCACCTTGTGGTCATATTCTGAAAATGTATCTGTCTAGAGACAGAGCTTGTCCCACCTTCACATCGTCCCACAGCTCCTTGTCCTCTGTCAAAACACGAGAGGTGTGGAGGGGGGTCGGAGGGACGACCATTGACTGCTGCAGCGTAAAAAAACACACACATCTTATGAATAAAAGGAGGAAACACATACAGGAGTGTCGACAAACGGACAAAGTGGCATCTTACACTAATCCAGGGATGGTTCATGAACTGTCCAATGGTCATCCTCTCATTGGGGTCCGTCTTCAGCAGCTGAATGATGAGCTCTTTGGCTGCAAAACACACAACATCAAGCATTTAATCCAATAACTTTATGGACCTATAATGGTGTCTGTTTGTGTTAACTGGAGTTTTTGTGCAGTTTGTTTGGGAACTTTCCAATACATGATCAGGTCGGTGCATCTCTCTTTTTTCTGCGTATCTTTGTTGTTATTTTGTGTCTCTTGATTGTTGTTGTGGGTCACTTTTTAATAGTCTTGGTCTTTTGTAGTTATTTTTTTGGTCTGAGGTGATTTTGCCCACTTTTTTTTTTTTATGTTTCTTTATGGTTG
>CAFUXE010000018.1:1208075-1279341 GCA_903364295.1 Serranus cabrilla | reverse complement strand
CTTTCTGCTGGTGTTCATACAAATTAAGAATTTATTGTTAGGAAAATTTGCACAACCCCATTACAGTTTTTAAATTCTGTCCTTGATATGAATGAACGTTAAGCCCAAAGCCTCACCTTCCTCGGAAACGTCGGCCCACTCTGGGTTGGGGAACTCGTATTGGCCCAACCTGATCCTCTGCTTCATGCCGGGAGAGATGGCCTGACCTGTGTTTGAGTAGAACGGAGGAAACCCACACAGACTAGAAACAGAAGAGAAAAACAGACTGATTAACCTTTGTGTCTTCTTTAACCACAAACACACATTAATATAAAGTATACCAGAATAGTCATATATATTTTATTAAGTTGAACCAGCTGCAGACGCACATAATACTCACAGAATGTACATTATTACGCCCAGAGACCACATGTCACATGATTTGTCATATTTCTCTGGCCCGAGCACCTCTGGGGCTGAGTGGACAGATAGATACATAAAAAAACAAAAACAATACACAGACACAACAACAGCAGATCAATATGCAGACACACGTGAAGAACATGAGAGTGGATGACAGGGACCAATAATAGCTCATGTATAACACTAAAACTTGCACTGAAACTCACCAACATAATACGGAGTGTAACAGGGAGTCTGGAGGGAGTTGTGCAGAATCGTCTCTTTAGCGAAGCCAAAGTCAGTCAGTGTCAGTGTGGCGTTACTCTCCTTGGTGGTATAAAGCAGGTTTTCAGGCTGCGTGTGCAAAATAACAACAATTAGAGATTTAAAAGCAATGCATTAAGCAAGGAAAGCATTTTACTGTGACAGCAGCAGCACCTTCACATCCCTGTGAGCGATGTCCATGTGGTGGAGGTACTCTATGGCCATGCCGATGTCATGCATGATCTCTGACGCCTCTGATGGACAGACACGGGATGGATGTAACAGTATCAGGACTGATTGGTTTAAACTGCTTAGTGTGAGCTGTGACCCACCTCTCTCTGTGAAGGCCTGGTCCCCTCTGGCCTGAATGCGGCTGAACAGCTCCCCTCCCTCCATGCTGAGACAGAATTAACAAAGAAATCAGAACTGGGGCAGTGAGGGGACGGCTGGCAAACAGCCACAGTTCTCTACTGCCATCGTGGTTTCACAACAAAGTGAGTCATTGTGAGTCACAATTAACTGCTCAGATGAGTCCGATCCTCTGAGACCCGGAGGACTCAGTGAGGACGTGTTCGAGGGACAGTAGGAAACTATTGTGTTAGTTTAACACCACTGAGTTTTTACAAATCATGTAAATAATATGGTTTTGTTCAAGACATTATATATCAAAATGAGATTTATTTCCATATGCGAAAAAGAGAAAAGAAACTGATAATGATTTTAGAGGAAAAAATAATTCACTGATTGCTGATACGGGGCTGATGTAGTGATTTTACTCTGTATGTTTCTATATTGATTGTACACCAAATTTCCACCAATAAGACCACTGTACACAGAGGCACTCAGAGGGCTGCTGTATAAAACAAATAACTGTATTAAAGAACAACGTTATTCATGCAGTGTATAATACTGTCCAATGATTATAGAAATGAGTTCTGGAAAATGAATGACTGAATGAATGAAGAATAATTAAAAGTCAATTACTGACCATTTAAACAGAGAATACATTTAAAAAAACAAAACAAATAGCTAACATCATATTATTTGCATTATATGTTCTGTAAAAAGTTTTATTTTTGTATCAGTGCATATCAAAACACTGGCTGAGCAACAAATACCAATATGTCTGCCAGTATAAGCCAATCAAATCAGGCTTTATGTCAAAGTCCAGCTTATGTTATGCATCAGGCCATGCTAAAAAATTTTACCATCTCATCCCTCTGCTGCTTTGCACCGTCACGTCTCACTTTTGCTTTCACTTTGTCTTCAGTCTGAGGTTTAATTATCCGCAAATGTTAGATTTAAGCAGAGGGCAAAATAGGAATGGAAAGGAAGAAAAAAGACCTAAAATGGTATTAATGCTCCCTAAAGAATTTAAATACCAAAGATATAAGTAGATCATGTGGGAATGAAAAGGGATTTTAAGGTCAAAGTCTTCTTAACATGCACTGCAGGACTTTAAAGAGAATGTTATTTCATCAAACCAAGCATAAGTCCAGACCCCGATGTATCATCTAAAACCACAATCTGGTATGTGGAGGACGTTTCAGGAGCAAAAACAATATTTCAGTATTTCTAGGTTGTTTAATCCAGGTATAAAAACATAAACATAAATAAAAACTATGACATAGTGCAGATGTGTACAGCTGTATTTCCTTTTTCTCTAGCAGTGGCCGTTTCCTCTGAAATCAAATGCAAAACTAAATTCCAATCCCAAAGTGGTCACTCAGGTCGTAATTTATTTGCATACTTTTCCCAGATGTGAGCTGGATCTAAACACCCTCCAGACATTTCTCCACACGAGGCCGTCTGAACAGAGCAGCACAGGAGAGGTTTCATTATTCACATGTGAAGCAGCTTCAGGATGCACAGACCACAGACCCCCACAGGTAAAATCATTGTCATATCTCACAGCTGCTTTATTCTATTATTCTCACTTTTCATGTTTTTGTCAATAAATTTGTTGCAAATGACTTCATGACATTGTTTTCTGTTTCACTTTTTGTAAGTTCTTGTTTAAAATACCAATGTAAACAAAAGGACCCAATTCCGTCTGCAGTTTTAATACATTAAACTATCTAACTGAGTTTATGTTTATTTAAAATGACTGAAAACTAAATGATACCAGAATCAAAGCTCGATAAATGAGCTTGTAATTACTAATGTGGATTGTACTTAAGAAAAAATTTGTATTAAAGAAAAGTGTATATTGTCATGTTATGCTATATCTTAATTAAATGTAACTGTCCTTGAATAATACTCTTTTTTTCAGATGACATTATTACATAGCAAATAATGTTTGGAGAAGAAATAAATGAATGGTTCAGTCTGCAGCGCTTCAATGTTAAAAATGTTGAAAAGACGACAGTTAAAAGCCTAAAATAAGCACAATAAATAACATACAGTGCTGGTTTTATACTCACCACTCCATGATGATGAGGAGACATTTCTTCCCCTGGTGCATGTTCTCATACAGGCTGAGTATTCGGACGATGTGTGGACCTCCAGAGACTCTCCAGTGCAGCTCCACCTCCCGTCTGGCTTTAGGAGTGTCATACAGGATCTGCTCCACATAAACACAAACACGAATTAAAGAAATGCACCATATTTGTTTACAGGTATCCAGTCTGAAAGGTGGATAAGCTTGATTGAAATTTAGAAGAATAAGTCTGACGTCCTTGTCCTGAAATCAATAAACCCACAGGGAGACAAACACGTCTTATTTTGAAGACACTCACTGTTGACAGCACGATTAGTGGACGCTATTAAAGCCATCCATCTAGAGAGGACATTAAGAGTGAATACTGTAGGATTGCATTTAGCATGTGCTCTGTCTTTTAAGTGCTGCAGCCAGGGGAGGAGGATATCCTATTTTCCTCAGCATGCAGACCCCGGATACAAGTCCTGGTGGACATTACAAAGCATTCTGAGGCCTGAGGGAGGAAATATGAGTGTTATAAAGACTCATATTTGGTGTGACTTTCCTCTGAAGCCTTTTTACACAAATCACAGTAAACAGGATTACTTCCACAGACAGAGCTAGCTCTTCACATTTTATTGTACCTTCTTGGTTGTGGTTTACCACCGTGAGATTCCAAAGAAAACATGCGGAGGCACTCATGGGGCGGCTCTTCCTGTTGGTGTTTTCTTAAGGCTTTGCTGCAACCATACAGTCATCTGTTTACTGACTATCAGCTCTGAATTTCTCTTTTTTTTCTCCAAGCTGGCTTTAAAAAAAATCACTAACATGTAATAAACTGGATACTTATTAAATTAACGTCATCTGTGCAGATTGGTAATAAAAAGCAGGTTTTTACTGTGTTAAATGTCAGATGATTATGTAAAGTGTCGACAAGGCAGGTCATTGTCCACACAACAATCACCATGCAGAGTGGAAACTGTGTGAAAGCTCCCCAGACAGCACATCACTGTCTGACAGACACTGTCTGGGCTGCTCAGAAACCTAATTTGCCTCCAGATTACAGCTTCATGAATACATATTTCATCTGCATCACATCATATAATATAATTCAAAAATCATGACTGGACATCAACCTTTAGGGTGAATCAAGGAGCTAAATGATGGACACGTGTAAGACAACATGAAATGGAGGAGATCACAGGGAGGAAATTAATAATTGATTGTCTGTATTTCCAGTGACAGCAGCCTCGAGAGGGCTGTCCGCAGCACGCGGGGTTAAAAAAAAAACAGGCAAACACACACCTTGAGGGCACATTTATCTCCCGTTTTCTTGCAATAACATTCCAGCACTTTCCCATTGATTCCCAGGCCAAGCACCTGGGCTGTGATTTTATAGTCGTCTGTCACTGCATGTCTCTTGAAGTCCAGTTTGCAGTAAGCAGGTGGTGGCTGCAGGTCAGCGGGGCCGCCGTCCAGGCTGCTGGAGTCACTGCGCTGCCCTGTCCCGAGCTGCGCAGTAAGTGGATTTACCGGTTGCTCCTCCTGGTTATGATGCATTTTTTTTTCTTCAGTAAAAACCAACAGTGATGCAGAGCAAATGTCAAAAATGTCTGCCGCAGAAAATATCCGGTGTCATCCTAGTTCATCAGTACGTCCTGAGGACTTTCTTTAGCAGCGCGATGAAACATCTCGTCTCACTTTGAACACTGCGAGCAAAATGAGGTTTGCAATCTATACAAAAAAAGGGCGGAGGTCCGAGCCCGTGTACCGTTACTTTGGCTTAGAGTACTTTAAACGATCCCAACTGGTCTGGGTGTCTGGGCAGCAGAGAGACGACAACACGCTACATGCCTGAGAGAAAAGAGAAACGCTACAAAGATCTGGTGGCCCTGTCTGGTCCTCATCACGGCTGATCTCACTCCTCCTGCGGGTCCACCAACCTCTCTAACTCCCTTACGTCAGTGCGGAGCGGCTCAAATTCAGTTTCTTAAAGGAACAACCACGCGCAAAGACGCACGGCAGGGCACCAGAGGAGACTTCTTTCAAAAAGTTATTATTTTGTGAAACCATTTTTTAAGACACTGACTTATTTGTAAATGGCAAGTCATTATTTTTTCTTATTATTAGCATGTATCAGCAGGATGTACATGTTTAGGTAATTGCAGACTTGGTCTATTAGCTTTCTTTAAAACTTTATTCCAAATGCTATTACGGCTGAGCAGCTCAATGACCCCTAACCCCGTCACATCCCCAAAACAGGATGCAGGATACAGAAAGCAACAAATAAGTTGTTAAAATCAAGTACTCAGACTTAGGGTGTAATTTCAGTCAATAAACCTGATGATGTGCCCTCTGTGGTTCCCTTTCCATGTTTTCGTCCACCACTGCTCGCGGCACTACAAGGCAGCCAAGAAATAATTAAAATCTGACATTTACAGCTGGACTCTGGGGTTGGTCCTATTTAAGTTTCTTACATGGTTGTGTCAGATTGTTGTGTGTGATTGTGTTACTAATCCATCCCTGGTTGCTTAATGTCAAGGTGCTTTTAATGGCACTAAAAACTTGGTTGGAAGCAGCAATGAAAGTGAAAAATATGTGCAGCTGAAGACAGGAACAAACTTGTTACTTTATTGCTGTCAGCTGTGACCAAAATTTGGCATCCTGATGGATTTCTTTTCCTTTTTTTCCACAATATGAAACAAGCAGTAACTACATTTGTCTGTCTCTGACCAGTCCCTATCAATGAGATTTGTGAACTTATTGTTTTTGTAAGTTATTGACAGACAAATGACTCATAGGCTTCATCACTTCGACATATTTGTTGTTTAATTGTCAGCACAAAGAAATAAAGAATATATTCTAGCAGATTAAATTATTAAACAGCGTAGCACAATATTTGGCCTCCTTTGCATTCTGTGTTTATGTAACAACTTTGCCTCTAAATCCTGACTGTCTGCAGTTTAACAGCTGTGCTAAGAGGCTGGCTACCCCTGCAGGGCCCGGTCCAGCACGTGCTCATCCTGCACAGGAAAGGGCATGGTGACCCGCAGCTGCGTGTTCTGCTCCATGGTGAGCTGGATGGTGTCGTAGGCGTTTGAGTTTCCAGACCAGCAGCGACGAGCCACCTGCAGCACACAGAGTCACAGCAGAGCACGTTTAAAACAGTAAGACAGGCTGGAATCTGTCACGCTGCTCCTGTCGGCCAGGACTGCTGCCGGATTATGGCAACAACAGTGACACTATTATCATTATCGCAGTTATTTAACACAATTACTCATTGACTTTGGAAACCCAAGTCAATTATTAAACATTAAAAAGGATATATTTTAAAAAGAGTTAAAAAAAAAAATTTTGTTAACTGAAAAAATACAAAATTTAATTTAAAAGAATTGAATAATAAATACAAAAAAAATTATATATAAATATTTACACATTTAATAAAATACTAGAATTAAATTGATTTAAAAAAATAAGATTAACTCTTGTAAAGTTCACTAAAAAACACTAAACATTAGTATTACATATCTTATAAAAATACAAATAAATAAATGTAATGAATTAAACATTTTCGTAAACTATATTGATGTATAAAGGAGAAGGCACGCTGGATTCATAACATGACAAAACAAAAGCATTGTTTTGAAATGTAATGCAGCACAATAAAAAATGTTTTATCTTGATTATCTTGTTTTGTTGAAAGTTAAAGTCATAAATGAAAATGAAATGATTAATTGCCAAACTTCTCACCCCGTTGGAGACGTCCCAGTTGAGCATCAGTCTGGCGCGCTTCGCTGCTTCCTCTGAGCCGTCCAGCAGCAAACCAAACCCTCCGTTCATCACCTCGCCCCTGCAGGAGAGACAAGATAAGGTAAGTATTTATGAACAAAAACCTCTCGTACTGATTACTGTTTACTGGACTTACCAGCCGACACCACCACCGTTATGCAGGGCGACCCATGTGGCGCCCCTGAATGCATCGCCGACAAAGTTCTGGACCGCCATGTCTGTCAGAGGGAGACAGTGAGAGCGCTGAGTTTTAATTATTCCTGCAGGTCAAGTGGTTTCATTGAATGAAAAGAGACAAGAAATAGATTTCAGTGTTGTGAACAGTGGACAGATTCTGTGTGGACGGCACTGCTGCTCCCGTATGTTTGTCCATCTGTCACAATGTCTACAGCGAGTCCACCTTCAAATAAAGCTTCATTATCATCCACAGAACAAAGCGTAAAACTAACAACACACGGGGAACTTCACAGTGTGTTTGTCCTGTGCACCACCGGAGCTGTTAGTGAACGTACCTGCACAGAAAGCAGATCCATCGTACACATTGGAGGTTTCTCTGAAGGGGCTGTCTGTGCCGCTGACATCATGGTGGTCTCTGCTAATAACCACAGGAGCCTGAGCAACAGAAACAAAAGGACACTGTTTAGAATCAAGGAAAAACCTGATGTCATGCAGACTGATATACATGATATAGTCTGTTCTTTATCCTCTTACTGAGACTCTTCCATCAGCGATCGCCTGGTTTATAGCCAAAGCAATGCAGACTCTTCCTCTCTGGTCCGAGTACAGGATTCTGGCTTGGGATCCCACAACCTGAACAAAGACAACACACGGAGGACATCCGATTATTGCAGCTGCTTATTGTTTCATCATGTTTTCAGTTAATAATGACATTGGTTTACCCATCAAGTTTCTCACCATTTTGTGTTTTCCAGCCTCTCTGATCCAGCGGATGTTGTCATTGTACTGCTGTCTGATGCGTTCAGTCACATTCGCACTAATTTCCTCCAGAACGGTGGCAGCGATATCATCGGTTACAGCGAGATCTTGGGGGTCTCCAGACGTGCACACCCAGCGAAATGGGCCGAAGCCCAAAGAGAAGATGTCCCTGTTAGTTTAGAAGGAAAGGTGTGATCAGTTTGCTCGTCTGTCGTTGTCTAGATTTAGTCTTTTCTTTTCTAAACATTTTCAACAGATTTAATGCAGGATTAATGCTCGATTAACCACGTCCATTTGTCCGAGTTGTTTCCAGAGTCAGATTATGTTCATTTTCTTGAGCTTTTAAGTAATTATGTGGAAAAAATACCCTAAAAAGATGTGTTGTATTCTATTGCTTTTAAAGGACACGTTAAGCTGTTTCCAGGTGATCAGGTGAGACTTTCAAATCGTGTTTTGACCTGATTAATTATTCCAAAACCACATGAATGCAGCACAAATGCCCTATCTCACAATGTTAAGGAAGTGAGAAGTCATTTGTGTATCCACCTTCTGAGTCGGATCCACTCCAAAACATAATGGCTTCTTCCTTGGCTCATGCTAAACCCTTCGGGCCAGCAGTTTTTTAATTATATTCTTGCTGCCAAACAGACAAACAAACTGAGCCAAAAACATGTTTTCCAAGCCAGAGGTAATAAATAACAAAACGTCTCACCCCATAATGTGCTGGACATAAGAAGGGTAACGAAATTCTGTCGCTCCTCCTCCAGCCTTTTCCACCTCCGCTCCTATAAAAACACGAAACACACACATGTTTATAGGTTCAACATGGACTGTATGATGATGATAAAACATGCTGAGTGTGCGAGTTACTGACCAGCTCTCTGTGCCTCCAGGAGAAAAGCATTTCCGTAGTCCCAGAAGAACATACCAGCATCAGACAGCTTGTTGATGGCCTTTATGTGTCTGCGGAGGCTGTGTTTGAATGCAAAACATGTCATTTCAAGTTAACATATTGCAGGAAGTATATAGAAAAGTCCAGCTGTGTGACTGATATTACCTCTCCTTGACCATGTTTTGGAAGCGGTTAGAATCAGTCGCCATGAGCTGATTCGCCTGGCGGAAGCTGAGCTGGACGGGGTAGTAACCTCCGTTAAACGGGTTGTGAAGGGACGTCTGATCTGAACCCAGATCCACCAGGAGCTCGCCCGTCCTCTCAAACTCCAGCAGCAGCCTCTCCCTGGACAGAGAGGTAGAAAAGTTAGACCGAGACGTAAAGTGTTTTTCACTGAAAGTTTTCTTCTCTCACTCACCACAAGTCGACAACATTTCCATGGTAACCCATACTGAGGGGAGTCCTGGAGCGCTTGGCCTCCCTGAAAAACACAAAATAACAGGAACTGATATAGGATACGTCTAACAGTCTCTTCTGTGCAGCACAGCGCTAACATGCTGAGCATAAAACAAACATACATAAAAACATTATAATAAAAAGCATTTTAAAAAATCAATACTAGGCTTTGCCTGGAACTTGACTATAAAAGGCCAATAAAAATAGTTTGTGGAAGGGAAATTGTTTTAGTGAATAATTAATGATTAATAAAAGCCGAATCATAAAATAAATGCAGGCTGTACTGCATCCTTCTTTGCACATTTGGAAACTTTTCAGGGACCCCACTGCCATAGGGGCCGTACAGTAGGAACTAAACAAATGAGATATAACTGTGATTATTGAGCTTTAGAGGTGAGAATAAGGCCAATGGTTTCCTTTCTATTTCTGTTTGTTATGCTACGCTAAGCTAACCAGCTGCTGGCTGTAGCTTCATATTTACTTTACAGACACGAGAGTGATGCTCCCAAAAATTAACCCCAATATATCAAAATATTGTTTTAATAATCTAATAACCTAATATATAACTGCCTTTTACTTACATTAAACAAACAATACATATGCACACTCATCATCATTGGGTATTTTCACTGTGGTATCACTGCTCTAACTTACTTACTCTTACTAATAAATTGGAGAGAACTGACAATGAGGTCTCACAAAACGTTTTTTCCGGTCAAACCCCTTTCTGCCCAAATATGGAAGTGTAATGGTAATTATGCAGCAGAAATTTTTCAGATTGATTTGCACACTCATGTAATATTTTTTTCTCTTTGTCACCTGATGCGTTGAATGCAGTGGTCCATGCTGCTGGTGACCTCCATCAACCAGCCCTGCTCGTGTCTCTTTCTGAGAGGAGCCTCGTCCACCTACAGATGAATCACAGTCAGTCACACTCTGATACAGAGTCCGGCTCAGACGGCACAGCAGAGAGAATAAAGAGGAAAGGACAAAACATCGGCTGACCTCCGCGATCACCCCGATACATCCGGCAATGACTGCAGCTTTGGCCTGAGCTCCACTCATGCCGCCCAGGCCAGAGGTCACGAGGACACGCCCCCTCAAGTCATCAGAGCCCAGGTACCTGCGGCCTGCGTTCAGCACAGTCAGCTACACAGAAACACACACAGGCAGGAATGAAAAACAGGAACTACAGCACACAGGACAGGTGACAATTCAATGGGATGTTTTTTTCAAGCAGTGGTTCCCAAACCTTGTGACATTGATTTCCCCTGCTCATAATGTTTCATTTTGATTATGTTTAGAGGTTTTAAAAGTTGTAACTATCCGGCATGTTAAAATACAAAATGAAGCTGCAAATACTAGAGAAAGGCCTGAAAATTTCTAGACATTTTTGTGTGTAAGAATTTCTTTCAAAATGTTTTTTTTCAAAATCTCGTGACTCATCGTATGACCCTCCTCAGGGGGTTCTGGCACTCAGGTTGGGAACCACTGACTAAAAATGATCCATATTAAAAATATATAAGAAAAAAACAAAAACAAACCATTGTGCCATGAACAATCCCTTGAGGTCCAATGTAGCAGTAGCTGCCTGCTGTCATTTGTCCGTACCTGAAAAAAAAAAAGAGCACAGAACACATCAAGACATCTGCACCCACATAAACATAAACAGGGCTGACTGACAACAAGGCAACCTTTAAAATATAAAATACATTAAAAATATCTGAACTACCCCTTTAATATAGCATACTTTTCTTCCTGATCAGAACAGCTTGAGAAACACCTTAAAAGACTTACATTGACACACCGAGGGCGAACATCTTTTCATACTGCGTCCTGGAGGAGTAATTTGGAATAACCTGAGTGAAGCAAAAGACTTCGTCAGTACATGGAACATGTGTGTGTGGGCTGAAAGTTCATGAATCAGATGTGTGTCGGGGTGTTACCATGCCGTTGGTGATGACGGCGCGAGGGGATGAAGGCAGGCTGGGGAACAGGCCCATCGGGTGCCCGCTGTACATGACCAGAGTCTGCTCCTCCGTCATCTCGCTCAGGTAATGCATCACCAGGCGAAACTGCACACAGACACACACAGATCATCTATATTTACCTGTTTAGACTCCAACCAAATCCAATGGGTGAACACGAACATGAAGCTTACCTGGGCCCAGTTACTGAACACCTGCCCGTTCCCTCCGTAGGTGATGAGCTCCTGGGGGAACTGAGGGAAAAGGAAAAATAAAGCCATCATCAAGACAGTTAATGCACAAACTTTTCATACGCACTGTATTAGAAGCTCACCTGAGCGACTGCTGGGTCCAGGTTGTTCATGATCATCAGCATGATGGAGGCAGCTTGACGTGTGCGGCACGGGTACTGATCGATAGGGTAAGCTCTGAGGAGACAGCAGGAAAATCACATGACTGGAGGGGAAGAGCAGGAAAATTATCACCCTCACCATCTTAGAGGGGACATAGTAGGATAAACTTGCACTTTACATATGGAAATGTGGAGTGCCTACCGACCCAATAACTGTGAAACATGTAGGCTCATTAGAATATACAGCTTGAGAAGTACCTTTTTACATGTGTGCCATATATTTTTTTAGCAGAGCCTTTCAGACAAAGTGAATACAGGTATATTCAGACTGACAGTATGAGAAAAATAATGTTTTTAAATAATACAGAATGTAAAACCCAAAATACAATACTCTAATAACCACATTTAAAGGATTATTGTAAAAATATTTGTATTAATTTTATGTGCAAAAAAAAAGAATAATTAATTTCACTCTCTTCACATTGGCTTTAAAAATCAGCTGGGCTGTCACGGTCAGGCTGCCTCACCTCATGCGCAGCGTGGGGCAGAAGCGGTACATGTAGATGTGCCCGTACTGCCGCAGCTCTTGGGCAAATTCGGGTGCGAGCGTTGCATGATGGGAGGGAGGGAAATACCGCAGTGCATTTCTCAGCGCCAACTAGAGGGAAGAGGCGTTTATAGGAGGTTAGTGAGCACACACTGCACAGTGAAAATCAGTGTTTCAGCACAGCTAGATGTCAGGCTGAAATTTCCAATATAATATATACAGTATTCCAATTAATTTTAGTGATATGATTTACAATGTGTGAGGGATATAATTTGCATATTATCATTAAATGCATACAAAAATACATTAAAATTATCATGATGGGGGTTTTTTTTAAGGATCTGTACCAAACAAAGGATTATTTTTTATCTTTAGAAAACGATTTAAAGGCCCGGGCGTCTCTGCAGAACCACAGTACTTGACTCAGGATAGTTTTCTGACAGTTGTGATGAAGTGAGATTAGATCTTTACACTTTTGGGCCGACAGGCAAGAGCTCTCACCGTGTCTCTTTTAATCATTGACTGAAGCCTTTGCTCTGAGTTTAGGCAATCAGTCGAGGTCCTTAGAGAATAATCAATTTTTTGGGGCAGTGAGACAACAATGGTGATGCAATGAGTCAGAGTACACAGCACGGCACAATTCAACTGTGCTTCCACATTTGACACTTATTAGGAAATAAATTGTCTGACATCATAGTGGGCTGTAACCTCCTTTAGCTCATTCTCACATTGCTTCATCGTGTCTAAAGGTGGTCGACTTTTTCCTTTTTATACAGTTTTGGCTGCTGGTCCATGTACGGTGCTTTACACACCATTAAACACAACATTTTTCTTTTTTCACAGAAAGTTCTTTTACTTGTTACAGTGGAAAAGCAGGATTTTTGAATTATTGAGTGACATTGTTCATTAAACTTTGAAAAGCACAGAAATTGATGGTATATGGACTCACCCGCTCCTCCTCTGCCGTCAGGTTCGGGGTTCGGGTCGGTGCATGCGGCACGCTGGAGTCTCTCCCCCGGTTAGAGGGCAAAGGGTCCAGAGGTAAACCACTGCAGATCTCCTTCAAAGAAGACATCCTGGTGAGAATTTCCTGTCACACACTTGAGATGGAGACTGAAGGCAGCTTGCACCCTCACTGCAAAAGTTCCTGTAAGGACTGAGGGCGATCGCTCTTCAGCTTATTGCCTCACAGGCTTTTTGGTCATCTTTGCCCTCTGCAGCCCACCAATGGCACACCGCGGATAGAAAGACTGTTTGGTAATTATTGATCCCTGAGGGAGTTGAAAGTGGTGCTAGCTTCAGTAGACAAACATGGCCACTGACCTCTGACCCCTGATGCTGCGACATGTAACTCATGTTACATGCCAGAAACTTTGGACAGGTCAACAACTATTATGTAGAATCAGGTTTTTCCTCCAGATAAAACAATATTTAAATAATCAAGTCTCATGTATATTTCAATTCAGTACTATAAAAGGTTTAGTGGGTGCACGCTCAGACAAACAATATAATAAAAGATATAGAAAACTGCTTGTGTAACTTGTTGATGGTCAACTCAGTGTTGCCCTCTGCTATAGCTGCTCCTTTTAACAATACGATGAGTACCGTGGACGGTTATATTCCAAAATCAGATCAAGGAGATTTAAGCGCGAAAAAAACAATATGCCACAAGAACCAATATTATAAACATATAATCATTTTTTATTATAAAGCTTTCAACAATAATCACTTCAGTCAGTCCTGTATTGACCACAAGTTCAGCTGAGGTAAAGGGTTCAAGTTTTAAATTAGCAGAAGAAATGCAGTCCCATAGGACAGATGACAGCAGGACTTCAAACCTCCGTGAACTAAATAACATCATTCATAAAAACTTTGAGTCAAAGTTTAATACAAATATAAAATTTGTAAATCACACATGTACATGTTAAATGCAATTAAAGAACATAAATGAAAGATGTAAAACTTTTCTAACTACAATCTCACACAGTTTCAGACCCTGTTACTACAGCATGTGGACATAGAAATAAAGAATGAAATAAAAAAATACACACTGAGGTGTTTCATGTATCAAAGAGAGGTGCTCGAGGCCTTTGAGAAGAATGTAAGATTCTCTATTCTTGTTCTGCCTGAACCTAAAGGCAGGATTAAACAACTTCTGGTTTTCATTGATTGCATTATTACAGTTTTATAAAAGCATAAGCTCAACTTATTCATAATTAGAAGGTTTAATGTCCAGCTAAAATTAAAGTAATGTCATACTTTTTGTCTATTTTGTTCCCCTCTGAGGAAGAAATCACAAACCAAAAGGGAGAGCTTATTGATTAATTTCTATATATTATATATATAATGACTTTTTTGGTTTCATGGTGGCACCCCTGGTTATTTGTTGGCATATGTTTATCTCTCTCTCTCTCTCTACACAGATGGAGAACATGGCTCAGTCTCTATCTGCACACTCACCGACTGTGAGGTGCGGCGGAGGGCTCGGGGCCGTCCCACTTTAACTTTATAGGGAAGTTTGAAGTAGGAGTGGAGGAAAAAGGAAAGCTTAACATTAACATCCAACAGGGAAAAGTGCACTGCTACCATCAGTATACAGGCTAAATAGCTACGGAGCACATTAAAAAGCACGTAAACTCACCTACAAATATCACTTCTGTGAGTTTAGATGCTGGTGTAAACTTTACTCTTCAACCCTTACGATGAATCGATGAGGCCTTTTTTCTTTCTTTAAAAATAAAAAAACAGGAAATGTAAAAGACAAACAGGCTTGTTGCTGTTGTTTCAGACTGTGTGTGATGACTAAATGTGATTTCAGTTGGACTTTAAAGCCTCTTGGCTCACCATTAGCTTTTCTCTGAGTCCTCTGTGTTGGGTTGTGTACCATCAGCGTCTCGCTCTGCGGCAGATGTTGACGTGTCTGCAGAGTCTTCTGAGGTCTGCTGTGTTTCTGATGATTGTTCTTGTTGCACCTTGTCGTCCTCCTGTGGATAGAGCTCCGGGTAACGCTGCATACACTCCTGCATGGCCCTGAACTGCTCCAGGCATTCAGAGCCCTTCACTTCCTCTTTACTGTAGTGGAAACAGGAGAAGGCCTCCTTAAATTCAGTCCCACAGGGTCCACTGGCCATACCACCCAGACAGGGGCAGTTCCAGTTGATCTCCCCACTGGGAAGAATCAGACCTGGGAGGAGAAAGTGGGTTTAGGTTTTTATACCGGTAATAATTTGGCCTTTTACAAACTAAAGCTGAGCTACAGTTAAAACAGGTTCCCCTCCTCACCTCGCTCCTCATACGGGTCGTCAGGATCTTCCTCTACGAGCTCAGCACTGCTGGGTGACGCATGATCCTCTTTGGAGACAAAGATGATTCGGTCTTTACCTGTTGTACAAACAAAACATCAGTAATAAGTACTGTGGAATAAATAACATCTACGGGCTTTACTAAATTGGGGGAGAAAAGATCAACAGTAGCAACAAGAATACAGGTTTCCTGATGTTTGCATGTGGCTACATGTGTGTGTGTGTGTAGTGTAAACGCTGCAGTAACGTGCCTGGAGCAGATGACCATATATAGAAATCCATCAAGAGCTGACCGAGAGCAGGTTTAGCCAATGGATTCTGGAAACAGCTTTGTTTAAGGAAAAAAGACGCTATCGGATTGGTATTGGTATCAGCAGATACTTGAATTTGCTGTATCGGTATCAGACCTGAAAAAGTGATATTGTGCCATCCCTACTATGGTGAGGTGTTTAGTGCTGAAATCATGTGTCAATTAAATCACCTGTTTATATGTCTTTGGACAGAACAAGTAGTTCAAATCACTTTATGGTTCTGGAAAATTGGGATGGGCATTTTACACAATCAGAACCTTTGTGTGGACAGTGGACAGCTCAATAGATCATGAAAAGGTTAATGGTACAACACAAAATAAAAACTTAAAGCAGGAGGAGTGAAGGGATGGAACATGTAGATTTCTAACATATTGTAGACTGGTGAACAACCCTGACTAAAGTGATGACAAAGACAGCTGCTTAATGACTGAACCGGAGGTGAATATCTGAAGTCAGTCACTGAACATGAGTCTGTGCTGCTGATGTCTTTCAAGGTTAAACACTGTGATGTTAGCTAACAGGCACGCGCACTGATAATCCACGTACAACAGTTCTTATTATCATCATAACAAGAGTCCTGCCATTACAGTTTCAACAGCTTGGTTAAACACCAACATACACTTTTCATTCAGATTTAAAATCAACTTCTGAGTTGGGTTTCAGTATGTTAGCTGGCTAGCTCAGCTGACAGACAGCTTGGTTATCGTTACCTTCCTCTCTGACAGAGCTCATTTCTTCACGCTGGGAAAGATTAAAATCCTCCTTTTGGTTTACAGCAACAGCTCTGATGGTCCCGGCTCTCACTGACACACAACACAACACATGGAGGTGGAAGATGTTTAGTGCAGCATCAGCTAGCTTGTTTTACAACTCTCCTTGCTCCAGCATGGAGGCTTCTTCTTCTTCTTCTTCTTCTTCTTCTTCTTCTCCTTTCCTGTTTCCGGTAGCGCTGACGCTCCTCTGACCGCACTGCTGCCCCCCAGTGTTCAAACCATGACATGCAGAAATGTCTCAGTCTGTTCACAAAATGATGCTTGTAATTTTGCACAAGCAAGCTTTTAAAGAGAAAGTTAATCATTTTTTTAAGGAGCCCCCTAGGGGACATGGGGGAGAAGAAAAATAAAATGAGGCCACGTGCGCTCGAAATTATATTTAGTGCACAGACTTAGATTGTCTTGGGAATTTAACTAATGGGGATTATAGAAATTCTGTATTAAGCGTTTTTTTTTTTTTTTAAATAAAGAAGATAGGCTTAAGATCAACTGCAGACAATACGAGCTTTAAATTTTTTTTAATTTTCCCGTGTATCTTCCGTTTTTACAGAATATGTATCTAAGATGTTAACCAGTCCAATAGTAGCACGATCTAACCAATATATACAACGTATAAACATTTTCACGTACTAAGGTGCCCAAAACAAAAAAAGGGAAAATTGGGCTCTGTAAAAATGTCATATTAATTTATTCTGTTGATGTCATGAAACCCCTTTATTATAAACCACGTGGTGCTGCATTTCGTTTGTGAATGTGTTATCTTTATATTTGTTATAATTATCTATTATTATTATTATTGATAGTAGTACAAAATACACTAAATTACTTTCTGAAAAAGAGATGACTAAGACAGGGAGAATGTAATTCCTCAAGGAAATTAGTTTTTTTTCACGTGTGGTCAGTGTAAAAGGGTTTTGGGACACTTGTACATGTTTCATTTAAGGGTTGGGAGATTAATATATGATAATAACAAAATCTATCATACATTTTGCAAATATATATTTATTAACAACCAATCACAAAGTAAAAGTCTGGTCATAAAGAGTCATAGGGCTCTTTGGTGATTTACTGACTTATGGTTCTAATGTACTGTAGATGACAATATATGGAATTAAAATCCTTTAAAGGGGATATTTATTTGCTGCCCAGCTCTAGCAGTGGCTACACTGTCCAACTAGAAAACACACTATAATGTAGTTCTAAAGAGGTTATTACTTATGACTCCCCTGTGCATCCGTAAGTGTAGGCTGATGTATAAACTGATAATGAATTACTTTATATTGTTAATATAAAATGGCAAACTTCAGACAAGTAAGAGTCAAAAGATTTTACCTTTTTACACAAAAAGGTTTTATTGAGAATGTTTTTTTATAAGTTTGTTCTGAAATGCATTTTTTTTTTTTTACATATTCAAAAGACTTTATCTTACACTCAAGACAAATTCAGGTATTCAATGCATGGTCTATGTACAGAAAATCATAATTTTTTTTAGGTGTCGGAAAGCGATTATGCAAGTTTGCTGAGAGCAGACAATTAAAAAACAAAAGAAATTGTAGAAAGTGGGAGACAAGAATGAATGTTGACATGTGAGTTAATACTGCAGCTCCCTGGGAATGCCATACATTAAAACAGCAAAGACTTTTTTCCAATGGTTCTTTAGATGACAAACTTAAATTGAACTAGTTCTTCTGACAGGTGGACCCCAATGTGAGCTCCACATCCTCTTCTTACGAGACCCTGTTCCCAAAGAAAGCTTTAGCACAGGGTCACAAATTTAGGAAAGTGACAGTACTCGACTCAGCGTTTGACAGTTCAGCTTCTGTTCCACACCTTCACATAATCGCAGGTTGACAGAAAAATAAAATAAAGCTGAAAGTAAAAGGATAAACTAAGATAACACCAAGCAGAACATCAGGCGCATTTCTGCACACAGACGGCAGTTGACCTCCGTCACCCATGTTGAGTATGCCTGCATACTGAAGCGCTCTATTGTCAGTCTGAAAAACAAGGACCCCATCTCCTGCAGGACTTCATCTTATACACAAAGGAAGCCTTTAAATGAATCTTGAGGAGCTATAATCTCGAGTCAGTTATGTTGGTCTTTGTGTTACTTTGGAAGGTAGGAGGTGGTAGCAACGAGCTGTGCAGCTCCACCACCTCGCACGGTCCCATTGCAGCTGAGATTCCTGAAGATTCCTCGACCATCCTGAAAGTGGAGAGCTGACGATGCAGGAGCTTCACGCAGATGTAAAAATAAATGCAAAGTTGGTGATCCTATTAAAAGTTGGTAGAAGTTGGGAGGGCGTTGGCCTTTCTAGAAGAGCAGGGCCCCCATGCTGCCTACTTCGCTCTGTTCTTTCACAAAGATCTCAAAGTACTGATAGATGATGGTGACAGCCAGCAGGATACCCGTGCCGGAGCCGATGGCTCCAAGAAAGTCAGCCATTACCGATAAACCCCCGATACACAGTCCACCAAAGGCAGCAGCAGTAGGAATGTACCTGGAAAGCAAAAACAGGGATACTGAGTGAATACTTACTCTTAGTCCTATTACAAAAGGACAAAGATAAACACAGGAAGGGGTTATGTGGGGCAAGCAGTGCTTGGTCACGAAAGAGAGTTATTATTATTATAAAAAACAATATATTTACTTCTGACAACATATGAAACCAAAACTGGAGGAATGTGATTTCCTGAAGGAAATTTGTCTTCTGCTTTATTAGCTACAGTCTATGTTTTTGTCTTGTTTACAAGGCACTTTTAAAGTGTCACAAAGGGACACTTAGTGTACAATAACAGATCGTAATATTAATATATGATAGTAAGACGCTTGATCAAGCGAGAGAGACTGCAAGTGACGGGGGATTACTTTAGAAGCGTGGGTGATCAAAGCAGAAAATAAATTAACAAGCAAAGTTGTCATGTAGTGAATGGACAGTGTAACCCTGAACTGAGCATCAACTTCAGCCCTGAAGGAAACCTTGTTTCCCCAGTTCATAGTAAGTTTTACAATAAAACCAAGCCTCTTCCTACATTAACTATCTTAAACCAGAACAACATATTCAAAATAAATCTATATGCAGTAAAGCAACTGCATTAACTGCTATCATTTCAATAAGCAGTCATTCAAATTAGGATCTAGGTTGCAAAGCCAAACACAGCAGCACCACTGTGTGGCATAAAATGAACAGTAAAGGAAAATTCAAATAACTTAATTAACATAAATGCTCAACTCAAATTCATGATCTGTACATGAAAAGGTTTTTGATTTTACCTGTTCAGTTCATGGACCATTGAGGTTTCTCTGTGTCCCCTCATCACCATCTGCTGCTCCTTCAGCTGTTTTGCCACCTGGTTGAAAGTGAAGAATGGAGCTTTAAAACACAGTCTGTCTGAAATGAACCCAGAACTCCAGCTGCCTGTAAGTGGTAACAACTTACATCTTTTGCGGAGGAGCCTGAGACTTCAATCCAGGTCTTGGAGAAAAAGGCACATGATCCGAGCATGAAGACGATGTAGATGACTGCATGGACGGGGTCATCCAGAACAGAGCCAAACGACTCCGGGGGAGAGAGGTAGTAACAGAGTCCACCTACAGGATAGGCACGGGCTGGACCACCTGACGTCGCGTCCTACAAACATGAGCAAAAAAATTTAAAAAGGGCAAAGACATTTTCTACCACCTGTGTTTAACAAAAACTAATTTTCAGAATCTTAATATCTTAGAATAAAGCTAAACAAAGTGAACAGAGAGGTATGATCAAATGTGTACTTACAGACCAGGTACCAAGCAGATTAACCAGGAAGTTGCCACTGAAGCGAGTGGAGAGCATCTGGGAGATAACATACAAGTTGGAGACCAGGGCAGACTGCAGGATGATGGGGATGTTGGAGGTGTAGAACAGCTTGATGGGGTAGGTGTTGTACTGGCCACGGTAGCGAGCCGACTTGATGGGCAGATCCACCCTGAATCCCTGTGAGAAGAGGTAAATATGTGAGCAAATAAACTCTTTACACTGCTGAACTTCATTATTACTATAAACGTTGAGCAAAGTTGCATGTTAAGAAAGGCCAGAAACTCACCTGAAAGTATATCACTACAGCAAAGACAAATACGGTGGCGATGAGGTTCATGAGGTTGGGCAGGTTCTGTCTGTAGAAGGCTTCTCTCAAAGCACGCACTTTGTCTGTACGAGTGGCCAGCAGATGGAAAAGTGCGATGATTGCTCCCTCAAACTCTGTACCTAGAAACAGAAAGAGTCAAAAGTGTGAGACGTAGTCCTGGTGAGTGCAGGGGGTTTACATTAATAATTATCACATTCTGGCCAATCACGGTCTGTTTTTTTTGAGTGATTGTCATTTTTATTTTTCTTATTTAATGGTCTGTCCAAGAAAAATGAGTGAGAGCTGCTGCTCAGCTGGCAGAGCGCTAAAACAAGTGTGGAGATAGGACTGATTATGCAAGACTATTCTGCGTCAGACTCTCGTTCAACGAGGGCGTAGCACAAAGAGGCCAGCTACTGCAGACAAGACAGTGGAGGAAAACACAGTGTAGAGTCAGCCATGTTTCAAGGTTTAATTTCAACTAAACCAGAGCTAGTGATTGTTGGAATGGCGGAAAGACTAACCAAGCAAGGTTTTGGTGACTTTTTATTCTGTTGAGTTTGTATGAATTGTGTTTCAAGGTGAATTAACAAGGCTTAGTTCAGTGGATAATCAAAAGCTATACTCTTGTGTTTTCAGTTTTATAAGGGAAATAGGTGTAAGAATATTTCAATTCCTTTTAACACAACCCTTTTTAAAGGGGGTGGGGTGCGCCACACACTTTGGCTGATGTCTGGCTGGAAAACTTTTATGTATTGCTTGACTCTTACCTCTTCCAGTGTTCACAGTCGTGGGGCTGAAAGCCTTCCAGACGATCGTCTCACAGATGTTGGTAGCAATAAACAGCGAGATGCCTGAACCAAGACCATAGCCCTTTTGGAGCAGCTCATCCAGCAGCAGCACAATCAGCCCGGCCACAAACAGCTGTGGAAGAACACGACACATACAGTCAGACGAAAGAGCAATGAGGAATGTTCCACTTTGCGAGAAAGTCACATTTGTTTAAGAGTCTTTGCTATTTACTCAGACCTTTTTTCTCAGCTGAACATAATAAAAAGTGTGAACGTTAAAGTCTGGAGCACATTTACTTTGTGAGTAAACTCAGTTAACCTGAACAAACCTGTTGGACATGTATTACTAATTATAACCAATAAACTATGACTATTTAAGTTTTATTATGAGCCATAATTACATGTTTCTGGGACACACTATGAAATGAACTTGATGCAGCTCTTACACTTCAGAAAGATTATAGTGTTGTGGTCTTTAATTAAAGTTGAATTATAAGCGTTATTGACAATAACTGGTGTAAAAGTTAAAAACACCAGAGGGGATTTGTCTAGGATGATAAATGAGCAATATTTGGGGAACTTTTGGTGAGCAAAGAGCTTAATTTCAACACCAAAAACAAAAAAGTATCACATTCATAGTATTTTCATTGTAAGCACATACTAAAAGGAAGTTTTGATTGTAGATTAAATAATCGTAACACATTTAGTACTTTGACTATAAATATAAAGAAAATTCCTGTCCTCACCTGAATGATGATGAGCAGACAGATTCCTGCTCCCATCTCAGAGGGATCTCCATACATGCCGGTCATCACATATACGATGGCCTGGCCGATAGTGATGATCATTCCAAATACTGAAAAATATTAACAACAATTAGAAAACCTATGGAGATACATTCTAACTATATGTTCACAAATCACCACTTGATGAGAGTTTGCTTACATTTCTGAGCTCCGTTGAAGAGGGCTCTGTCCTTTGGTGTGTCTCCAACCTCAATGATCTTAGCTCCAGCAAGCAGCTGCATGATCAGGCCTGAGGTCACGATAGGCGAGATACCCAGCTCCATCAGGGTACCTGGAGAGAAAGATATCCAAATTAGGATATACCAGCAAGAGAGCAGACACACATTGCATCTTTTATTGAGTTATTAGCTGAATAAATACCTCTGTTTGAAGCCAGAATGACTCTCATCCAGTAGAAAGGATCTGCAGAGTCTGAAGACATGATGCCAAAGAGGGGGATCTGTAGGAAAACAGTGTGTGAAAATTCATTCAAGAATGCTATTTGAAAATGGCCAAATGTACCAATGAAATCATCTGGATTTACACTACCATTTCAACTAGTTTCTGAACAACTAAGAACATAATTAATTGTGACACTTACCTGGCAACAAACCAGAAAGATGAAGAGCGTGATGGCAGTCCATAATACCTTCTCTCTGAACTGGATCTGTTGGACAATCACACCATGAGAAGATGGAAAACAAAAAGCTTCATCAACACCAACGTGTTTTTTTTTTATTGTCAAATGCATATGTGAAATTAATAAAATTAGCATACCTTTCTTTCGGGTTTTTGAATCTCTGGCAAAACTGCACAGAATGGCTTTATCACCTCCAAGAATTTGACTGGAAACAATATAACATGAACATTTATGAGTGAACTGGAAGGAGTAGCTGGTCACCAGTGGGACGTGGCACTGAATGGTGGGCGGTCTCAAGACACATTTGAATTCACAAAAACCAAACAAATATGAGGTTAAAGAATGTTTTTTTTGTACCAATGTGTTAATAAACTATCCTCTAATGCCTTTACATTCTCATTACTGTATATTTTACATTATCGTTGGCTAAGCAGGTGTTTTTTCAGCAGCAGTTTGAGGATAACACCGGCTGTGTTATGCGTCGTCATCACTAGACTGTCAATGTCTTTGAATGAGTGGCTAACGAGTTAGCTTAGAAGATGTTTCCTGCCGAAAGGAAGCACCGTGCCACTTTTTTAAAAAGCTCACTACACACACGAATTCAAGCGTAAAAGAATACCACCTAACTCTTTCAATGAATCCACCAACAAATTATCAACACAAAAGTCTCACATTAGTACAAACGGCCAACTAGCTAGCTATCCGTGTAAGCTAGCCTGCTATCAATGGCAGCGCTAACACCGTTAGGCTAGCTTACTAAGTTGTTTAAAACAGTTAAAAATGTATTTAGGGTGTTGTTAAACAAACTCTTGATATCAGCATTGTACAAGTAATGAGCCAAAGTCATACTCACTGCCCATGGTGTCCCAGCTGTGCTCCTGCGTGCTCCTTTACAGTGTAAATCTGATCAGACTGAACCTCACTACTAACTGACTGACGGGGCCGCCGGCAGGAGGAGGAGGAGAAACTTTAGAGACACGTCACCACTACAGACCGGAGATTTAAAGCCCCACACTGCTGCTCCTCACTGGGTCTGTTAGAATCTATGGTTAGCATGCTCCGCCACATACTAACACATCAGTTACTTTATATGGAATAACAAGGACATTTCTAATAAACACAGAGTTTCTGTCAGAATATCATAACCCAGGGAAGTTTCCCTGTATATGGTGCAATAACTTCTTGAGTCTTTATGTATGCTGTGTGAATGTCAGCCTATAACAAAAGTTTGAAGATTGCTCCTGTTATCTCCAACGTATATAAACAAACTGTATATATACAGTTAATGTCTCCAACATACACTCCCTAGATAAATAAAAAAATGCTTGTGTTTATTATCAACAACAGATCTATAAGAGCTCTGTCTCAAGTAGATATTACTTGTCACCAAATGTGATTTCGTTGTTGTCGCACAAATACATAATTATGAATCAAAATACATACAATAAAAAATATTTTAATTAAATGAATAATTGAATATACAAATAAATACACAATATTTATAATATATTTTATTTTGTTAATATATCATTAAATATGTGATCTATTTATTTATTTAAGGTGAAATTAGGCATATTTATTTTAGCATTTTACTATTATTCTTATTATTTTTTCAAATGAGTGAATTGTCAATTTTGGCATGTGTCGTCTTGTTGAGTCTTGTTGAGCTGAATCAGAATTATTCCTACTTTTGGGAAAAGACGATCTGACAACTTCTTTTGCTAAAGAAATATGGACAAAGAGAAAGGAACAAATAGCTGCCAAATTATTTGTAGTGCTTCCACATAGTAACCATCCTTTTAAGAAGCTAAACTTTTGGCTATAGGCAGCAAAATCTACTGTGCCCAGCAGATATTCACTTTCCATTTTTCCTCCCTGCATGAACCACTTCATGTCTCCACCAGAGAGCAGCAGCGGACAGAAAAAGATCTGCACTATAGTCCAGGAAATGCAGGCTGGTAAACAGTTGGAGACAGCCTCTCTCAAGCCAGCTGACTGTCAACAAAGTCAAAGTCTGACACATGCATGAAAGAAACAGAACAGAAAAACACAATAAATGCCATGCAAAAACAGGTTTGCAATAAACCTTTTAGTTGTCAAGATTATCATGTTGAATGTAAGTGTTTGAGAAATGCTGATTAGAGTCAAATAATAACAGAAATAGGCAACATCATAAACTTGCACCAACAACCCGATAAGCTGCACAAACAGCTGTAAAGTCAGTACAGGGCAAGGAGGTCAACTGTGAATACAAAAACTCAGTGTATCTCTGAGCCAAAGTTTAGACATAAAAACTGATTTATGATGTGGAGATTTGCTTGATTATACAACTTTCTTTCTTTCTTTCTTTCTTTCTTTCTTTCTTTCTTTCTTTCTTTCTTTCTTTCTTTCTTTCTGTCTTTCTTTCTCGTGGAGAATGCAATAAACAATGACAGAGAATCAGTCAACAGGACGTCGTAAAAAGCTGGTGAAGCATTTCTCACATAGTTGAAAGAGGAGGACGGCAGTGTGAGAAAGAGCTCAGTCTTTCGGAGCGCTCCCTGATAACAGAGTGCCCAGCGTGCTGGAGCACATGGGAAAAGATAAGTGAGAGGCTGCTCCGACAGAATAAAGGCCTTATCGAGAGCTTTGTCTGTTGACAGAGAGACTCTTCATTCAGTTCTTCCGCTGCAGGGCACACAGATCAGTGTACGAGGAAACTTGACGCAGTAAAATGTTCACTGTCTGTGTTTTAGAATTACGTCTGATGGTTTTGTATTAATATCACAGCAGCATGTGAGTGTGTGATGCATTTTACTGCTGAAGGTGTTTCAGGTTCTACTCATTTAAGAATCCTCAGCATTGTGTCGGGTTGTTTCATCTCCAGCAATGCATCATATTATATAAGATTGCTGTTTGTAGCATCACTGTCCTGTAAGAACCAAAAAAAGGTAAACTTTTCATGAGCTCAGACAAACTGTGCTCACAGCTGTTGGCCCATTTTCATATCTGCTTTTATAGTTTTTGCTACAGTTTTGCTTTTATAGCACATAATGCTGCTGGCACTGTCTTTCTGTAGAGTTTTATCACCTCAGGGAGATGTTTCATGTTTCAGCCACACACATAAAAAACACACTGAACAAATAATGCAAACAAATATCTAATACATGTAAAAGTTAAGTTAAGTTAGAAAGGTAAGCTCTTTGATACGTGCATGCATACATTGTGCAAATTGCTGGGGGTGAA
This sequence comes from Serranus cabrilla, assembly GCA_903364295.1. Lineage (NCBI taxonomy): Eukaryota > Metazoa > Chordata > Actinopteri > Perciformes > Serranidae > Serranus > Serranus cabrilla. The sequence continues at coordinate 1,253,407 of CAFUXE010000018.1, read as the reverse complement.
CAAATTAACACATTTCTCAAATTCAAAATTGTACATTTAAAAAAAATGCAATCTGATAAATAACTTGTAAATAAAACTATCAGACCTTTGCAGTGAAATAAACAACAACGATTGTATTGGAGTGTAAGTACAAAATTGAATAAAAATTGGAAGTAGAAGCAACTCAAATTTGTACTTAAGTAAATTTACTTTGTGACATTCCTCCTCTGCTGATTCCTCTTCTGAATAATATGTCACCATTTCATACCTGAAACCAGTTCTTCACATTTTGATGGTATTAACTCAAGAAGTAAACAGAGAGGTGTCCCCGGGCTTCATGGGTGGTAAATACAGAGCAACAGACAAATTGTTCTATCACCAGATTCAATGAGAAAATGAAATTACACCTGCAATCAAGACAAAAGTCTAAATGAGACCAAACAATTTAAATATATACAGTTGGGTCTGAGGGTTGGAGGAGAGGATCGACACCTCTCTCATGCCTGAGCTGCAAATATGAAGCCGCCACCAGCAGCTTAACACAACATCCCCAATGAAAACACAGAGAACGACCCAGCCTGGCCCTGTAAGCATTTGGCAGTGGACACCCCAGGAAGTAAGCACTCCGAGCCAAGGCATAGTCTGTTGCATAACCCCTTTGTAAAACATCCAATTGTCATTTATGTCTGGACAGATCAGAGGTGGAGTCGATCTTCTCATCATCTAACCCTCAGGAAGGAAGTGAACGAGCAAAATATCAAACTTTTCTTTTGTGGTATTGAAAGATTTTCTTTTCTTCTTGTTATGGCTCCAAGATTTTTATTGTATTTGTTTAGAAGTATATATATATAATGTAATTGTTTCATTTACTGTGTAAAGGTAGAACTTTCTATGGTGACATTATCTAATGGTTCAGAGGTTCGGGCTGTACAGTTCATAGTTATTCCAAAAGTAATGCACTGAGTTTTGCAGCTATCCTACTAAAGTTTGCTGGACTGCACAAGCCTAACTCTTTTTTCCTAACCTTAAAAAAGTTGCTATATCTAACTAAGTGGGTCCGTGTCACAACGTGTTTAAAACAGTGACGGATATTTTGCTGGATATCACATGAAGTGGCACACATAAAAAACAAAAAAATCCATTCATGAGAATTAGTTTAATGTTATTAAAATTGTGTATTATATTCAACAAGCAGTGTTTATTGAACTAAACTCACTCACAATGATTTGAAATTAAATATTTATTGGTCGAAATCTAATTTTTTTTCGCAATCCAGTAGTAATTCCAGTATTAATGAAAGCCACATCTGTGTATCTGGAGCTTACACACTCTTACTACATAACTTGTGTGTACATGTGTTTGATTTCACATGTACATTATGTGTGTAAAGCTGATGAACGTACTGTTAGAGGAGTCCGGGGGATTCCAGAAGTACGGAGGGGAAAACAGGTGTCAGGTGTTTCTGTGTCAAGGCCACACTGTGATGTTTACAGTGACAGAACGATACTGTGTTCTCTGCCGCCTCTCTGGTTTGTCCATGAGGTTGTCGGAGTTATTGGAGTGGGAACAGTGGAGACATCAGCACAGGGGTGGGAGTAAAGAGTCACAAGATCACCATGAGACGGAGCCAAGTGAGTCACTCCCCGCTCAGCTGTCTTTTCCCGCTTCTCCTGTTGCCTTTCTGCTGCCACTTTGGGAAAAAACTCTGGGCAGTCAAGAGGAACTTTGTTCAACCTCTCTGGCATCTCATCGTCATCTCTCTCCCTCCACTTATAAACCCTTTAATGACTGGACGGTGGATTATTTGCATTGACCAGGACTAAAAGCTCTGATGTCTTAGCTGAACGTCTCCTTGGTCAACAGCTGCTCTGATCTCTTGGCGTCCCACAGACTGCTGATCCTCCACTACAACATGCAAACAGTATACATGCTGTACAAGAGGTCAGGGGTTAAGGTCGGTAGGTTTTAACTGGTGGATTTAATTGTGATCCAGCAGACAGAAGAACACTGTGTCCTCGACCTCACGCACCAGGTTACATAAACATCGACAGACAAACATCTACATTTACTCCAAACTCCTCCCAGCAGATATTTTCTCACGCTGCATTAGAGGGTTAATGGAGAACATCGTCACCTTTACGCAGTGGTCGGGGTTTATTTTTGCAATAAATATGGAGAAAAAGTCTCTCAAACTAAAGCTGGGAATCTGATCTAAAGCTGTTATTCATATCCAAATCATCACATTTCAATTGCTTTACAATCTGTTCTGTGAGGCTGCATTAAGGCACAGTGGTCATCAGATTATGTAACATGCTTACAGTGGCAATGTTTGCATGCTCTGCTTAACAGGTGTTATGTTTACCATGCTCTTAATTTAGCATGTTAGCATGTTAGCAAAGCACAGTTTAGAGCGTATTAAAGAAGTGAATGCAGCCACAATGACCCACCCATCGGTTTGCAGACTACAGTTTTGAAGCCTTGAGTTTTGCATTTTGGCTGTCGCCATCTTTGTTTTTTTGAGCTAGAAGTGACTAGCTAACCAGCTAGCTTGTTTGGTGAACAGGAATGTTTATTTTGAGTGTCTTTAAAGTACAAGGAAAGAAAGATATTGCAGATATTACTAAGCTATTGATGTAACACAGGTCACAACAAAAGGAATCACAATTATTTTTTGTAAACAGAAAAAACTGGTATGTATGACTGTATACAATACTCATATTTGCCTAAGAAAATGCAAAGGAACAAGTGAGCAACTTCTAAATAATAAGGTATCTCTGCCCTGAAGCTTTGTCATCTATTTTACTCGAAACAGGCCCACCATTTACTAAATTAACACAATGCTGTATTGAAGAAGACATTAAATTAACAATGAGACGTTAAACACATCAGGAAAATTGTTTACTGAGGTTATATATCAAGTAAGAAATAAGATAATTTTCACATAGACTTCTATGGGATCATACTTCTTTTTGCAACCACTGGAGTCGTCCTCCTTTGGACATTAGAAAGTGAAACACATTTCTACATAGGCTTTACTGTTCAGACAGGGAGGCTGCCTCTAGATCCCAGGGGGGTCTTTAACCTCTGTACAAAACTTGATCCTAATCCTTTCAATAGTTGTTGAGATGTTTTACTTAAAAACATAAATGTCGTCCTGCTGGTGGTGCTAGAGGATTATTCAGTGGATCACCTGTCAGTGGGACATATAATGCCTGTACAAAGTGTCATATCAATCCATCTAATAGTTGTTTAGATATCATAGCCTGGACCAAAGTGAGACATTAATATCCTGAGAGCCACAGTCGCAGCATGGCTTAAACAGGTGTCCCTGCCCCTCTACCTCCAGTCCTGCTCAGCCTACAGGAAGACACAGAGGGACAGAAAAAAAGTGACGTGTGATGTCTAAATGGGGATAAAGCTTCGTAAATTATAGCACCTTTAAATCCCAGAGGGGGAGGTGTTTGCTGTTTTTGCTTATGTGGTCCTGCTTATCTCACTCTCACAGCTGCACTCAGTGCGTCCTCAATGTTCTGTCTTATGTAATCTGTTTAAAGGTTTCCGACATCTCGGCTACTAACGTAAACACAAGAGTGCTGCCAAATGACCCCAGCGGAGATTTGTAGTCATAAAATGATTTGTAAAAGTGACTAAAATGACCAGTTGTTTATTGATGATAACACAGATGGTTTTGACTGCAGAACTTGAATAAATACAGAGTAACTAACACAAATGTTCAACTCTATACGTGCAAAATCCATTAAATATTACTGAAGCATCCATCCGAACAATAAAACAGACAATGAAGAAGACTTCTTTGTCTTTTCAAAGTGGGACAACCGGCTGAAGAATTCCTTTTAGTGAAACAAACGAGCCAACATGACATGAAACCATTGTCAGTGTTCCCAGCTATAATCTTTATTACAGTAATTAAAAGCTATCCAGCAACAGAGGATTTCATTGGCACATCCTGTCTACACCTCCTCCACCCACATGCAGACACACTCACTCATTATAGTCCATCTATGGGCACTGCAATTACTTCAGGGAAAGAGTCTGGTGGGTGTCACGACATGTATGAAGTGGAAAATGTATGTGAGGAGGATTAATGCAGCCGTGTTTTACCGTAAAAAGCAGAAAACCGAAACAATCCCCTGACAGGAGAACGTGGTGCGAGTGACGAGCCACAACATAACCCTGCAAGAGTTAACTGGCCTTAACTGGACTGTAGTCACCAGGCTTAATCCAGATTATTCCAGACTACCAAGTGTACACTCATAGTGCTCTCTGCCTGTCTTCTCCTGTCTGGGTTATTTTAAGCACACATCGCGTACACTTGGCTGTGGTTGCCTCAGGGAGAGTGAGTGAGTGTGCGTGCTGTAATGTGGGTACAAATATCTTTCTTGATCTTGTTGGCTGGTTTGACTGGCCGAGAGGGAGCTCACATGCTCACGCACACTACCGCTGTCATATAAAGTGCTCATGAAATATCGTCTCGTCTGTGTCTGTTTCCTTGTATAACTGCGACAGCTGACACAAGCAGGCTCAAAGCTAGCGTGAGATGTCAACTTCACACACATCACTCTTCTTTTCCTCTGGGTGCGTCTCACAGCCTCTCCGTCCTAATGTTGACTGACTTAAATATTTACTATTTACTCTATCTAACTGGTTATTTCAGCACCGATTAGAACAAACAGGCAGGTGACTAATTAATGGGAAAAAACCAACAACAAACACAGATGCTTCTATACATGTATGCTGCATGATCAGTGGGGGAAGAAGTATTCAGATCCTTTACATAAGTAGAACTACTATGTGAAATGACTGTGTATAACTTCTTAATATACTGTTGTAAAGTAATTAAAAAATCTAATCACTTGACATCAGCAATATAGAGCTTATAAATAGTCAAAATCTTGAGCTGAAAATGAACTAAAGCTGTCAGCTAAATGTAGTGGAGTAGAAAGTTACATAAAATAGAAATACTCAAGTAAAGTACAGTACTTGAGGAAATGTATTTAGTTATATTCCACCACTGGATACAATTATGTAGTTGGGACCTTTTCTTTTCTTTTCTGAATGTGAATTTATTTTACATGACTCACCTTACATAGTAGATTTGTGTGTGTAGGGGCCTCAGTGTGGGGCCTGCAGTGAGAGGGATCCTGTGTTGGACGTCTCCCTGGCATGATTTGTGTCAACCTGTACAAATATGTGAAAAAAGACGATGTGATACTGTGAAACAGACAGCAGACTTTTGTGAATTTGGTGATATAAATACATTTTGAGAGCAGCTGTTGAGGACCTGACACAACCTTCGATGGCAGCTGGTGAGACAAAAAATGACACCAATGATGAGTTATATAATCGCTGCTCACATTTGGTCCAGTCCCAAAGAAAACTGACATAGAGTCGGTCTCTGTGCAACCACAACATTCATCACTCCTTGATGTGATTCCCACAGGGCTCACAGCGCTATCTATCTATCTATCTATCTATCTATCTATCTATCTATCTATCTATCTATCTATCTATCTATCTAAAATGGACCGTACAGTATCATGTCACGGTGTGTTCAGGTCTACAGTGTCATAAATTCTTGCTCTGATCAACAGTTAGTGATTTTATTCCTCCCGGTGGCCGCAGGTTGTTATCTGATCGCTCTGTTGACCAGAGTTCAAGGTTGGTTGCATAATGAGCTGTGACACCATAGTCTTTGGACATATGACATGTGTTGTGTGGTCTTTACCTATATATACATGTTCTCTTTACCAGTTTAAAGAGTTGTTGTTGTTGTTTGGCTCCACATTTCTTGTCAATAGCTTGTCCTTTGACTCTGGCTTGAACCATTTTTTCTGTCTGTCTTGTCTTTGTTGACCTCTTTACTGTAATGTTCCCTAGTTTTATCACATCTCAGTTGTTCAGAATGACACATCCCATAATGTTTTTTAGTGTTGCATTAACTCTGTCCCAGAACACTTGGTTGTACACGTTTTGTGCCAATTTTTTCATCTAAAATTCCAGTATTTATCCCTGATTACCATTTATTTTTATACAGGTTAGGTTCCTCTATTTCCCCCGAGGCTTGGTAAAAGACTGTCGTCCTGATGATATGCATCCAAAATAATTTTAATTAAACCATTTATACCAAAGTTGAGATCAGTCATGAGCTATTTAATAAAATAGTTTCTAGACTATATATCCTTCTTCTTTGTGAAAGCTCACATATTCTCCAAACTTTGAGTTTAGTGCATAGAGCGGCGATAACTTGTACCTCCTTATGTGTCTTTGTTCCTGTCCTGGTTATTTAAAGCCCACATTCACTTCTCTGTTGTCGCTGCAGGGAAAGTGAGAGTGCACGTGCTGTACTGCAGATGTTTTGTTTTGGGGGTATTTTTTTTACATCCTGTTTCAGCGGTTTGTTTCACAGAGAAGTGGCTTCCTTTTTGCAGCACAACATGTCTGCTACAGAAGACCTTTTAAAGCCATCAGGCCGAGAAGCTCTGGCTGCCAGACTGAAGATAAGACATTCATAAACTTTGATCTGTGACGTCTGTCCTACAACGTGCTCAGACAGCTCCGTGTTTCACTACAGGCCTCTGTGCAGCACACGCACACACAAACAGCTGTGTGTGTGTGTGTGCTTCCACGTTGCATTCATGCCTTATCATTAGAGTAGGATTAATCGCACCAGCTCTTACATCATATCTCACACTTTCCAGAGTGTTATTGGGGTCAATCAGGTTTTACTAGTTCTTTAGTACGTTGTGAAACCACTGCTTTGAACCAATAACATGCAGCTTGATCACACTTCTAGTAAACCTGTGAGAACACTCTGCTAACTGACGTTTTCTTGCAGGATTTTGTAATCAAGCAAGCCTCCTAATCCAGCAAAAACAAAAGGAAACTTTTTTTTTTACTCCTAGTACAGCAACTTAAATGTTGTTCAATGCCAGGTGTGATTTATTTAGGTTATATGCATATTTTTGTATGAGCAATGAGGCCTAGCCACCCCTGCATTTTGTGGTGCAGAAACGCTAAAAATACCAGTGCTGTTGCCATGGCAATGTATCACTGTAACAAAAGTCAGTTCCGTCACCAAGGTAACTGTCTATGTCCCACTCCAGCTCACTCATATGAACACAACACAGACAAAAGTCAGACAAATGAGCCCACTCAAAAAGCAAAACAACAAAAATGAGCAAATCAAGTGATGAAATGTCTCAACACACACAAGACAGAGTTCTCTTTGATAAATCAAATATTTTATGGGTTTCATGATTAGTAGAAAACCATCAGCTTTACCACGCAGGAGAAAAACATATTCAGTTAAATCTGTTTTGATGCATGCAGCAGATGAGCAGGGACGGTTCTGCTATTTTTAGATCTAAAAAGAGGAAACGATAATCCCTCTCGTCTCGTGCTATCATCTCCTCGACTGCCCGTCTCTGCCTCTGCTTTGATCACGGTCACTGCAGCGAACCCCTGCAACTTCCTGGACAGACCTACAGATAGGAGAGACATACAGCTTAACACATGTCAGCCATAACTGGATGTGATATGACTAAATCCATTCAGGCTGAAAACCCAGATAGGATGCACACATGTCTATCTGTTTGGTGATGCATTTGTGGGGGGATATATGCATGAATAATCTTTTGACTGAATCTTGCACACAAAGCATGTGTATGTGGGTCATCTGAAGGCTCTGAGTCAGTCTGTTCCAGCTAAGTGAACTGTGGATGTGATGGTGATGATGTGTGGTTGTGGCAGGAGAGTTCTGCGTGATGCTCCTGAGGGTCTGCAGCTTACTGGGCATCATTAGTCAGACCAGTACGTCCTGTTTGGACAAACAAGTCTCATTATGCATGCAAAAACATGTAACTGAGCACATTTACTTAGTTTTCAGGTGCATGTACTTTACTTGAGTATTTTACTCCACTACATTTAGCTGCCAGCTTTAGTTACTTTCAAGGTCAAGATTTAACATGAAAAAATACAATCAATTTAAAATGATGATGCATGTTTATAAATTGGACCAAACCAAAAGTATTAAGTAGTTAAATTTAGCCCTACCTGGACAACAGTCAAATTCTGCATACATGAATGCATAAAAAAATAATACAATCATATTTTTGGAATATATATATATATTCCAAAGAATCTGGGTGGGTCCATTCTGCATAATAAATACTTTTACTTATGTTTTCAGTACAGTTTGATGCTGATACTTTTGTACTTTCACTGAACTAACTTTGAAAGGACTTTTACTTACAGTGCTGTAATGCTGCACTGAATACTTCTTCCACCGCTGACTCCTCCCCATTTGGACACAGGTGTCAGCAGGTATCTTCTGTATCTACAACATCACCTTGTCTTCATAAACAAGCTCTTCTGTCACCAGTAACTCCACCCTTCATGTCAACAAGGTACGCAAGGTTGCTGAAAAGCGACGCAGCATTCTAAACATACTTTCCACACAGCCAGTATTTCCGCGTTACTCTCCTTAGCTCAGGGTGTTTCCCAACGTTGGCAAGCCGATTACTTTGACTCATTTTTACTATCAAGTTCAGGGTGCAAACAGTACAAGAAGTTACCATCCTGCCCCTTTCTTTAGAGGGGTAGAGGCGTAAGGCAAGGCCTCTTCAGGGGGAGAGAGCAGGTAGAAAGTAGTTGCCACATAGAAAGCGGTTTACACTGTGTGACAGCTGGGAACCTGGAGATGGTTTTGAGAAGCAGCTCAACACTGCGTGTCAAGTTCTTCTGGTCATAAATCTGTAGTAAAAGTTTCATTCAGATATCTTGAGGTCAGAGGTCAAGGGAAATGGCCATGACATTTATTTACCCAGGCAACATTCACCATAATGGAGCCTTATTTAATCCCCTTTCTGACAAGATTTCATGAAATGACGTTATAGTGCAGTCAGAAACAGCCTGTGAAAAAAACAGTTGGCCGGGCCGGACGTTAGAGCTGTTAAGGGGTTAAACAAATAAGGATCATCTGAGGTCACGGCTTCAGAGCTGTTAGTGCATGTGGCTGCAGGCTAACACCTTGCAATGCTTCCTGCTTAGCCTTACAGCTCTGCTGGAAGTTTTTCATGTTCAAAGTTTCTAATCTGTAATGCAGATCAGTCACCGATGTCGCCGCTGAACGGCAACCAGGCCAAAAACCTTAACTAAACTGCTTAATAATGAACTCTGTAGCTCTGATGACGCATGCAAAGTGAGGTCTGCAAACTCTGTATTCACGCTGTCTCGAGCATTTCTGGGCAAACAAAGGAAAAGTCCTGAATCAGGAAAGCCTGTTCTCCTGTCAGAGACCTTCCTGCGGATGGATTTGGTCTAAATTATGTAAAATACAGAGGACGCAAACAGCACAACACACCTGATGTTTTGCCTACTAATCTCATTTTAAGTCCCTGTTACTACATAGAAACTCACGTCAGCATTCAGTAATGTTACAGCTAATGATTCTTAAAGGGAGGGATGACCCTGTTATGCCAGTCTGGGGGGCCTAGGACACAACATGAATAAGCCCCGTCTTCCCATCTCACAAATAGTCACATACAATGTTTGGCTCCAAGGTCAACAAAAATATTTATTACAACAAAATCAATTCAAGATAGTACAAGTAAATTAGGCTTCATGGTGGACAAAGGTCAAAATAACAAACTAAACGTTTCTATCTGAAACATAAGAAGTCTTACTGCAAAAACAAATGACAACAAACTTACCTCCCTTTCTAAATAAAACAGGAGAAAAAGGGGAACAACAGAACTGACAGTCTGCCCCTATTATTCAAACTGAACCTATTCAAACAAATCACCTAGTTCAACTACATACAAAATGAGTGATGTTGGGAGACGAGGAGGACGAGCGGAATCTCCGCTGTCTGCTGCCACCGGCAGCCGCCATCTTGGCTCAGTTTATAGCAGGTGGCTCCGGCTGCAGCCAATCACAGCAGTGCGTTGAACCTCTCCACCAATCAAACAGCGGCTATGGCACACCCTAATCTGCATACAAAAAACCTGAACCAAAAAACGTAGGGCACACATACACAGCAGTTTTACACAATTAATGACCCCAGTCATAACAACCCCAACATCAAAAATATTTAAAAACGATTTAATTCTATACCAGAAAGAAAACAGTTCCTGTATCAAACTGCTCACAATAAGGTCTGTGTCAAGGTCTGGAAAGAGACCGAATGTACTATCAAATGTGTTTTCTGGGGCTTTGTGCACTACATGTGAAGTAAAACCTTGTTCCATTATATTCAAGAGACGGTAAATATCTCTATGGCCGATATCCCCTCGACAACCTGAACAATCTGGATTGATAAACAGCACTATGGGTTATGGCAAAAAAATGATTATTTGAAATGAACTATCCCTTTATTATGAGCATCGTCTCAGAACCAAATTGAACCGTCAGGTTGCTTGAGAAATATTCAACCACAGCCGTGTTAAATGCCACTGACACAAGACTTCAGGTCACGTCCACCAACCTCAGACATCATCACATCACATCTCTCACCCACACAGTGGTTTCATCTTCGTTTTGGTGCTCGAGACAAACAAATTTTCTTATCTAATCTCATCTGAAAGCTAGCACACAAAGCTTTTTTTCTCTCCATGCATGTAGTCATCCTTTTTGTGTTACAACGAGCGGGTCTAAAGATGAATCATACGTGACCTGATCATAAGCTGTTCACATTCTAGTTGATAAAAAAACGAAAAACTTCTATGCTATAAATACTTTCTATTGGTCTTTGTTGTAGAAGTCTCCATCCACTTTTATTCAACAACATAACTAAGGACATTTAATTCAATTCAATTTTGTGCTACTTTGTACTTCTACACTATATCTCAAGGGCACATATTTCACTTTTTACTCCACAGACTAGTTTTTCATCCCCTTCCTGTCCAGTGAAAACCATGTATTTGATATATTTTATGTTTGTGTTCAACTCGAGGTAGAATTGTTTCTTTATGAGTCGATAAAATGATCCGACTTCTTAAGCCAAATAAACTATAAAAACTCTTAAATCAGCTGGAAAATGCATCATCACGAAGCTGAGAAGTGGTTTGAGAGTTGTTCTCACTGGATCATTAATATCATGTATAATGCATTGACAAGGACTATTTTGCTTTCACGATGAATACATTTATTTTAAGAACATGCTGAGAAAGCCTATATACTTGTACCTAAGTAACATTTTCATTGATGGACTTTAACATGTTGTGGCGTATTTTGACAGTGGTATTAGTATTTTTAGTTCAAGGAAGTCAGAGGCTCCAGCTGTAATCAGCCTCTTACTGAATCATTCCTTATCAGCCACACTCACACACCAATGACAGCTCATTCTCACCATGAGGCCGTCCATTCAAAGAGGATTCCCTCCTCACTGATCCCCGTTACACCAACGCTGTCACACACCGTTGCTGCTGATGCTACTTGAAAATAATTATCTTCCGTTTCTGGTCTTAATGTCTCAAAATGAAACTTAAAGATGGGTTCAATATCTTGTTAAAGGCCCCACTAAGGGGTCTCTGTTTTGGCTTAGGATCGCTGCTTTAATCCAAGGAGTAATGTAATGAGACCACAAGGGCCAAATCTAACTGTAGATCAGTTTGTCTCAATAAATGGTTAAATGAAACACTTTTATACACCGACTTTGTTAGATATGTATAAACTGAGCACTGGAACATGATTTTAGCTCCAGAGGATCCTGAATAAACGTCAGCACTGAACATTTCCTTTGCAGACTGAATGGGAGGTGTTACAGGACAGATGGAACAATTTGGCAATAAAATGTTCTTCGTAGTTCATGGTGAAATGTCAATATTTCCTATAGAACTCAACAGAAACGCTGTGGAAATCATGAGTCACCCACAGCGCTGCTTCCTTTTGTTACAGCAACTCTCCAGCTGCTTTCGCTGATGTGGTGTCAGCATCCTGCTCGCATTTCATTTCCCCTTCCTGTCCAGTGAATGCACATTATTTACAGATACCACACAGTGTAAATTAAAACATTATAGACAGTAACTTTTACCACAAATGAATGCCTTTATTTTTCAAGACACTGTTAACACACAGGTACACAAGAGACGCATCAGCTCTTGCAATAATAAAATAAATCAAAGTTGGTATCAGAACAGATAAAGTGGTAATATGGAATGTCGCTGTTTCCATTTTTTTTTTAGTTTTTAAACAATCCTTTCAAATAAATAGTCTCTATATAGTCTTTGTAGCTAGTGTTTTTAATCAATATATTCTCTTTGTTTAGTCAAAGTTTCAGGAATGAAGAGGAAAAAATCAGACGAAAACAAAGACAGTGACAAAACAAGGATATCACCCTTTTAAAAAGTCTTTTGTTTATAGGCATAAAAGTACAAGTACTGTTGAAAAAAGGCAAATCCCTTCTTCTAGACCTAAATAATCTTGTTCATCCACCAAAAAGTGTAAATCCGAGTGTCCGGTGGACACGCGAAACATTGCAACGTTGCAACGGACTTGAGAGACTGAAATAAACACAAAATGTCCTTCTTAGAAGCTTAAGTTGTCAATTGCTACGCGACTGCTGACCCAGCCAGCCAAGGTCAGCCTGTACAGTCAACATCCCCACTAATATGTGCTGTGCTGTGGGGGACAAACTTCATCCAAAAAACAAAACAAAAACGTATTTCATATCACAGGTAAAGCACCACGCCAGGCTCCTAGAACTACACTTGAGCTTCATCATCTCTGCCTCGCTCTTTCTCTCTCAGAGAGAACTTACCAATAAAGAAACTCGTCTGTACCAGAGGAGGAGAGGGGGAGGGAGGGTCCTAGGATGCTACAGGAGTCCCTGTGTTTGCTGTGAGACCGCCGTCTCATACAACGTTTCTCCTACCATGTATAACAAAGAAAAGGAGCAGTCCCAGAAAGAGAAAAGTGCAAGTAAGGGCACAGGCAGCCCTGTCCTCTGGGGAGAGCGCAGGAACGACCACGCAGACTCTCCCCTGACCCCGAGGTGTCTGACGTCCCCTCCAAGCACAGGAGGGTCAGACCCCCATGTAGGCGTAAGGGCGATGCACCTTGGAGTAGCAGGGTTTCAGCTCAGTGAGCTCTTCCCACGCTTGAAATTTAGACCACGTTGGCTCACGTCCATGTTCAGTCAGTACTATGATCCTCCAGCTGGGAGATGATGGTGATCAGGTTCTGAAGGCCGAATATGAAACCACTGTCCTGGCCTTCATGCACCACGCTGTCCTCTCCGTAGTGCCGACAGGTGGTGTGGGCAAAGTCAATCATGCGCACATCGGCTGTGGGGCTGCTGACGTCTCCTTTGCTGTGGGAGGAGCGACTGCTGCCGCCGTTGCTGCTCCCTCCGGCCACACTCGCGCTGCCACCGGACGAGGAGGAACGAGGGAAACCAAAGGCCCCTTCCTCTTCCTCCTCCTCGTCGTCGTCTTCCTCCTCGTCTTCATCAGATGGCTCATCCTCATCTCCTTCTTCCCCTCCGCGGTGTCTAGGTCTAGAGGGAGTCCTGGGAGGGTCTCCGTCGTAGATGATGAGCAGGGAGCTGGAGTAGAAGCGGTACGACTCGCACGCCTCCAGGGCGGCCTGCATTTCCCGCAGTCTGCGCAGCACTGGGGACAGCAGCTCTCGCCTTAAGCGACGCCCGTTGTGGAAAAACTGGTAGAGTGCTTCCTTGAAGCCCGCAAGGGTCAGCTTACGGCCGTGGTACTTGTTCATGAACATCAGCTGGCCTGAGTCAGACTGGTACACCTGCAGGTCACACAGAAACATCAGCACTGCAGCTTTACCCAACACAAAAAAAAACCTGAATGCAAAGGAGCTGTGTTGTGTCTCCACCATACCTGCATGCCACAAAGTCGCACTCCAATAGAGGCAGATGTGCTCTGCTGACACTTGCGAATCTGATGGGCTTTCTTCTCCTCTGATGCATCATCCCCATGTTGGCGAGTTCCCATCTTCAGGTCTAAGACACATGGTACTTTGTAGCGCCATGTCAGGTTCTCCAAAAGAATAAATTCTGGGAAAGGGGGTCAAGGATCACACAACAACAAATGATCTATAAACTAACAGTGTTTGTGTTTATATTAACATCAAGGACCCGTCTGTCTACTTCTCCGCACACGGAGACCCTCAGTAGCAGCTGCTCATTCATGAAAGGATACTGTATTGGTTACGGTGCTTGGCGTTCTCCTTCATCCTCTGTAAGTGCTGCTGGTGGCATTTGAGACTCCAGGGGTTGTGTTTGATCTGTGGCACCACGTTGCCTTTTTCAAGGCTGAAGTAGAGAACCTCTGCCTGCTGCTGCTTCATCTCATCACGATTATAACTGCAAAAGTCACAACACGGTAAGAATGTCAGCTTTGGTGTTTCGGGACTGAATTGTGAAATATCTGGTTGTGTATGAGAGTGTTACGGAGCTATGGCAGTCATCCTCACCTGATGATCTTGTCTTCTTTCCGGCTGTGTCGAGCTCTGTCTTTGCTGTAGTTGTCGTTCTCCAGAAGCAATGAAGACTGCTTCTTGTTGCTCCACTTCAGCATCTTGCTCTTGGGCTCACAGTCTGCTGAGGGATCTTTGTTTTCCAGATCCCCGGATTCGCTGTGGAGGGGGTAGGCGATGAGGCACAGGTTCCCTTCCTCGTCCTCTTCAAAACTGACTGACACTACACCTGAAGGAAAGCGAGAAGGAGCACCAGAGAGTTGTTATCAGTACTGACCTCTAAACTCAATTCTATGATGGTAATCATTTACAAAATTACAGAGAACATGTCTTACCAAATCCTTTTTATTCACATTTAAACACACAATGATATCGACACATTCATACAGCCATTTGCATGTTCACTTCCCCACATGCAAACATTTTATATGGAAGATGACACCATAGATGTGAGAAAAAGATGGAAGTGGAAAGCAAAATAACAAATTGAGCGTTTTATATGAAGAGCAACAAATGCCAGAGCACAAACTGTGTTTATATGTGACTCATTATTCAGGAAACAGGAGGCAAAACACCACACAAGGCTGAAATGTGTCAAACTGAGCATGACGTTTATTAAGCAAATGCTAAACATCCACATGAAACACACAGTAACTCATGATACAGAGATCCAAGCAGTCAGCAATGACATGAGAAAGGGAAGTACAGTTCTCTCATACAAAAACAAACATGAGCAACAGCTAAATAATCAACCGGTTGGTCAACCACATAACAGAAGATCAGCACTACATGATTCAGTCTGTCAACACAGTTCACAACACGAGCCATAACAACATTTGAAGATGTTTTTTGCAGTTTGTTTAGAGGGAGAATCAACCACAGTTTAACAAACTCAAAAACAAACCAGAGATCCTTCTATAATCTTCTTCATGATCAAAAAACAGTGAACCTTAATGCCAATAATCATTTATAACATGATCCACAGACAGGAACCCCCGTAGCCCCCCTGCCCCTAGTGAAAGTCCCTAAAAGGGCCTGTGTGTTCCAGTCTCTGTGTGAGGCGGGGGAGGTGTCACACTGAGAATAAACACCACAGCTGCGGATACAGATAAACCACAGAGAGGAAGGACAGATGTGGCCGAAACTGATCAAGAGCGAGATTCGGACAAAACGTATCGAGAAATAAAGTGGCAGAGATAATGGCTGCAGCATCTGAGTCTGTATATGATACAATTTGCATCTAACAGCACATACAGAAGTAGCCATAATACAAAACAACCACTGATTAACAGGATGAATAGCCAGTTACCTGACCAAACAGAGCCAATGTTTAAAATTGCACTGGAGTGTTTTTGCTTGTTGATCGGCAGGCCTGAGGACCCAGCATCCACCTATCTTGCGCAGCCTGAGGCCTGGCTGATGTCATGCGTGCTGACATCACCATCCTGCAGGAGGCCCTGCCTCCTCAGTCTGTCCTTATGGACTGTGCCGTCCAGCTGCAGTGTCATCACACCACTTAGTGTGGGAACTTATGAGTCACTCTGACTTAAACGAAATATGTGCATCAATTAAGAACTTTATAGCCTGATAGCATAAATGGGCCATGATATAACAGACAGTTTACGGAGTTGCAGATAATTATCAATGGCTATTGTTTTATTAGGTTCAATAGTTCTGGCTGTCCAATCTGGCTTTCATGTCTGTATCTTGGAATTAAAATCCTTGATGTCAGCATTATGCTTTACACTATTTTACAATCATTTTTCCTGATTACTCAAAGCTTGAATTTCTCCTTCATTCTGATTACAGGCCACTACCAGCTATCCCAGCAGTTATCTTTGAATTTCTATATAGCTAAGCAAAAATAATTGAATACTAGAAATGCCTATGCTCTAAAAACAACAACAACAAATAAAATTACATTAAGATATGAGACAGATGAGTCCAGAAGTCCTCTGCTATCTCCTCTCCTCATCCTGGGCCTTTTTATAGTCTCACGCTGCATTACTGAGGAGTCAGGGACCAGCATGTATCTGACATATAGCCGTCTTAAGATGTCTGTATCGGCATGTTCTTGGTGTCATTGTGGTTGAAGCACTGAGGTACCGAGGTGGACCTTGACGCAGCATGAGGAACATTATATTCATGTGCGAGGTGAGAATGTATTTGAGTCCATGTGTCTGTGACGGACCTGAAACCAGGCCTGGAAATCTCCTCAAGTGACTTGCGTTACTCCGATGGAGAGCTGGCCCACTTATTTTTCATCCATGTGGAAATCTATCTCATCTTGAGACCTAAGCCGCCTTAAAAGCCAGGCACGGCATATGAAAGACCTCTGGCTGCTGCTCCTTGCCAGGCCCTCAGCCTGGATGCTACTTGATACCCCCCACTCGTCCCCTCCAGCTGAACATCCGGCAAAGTGACTGCTGTGGCTGCCAATTGCTCCATCACGAGAGCATACACAAGTCATAGTACATTGTGGCCATTAAAAACAGTAACCTATCTTTAAACATCGAAATACATTTTGTAGTGTTGTTGTGGACGCCATGTTCTTTGAGCCTGTGCAGCCATCCATTGCAGTCACCCAAAATAAAACAACATCCGCACAATCTAAAATTATACACATTTTGCAGTTAAGGCCGATATTAAATACAACAACGAATGCAATATTGCACAGAAGCAGCGAGACACGGAAAAGGAAATAAAGGGTGGAAGCTTAGGTACCAACACAACATCACACAGCTTGACACTACCTGCAGATTTGGGTTGGGGGTCTTACCTTTGTACTGAGGGGTGAACTTCCTCATCTCTGGGGGGAGGCTCTTGTAGAACTGGTGCTCCCGGGGGATGAGGGGCTTGCATATTGTTTGTTCCCCAAATCGTAGCACACAGGAGTGACCTCCCACCTGGTGCACGAAGGGCTCAAGCATCACCCCTTTTCCGGGATATGGAGTCCCGTCCGCCTGCATGAGGGCTTCCAGAGCGGGACTCATCCTCACTCCGCATCGGACAAGTGCGCTGGGGGGACCCACGTCGCTCGGGAGGCAAGAGGCTCGGCCGCTGGTTTGGGTCCCTATCCTCGAGCTCCTATCTGTCTGCTCGCGCGGGGGCGCTACTGGTCGCCTGCTCGAGCAGTGAAAAACAAAGGGCTGAACAGGAAGGACAGAGGCAACGACAAAATCCCTTATTCCCCTCTATTTTCCTTTACGAAGGACAAATTATAAGACTCCTCCGCTGGGCTGGTTAATCTCCGTGTTTGTACGTGTAATAAAAGGCTACTTATGCAGCTTTAAAGCTGCTTAAAACGTTTACAAGCGACGTGCATTTCCGTCCTCTTCGTCTTCTGGCTGTTACCGAAACTGAGGACAGAGCTGATCCTCCAGCGAGAAAAACAGGCAGAAGCAGCCAGCAGGTCCCGCCTCTCCTCGGAGAGCAGCCAATCACAGAGCCGCTGCTGTCGCTGGGAGGAGACAAGGCACCTAGGAGAGGATCAAGCAGATCGCGCAAACAAAGAGGAAGGGGAGAAAACAGGGGGGAGGGGAGAACAGGAAAAATACTAGACACAAAAACACTAAACTGAGGGCATTTTGTTTCAGTGTAATTGCGAGTTACAACGTTGTTGTTACTTTGAAAGCAGGCTGCATGATGCATATAGATTTACTTCGCAGAAGCAAACTGCTGCAAGGAATTTAAAAGGGAAAGAACCTGCACCTTTACTACTTTTCACTATTTCTTATGCTTTCATTCCTCAGCAAGAAGGGGTGTTTTTGGGTGGCATATGGCAAACATCAAATAAATATCTTCAGTCAGTGTCCCTTGTGTGGATCTAAATAGACAATAAGTGATGAATAAATACCTTGTATGATTGAGAGGGACTTAAAAAAAACAGCCTTTGTTTTGACACCAGCAGCGCAAAATGTCAGGAACCTAACAGAGACAAGTGTCATGGTCGCATCATCTGGGATCCCTGTGTTTACAACTTGGGAGTGTAAATGTCATCAGTCAATCAGGCGAGGTAGGCCACGTGAGGGCTGAAACCAAAACATTCCACTTTTATTATCTATAAAAATAAATGGTGTAATTAAATTTAACAATGGAATCTGGTTGTACTGGTAACATTCTATGCAGGTTAAAAGCTTTTACATTAGGGAAATACACAAGATAAGGTTGTGTTCAGACCAGTAATTGGGGCTGCATTAGTGTTATGATGCTATGTACTGGTGTGAAAATGGTTCAGAAAATCCAGTTGTAAAAGTAAGTTTAAAGCATTCCTCAGTGTTCCTCCAAGATAATTCAAGTGATTCTGCAAACACAATGCCCAAAACGTCTCGATACACTTTAAATGATACAGTCGAATTGACGTGACACACATATAGCAAACACATTCAATACAAAAAAGAACTGCCCCCATTTACTGTCTCTGGTGTCCTGTCAACAGTTTTACATACTTTTTCTAAATACAGCGGCGGCCTGTTGGGACAATGCATTTGACCTGCAGGGGATTCCTGTTTTCCATGCTATATCATGTTCTCTATACATGTATGGTGTGAAGACATATCAGGTGTCAAGAAACACGAGTTTATGCACGTGAGTTTATTCTGCTGTGGAGCAGGAATTTACATCTCTGGAAGGTTTTTCATGGCAGCAGATGTTACCTCCTTTAATAGATACAAGTTTTCAACAGATAGGTAGCCTAAGAGCAGACAGTACAAACAATAACAATGCAGGGTTTACTGGTATTTGCACTTGTATGTAGTTGACTGATGCACGTCATTGCCAATGATGTTGCATTATGCTGAGGCAACAGCTGAGGCAAGCACAGCTTCTTTGCTCGCAGGTCTTGTTAAAATAAGTCAGAAGACTGTGTTGTTTTGGTTGTGATGTTACTGAGGATGTGAATCTGATCAGGATGAAGTTTATTAATGGTAACATACTACTTTCACTGCTTGAAGACATTCTATTAAATTGTGCAACACTAAACACAAACAAAGCAGACCACTGTTTCAAAAAATGTCCTCGCTTGGCAGTGTATCATCCAAATATCAGAGAACAACGTCCTTTTGTAACACAACATACATTCCAGTGGTAGACAACTGAATTCACAGCTAATGATATAAACAAAGCCTTGATGACATATAGTATCATATTAGTAGGCATCTGGTATTTAGGTTTTATTTAAAGGGAGAGATACTGTAAGAAAAAAACTCAAGAAAACTATAATACTCGAATTTCAGTGGTTAGTAACATACTTTTCTTTCAAAGAGAATGTCAGTAGACAAACATCTCTAGTGTCCGTTTTCAGCTTTTCAGTTTCAGTTTTCAGTGGCAGTGCACAACAAAGTTCAAGAAAATCCACTGTTAAGAAGACAATTTAAAAAAGCTAAATAAATGCATGTTTAAAGCAAATAATGATGTAAATATTGACCCAAATAATACCTATTATGATTTTTGCCATTATCAAGCAGTCCTAAGGGCAAAAACACTGTTTCAATAGCCAGGTTTTCAAGATGTACATTAATGGGTAGAGCAACTATGCAAGACACACATGGGGGTTTGTGGAGCCTTCAGGAGCTTGAAAGTAAAGCTTAAGGAGCACTGACCAACCTGGAAACGTCTTTGTGAGTGGCAGTCGACCTAATAGTTAGTCTTCCGTGTGCCAAGCCAGACAAAGCTGAGGTACTGTAGGCATGCTCAGGTCACTGGAGGGCTGCAGCCTAATCACCCACTAATCTCTGATGTTCCAGTTCTGCACTGGGATTACAAATGGGAAGAAAGGATCCCAGACCCAGTCAGGGAGAGGATTAAATGATCAGCACTTGAACAGGGCTCCCACTCTTCTCTTTCCACTAGTCTCACAGGTAGGGACTCCCTGGTGGTCTGATGTGAAAATGTGGATAAGAGCAAAAACAGAGAAGAGTTTGTGTATATAACAACATATGTCTGTGTGTGTGTGTTAGGAGGTGCACTCTTGGCTTCCCAGACACTCTGATCCCAGGATCAACAGAACAATACTGACTTAATCATGCCAGGCCATTTTTCGGGAAAGAAAACCGTGGCCGTGTTGGGTTACCGTGTGAAGGATTTACTTGTGTGACTACAGAGGTCTAGAATAGGCCTCAGTGCTGGGGTCGGGGACGCATGCATGAGTTTGTGTGTGTGTGTGTGCTCTAAACGTTCACACAGAGCAGCCCAAAAATCTGATTGTAATATATACAGATGAGGCCTATTTACACTCCTTTTATCATAGCGTTACTGCTACTGAAACACTGTTTCTTAGGATAAACCTTGACTACACATCCCACTAAGGTTACATATACAGTATGAAGGACACAAGAAAGTGTGTGTTCATGTGTATGAGTTGTCCACATTCTAGCCAAGTCACAGTGGCCTCACTGATGCGTCAGTGTTATGTCAGCTTAGCACGGCTTTCCCTCTCATGTCATGGGTCTGTTCCCCGGGACAATAGATCCAGGCTGCGCCACAGGACCCTCAACCCAGCTATGAAACAGTGTAGTGATGCAACAACCGCCTCCTTGCACATTGTACAATGCGTGGCCTTCTACAAACACAGGAGCCATTGTAAACTCCACCCACTAGAGATGCAACAGAAGTCTCTGAAAACCCAGACTTGTATGCATCAGCAATAACAGCACAGAAATGAAACAGTAAAATGTTTGCTTTATCTTTTAAACCCACTGCTCCAGACATGTTAGTCATACCAGTCTTTTACAGCTAATTGGTAGTGGATGGAAAATTGACCTAAATACTGAACAATCCATAATTAAGAGGTACTGCACATTGAAAATGTTTTGGGCTGTAAACCAAACTGTACTGCAATTATAACACACACAATGGTGTTAATATTGGTACTTTTCTTACAAAAGGAATGAAAATTGTCAAATTATAGTTTAAAAATGGCTCAACACACCCTCTACTAAATTACTTTTATTGAGATGACCTTTGTTTTGACATCAGCAGCGCAAAAAGTCATTAACTAAATTGAAACTATTGCCAACAAGAGCATACGGGATGGCAAGATCCCCATGTTTACAGTGTAAATTTCATCAGCCAGCTCAGGTGAAGTAGGCCATGAGAGGGCTGAACCCAAAACATTCCACTATTATCTATTAAACCTAATGGTGTAATTACTTTGAACAATGGAATCTGGTTTAACACTTGTTAAACCCTCAGCCTTATACATGTTATTGGTTGACGTGCTGGAATCAGCATCAGAGAACAAAAAGTTCGATTGGTGCATCCCTACTTCTATTTTCTCTGTGGCTAGCTGTACTGCTGTTTATTGATCCTGAACTATCTGACCGATATACCGGTGACAATAACTGGTCAGTGTATGGTTGACACACCTTTATTATCGGGCCACACAACATGGGAAATGTGACGTGTAACCATCATAGAGATTAATCTATAATCAGTTGACCAAATCCAGCCCTTACTGGATCTGTTTATGTGATGTTACATACAGTTGCATTAATACAGAGAAAACCAATACTGGTTAGTTTGACCTAGACAGAATGACCCATCTTGCTCTGGCTTTTAACCCCATGGGCTCTGTGATGATCACTCCTGTGTCTGCGCTTTGTCCCAGTTTGCCTAATGGATTAGTCTAAATATTGTATGTTCTCCATAGGGGAAGCAGCTGAGCTTTTGCTTTCAAAGGGGTTGGGAGGCAAACATACATATATGCTAGTCTAACCAGTAAGTCTTAATCTTTGTAGACTTTTCTTTTCTTTTGGAAAATCATCCATTTCAGCACAGACTCATACACAGTCACAACAGTAGAAAACGCTTCACACAGATGTTGCTGCAAAGAAGCCACAAATTCTAAATTGTGTATGCTTCACACACATCTTCAACCTGGCGGCAGAGAAGATCCATACAGTTTAAAGGTGGAAATTCTGTCAGAATTCGGGCAAGAATTCTTGAGTTATGGCCAAAAAAACGTATTATGTGAACTCACTAGGGACTTTGACCTTTGACATTCAAAATCTTATCAGTTTATCCACAAGTCCAAGTGAACTTTTGGTGCCAAATTTGAGGAATTTACCTCAAGGCGTTCCTGAGATATTGCCGTAATGATAATGCCTCAGGCCATGGCCATTTTAAGAAACACCTCTGATAAAGCCATTTGAGTGTCAGTTACACAGGTAAGTTTTCTGTTGCTGTATCTTGTTAGCTTAATTTTGTTGTGTCAAGCCATAACTGGTTTACTACTACTTCCTGAGGCTGAAAGAAAACCAGACATTGGTGCAGCAGTAAGTTCATTCTACACTCTAAAACAAAAAATCGACAAGCCACAAAATGGTTAGATTTATGCTTTATCAAACCTGTTTTCAACCTGTATTTCTCGGTTTATGGCTACAGTTTACCTTTCCATGTACTTGCCATCTCTTGCAGGAAAGGTCAGGTCATTGGACATCTACAATCTGTTAATTAGGGCTGGGTAGTGATGCTTGATCATTTTAAGGTTTTCAGCGAAAGTCCAAAGTAGTATAAAACTTTCTACATTAAATCCTTTTTGTACCCAGGTTGAGAAAAATGACTATTATATGTTTTTCTCGCAGCCAATAATTGCAGGCATTTTAATCCAAGCATGACTGGACCACTGCTGCAGCTCTGACACGTGCAGTCTGTGGTGCAGTGAGGTCGAATACAATATATGTAATTGAGCTTTAAGTGTAATGTTTTAGTGTAAAAATAATATACTTGATGCTTCCATTCAGATAATGCTGATCAAGTGAAGTACTGTACTGGTGTCCTTATTTCTAAAACAATACCCAGCCCTACTATTCATGGACTTTTAATGATCGGGCTGCTGAAAAGCTTCTTGTACCTCAGTAACTCACAGTAAAGTTAGAACACAGTACAGCTGAAATTTGAACTTCTGTGTGGGAGAAATCATAACAGTGCTACTCTACCAACTTGACATCCCATTTTCCAGTGTATCCATAAGCCCTCCCCCTCACTCCCAGACACGTGAGGAAGTGAAACATGGGTGAGTATCAGAGCTTGTCTCAGAGAGGGGATGGGCCCATATGCTCCCTCATTTCGGCTACGGGCCACTCTAGTTAGTGTGCTGATAGTGATGAGTGTTGCTAGCACTCTGACACTCAATGCCAGGTTAAGGACAACCTTGTTTACTTGGGTTTCTCAACGCCACTCCCATTCCTTGTGTCACTTCTTCCGCCTTTCCTTTTGTTGATGGAAAGACAGGCTCATCTTATCACCAGACACAGACTACGTGATGATATAAATACAATCAAAACACTGTTTTGTCATCTGATGTATATGTTACATCATAAAAACTAATCAATCATACCCTGACATTGAACCCTGAGATTTGTCTAATTTTTCCCACAATTGTAGTTCCAATAAGGATGTTTGGTTCTGAAAACATAAACCACGAGGCAGAGCAATAAACACAGAGGAGGTAAATAATTAATTGTGGGAATAAGAGTTCCTCTTTTGATACCAG
The DNA here is from genome assembly GCA_903364295.1 of Serranus cabrilla. NCBI lineage: Eukaryota > Metazoa > Chordata > Actinopteri > Perciformes > Serranidae > Serranus > Serranus cabrilla. Next base: position 1,229,475 of record CAFUXE010000018.1, on the reverse strand, counting down.
ACATTTCTTCTGAAAACCGAAAGAGCAATAAACCCTCTTCCAAGAGTCAGGAAACCAGCCTATTGTTTACACAGGGAAGGGTTATCAAAAGCAGAGGCTCAAGACTGAGAAAATAGCAGGTCTTTACACAGACTGATAGTATTGAGTTAGTTTATATGAACTTCATTGATGCCAATGGTCTTTAAGGGAAGGTTACATTTCAATGCTCAGAACATGGTCACATAAGCAAACTCAAACAGCACTCAGAGAGCACCAGGGCATGACCTTTGTCGCAATGTCTCATTCCAACTTGAGGGGGCGTTCACATGAATGCCCCACTTGAGAAGTCAATTTTCTGATTATTTCAACACCACACAAATGCAGCTTAAATGACACTGAAAACATAACCTCCTTGTCGAAAGGTAACAACAGCTGAAACATTGGAATATGCACTGAATCAAAATGCTCCACTTAAACTGCCAAACTTCTGCATGTGAACTGAAATTTCACATTTGTTTTTGGCCTAAACGTGTCAACATTCCGTTAATTTCACCAGTGACAGTGTTGGACAGCTCCAAGGCACCCTCACAAGTTTCACTTGATATTCTTCAAGGACAATGACACATTCCTCAAGTGCATTCTTGAAGCTCATTAAATGATGGCACAAGCCTGTGGCCCGGCTGATCCCAATAAACCAACGTCCTCCACGTTACAGACAGTGAGAGACTTTGGAGATGCATTTAGACAACCTTGGCTAAACTAGTATTCCAGTGAGAAGCAAAGTCACGTTCACTTGAAAACACTGATGCTGCAGAACCAAGCTGTGGAATTTCCTCTATACCATGTGCACGTGAGTGAAAGTCGAGAGCGTGCATCGCCTTATAACAGTGTGCTACTATAAACTGCACTTGGTGTATTGAGCAGTGACAGGAAGGCCGGCAACAAGTGACAGAGATGCCTTTACATCGGATGATTGCAGTGTTTAAAATCGCAGCTGCCTTCTTGGGTTGTCGGAGATAATACCAGCCTGACACTTTCAGCCTGTCAGTGAACAACAAGCTAGACTCTGACCCACTTTGAAGGAAGCAGCTGATTGCTTCTCTTAAGTCTACAGGGAGTGGGTCTTGCTCAAGGTGGGGCTCAACAGGATATGTGTTTGTAAACACACATGCCGGACTGAAACACGAGGCAGGGAGAATTTGCTGTGATTGAGTGCGTGTGAGGGCAAACAAACCGCTGGGAGTGTCACAGTTTATGTTTCTGTGTATTGTGCCGACCATCGCTCACATGCCTGTGTTGAAAATAATGAAACATGTTTCACTGCCTCAGTCTTATGGCCCAGTTTCTACACCCAGTGGATCAATGCTAGTTATGTACAAGCACATCACCATGGGAACAGCCTCGAGAGGACAGCGTGTATGTGAGCAGTGTGGGAAGAGATATTGAAGGTTTAATTGGGCTGGGGTAAGTTAGGACAGGTTGCAGAATTGTTTAGAAAAGTAAAGCTAGCATACACTATTCAACAAACTGTGTGATGTGCTACCTGCTAAAAATCCTGTCAAGTATTTGATTTCTCTCCATCACTCATTTCATTCTTCATTCTTCAAAATACCGCATGTCTGCCTCAGGTTAAGTATAGCCTCCGGGCTTCTGTCCGGTGGTCTGTTAAAGCTCTGCTGACACATTTTTACACATCTACACCCTGCCAAATTAGCCCCTCCCCCCCTCTCAGACCTTACCCTTGACTCCTGACCCCTGATAGACAACTAACAGTGGGATTCTGTGAATTGATACTGGCTCCCTGAGCTGGGATTTCTCCCAGACCTGGAGGCAAAATTGGGTCAGACTTTATGTCCCTGGTCCAAGATCTTGAGGGCCAGGTTCCTGTCTGCAGTTGGCCTGAGGGTATTTTCCAAGCCGCCGCACCAAGTCTGATCCACGTGCCTGGCTTCAGACAGATGCCCAAAGCCCCGCCCCCTCCTGCCCCATATCCCGTCTCACCAACCTGCCACATCTAATTCCTGCCAAAGTCAAAGCATGGTAGGTGTCACTGGCGGACTAGTGGACCAGAATGAATTGGCGCTGGCAATAGCTGAGCATATCTATGGCAAGTGCAACCTTTCACACATTTCGCACATGTTCCTCGCTGCTGTCAAACCCTTCGCCATCCTGTGAACCGCTGAGAAGCTCACAATGATTATGTGGCCTTAAAAGAATTCCGAAAGTGTGTTTTAAAAAGAAAAAGCTTATTCTGGTTTGTACACTCAGAAAGATACAGTTTCTAACGGAAGGAAATGCTCTCACCTCCTCTAAGTATTATTGCCCACTGCTAGACTGAAGTCCCTGATGGGTTCATCTGTATTAGTCTATCCCAACTCCTTTGCAACCAGTTCAGTCATTATAGACTGTATTATCCATTAGGCCTGTGGTAATTTCATGCCAATCTTCGCCCGCCAAAATCTTAACTGACCTGCAGCAACATAGTGTTTCTAAGCGAAGATCTGGTCTTACAGAGAGACTTTATAGACAAGGCTTTATAGCTAAACTATTCACAATACTTTTATTCCATATCCATTACTTGCTACTTGCCATCTGACTTTGAAAAAATGTTACCATACCACAACGTCCATTGATGCATCAAAACAATGGCGATGAAATCGTGTTTGCGTGTAATTACTGCATTAACTTTAACAGCCCTACTAAATGCACATTCTGCGTTTCTTTTTTGATAGACTACAAATAGAATTTAAACAACTACTCAAGCCTAAAGTAAAAGTTAAATGGATATTTCATAGCTGAGAAAAAAGTCTGCAGTTACTCATAAATGGATCTTCCTTAAATCAAAGTTCCCCTCTAGCAGTAATCCTTGTTCTGTGACTTTACACTGTGGCTGCAGTCCAACTAACTCTCAACACCTCCACTATTTAGGAGCATGCTGCAGCTCTCTAAGGGTTCCTGAGAGTAGAAGATACACATGCACGCACACAGACAGACACATGGATAACTCAAAGCAAGTTGTAAACTCTGAATTCATCTACATGCAAATGAATAAACATTCAGCCAGTTTTAAGCCAAGCAGTCTTTGTGCTTCTCAACACAGCCAGTACAGCCAATCTAAATAGCACAAAACAAAACACAGAGCAAACTTGTGGTGGTAAAAATAAGCGCAGATTCAGCTTATTAACAAAGTAATGGGTTTAAATTTGTTTTCATGTGATGCAACTTAGCGGTGACAGAGAGGTGTCCTGCGTGCCTGAAAAGCAGTGGGTGGAGACTGGAGAAAAGCAAAACAAACTTTCTGACCTCATTGCCTACATCAGTTTTTTTTTATCAGGGAGAAACATGAGCAGCCTTATCTCTGGTATCTTCCCTTCGGCTTTCTCAAAACCTGACGCTGATAGACAGCAAGTGAAAGGTGTAAATATCAGCTGCTGTTGGCTTTGAGCTAAAACTCACAAATCTAGTCTTGTGAATGCGGTCTATGGAGTTTACTATGATACTGAATGAGGTTTGCACTGGAATACATTAGTCAAAATGACAGGATTTTAACCATGTGCAGGCCTGGCAGCTCTGCATTTCTCCCTGCAGCTCTCTGTACATTAATGAGTTCCATATGACTCAAACATGCAGGGAGCGAGCAAAAAAAAAAGTGGGATTTATATAAACAAAACCACCCGTTCTGCTCTCCACGTGCTACACGGGACGTCACGTGGCACCTAAGACTGCCAAAATATAGAACCATAATATTTAGATTTTCATGCATGCACACGTGTGCGCGCACACACACACACACACACACACACACACACACACATAGAATATCTACACTGACCAGGCATACTCATGCATGCTGATGATTCAGACAAAACAAACAGAGCAGAGAGACATTTACCATTCAAGGACTTCCATGAAACTCAAGTTCATTGGGTCACATGAAAGTACTCATGGCTTTAACTGCATCTCACAGTTCCTGTTCCCCACTTTCTACAGAGTAGCTAAACTCCAGAAGATTAATTCTTTTAAAGTTGTTACAATCCTCAAGACACTGCATAGGATTAAACAGAGTGGAAAGTGGAAGAATAAAACCAGGGGTTTAGTTTTGCATCTGGGACAGAGAGTACTGCTTGTCGCTGCAATTCAGATTAATGTGTTGAAGACAAAATGCTGGCTTTGTTTTTACTCCCCCCCTTTTTTTTGCTCTGACACAGAATTCCCTAGTGGCTGCTGAAAAGTGCAACTAAGAACTTTTTTTTTCAGTGCAAAGGTCATGAACACGAATGTCCGCGCCACAGAGTGCAGAAGTTTCATTGTCAAGTGTACACCAGTTCTCTTTTTCCAGGAAAAGTGGAGTAAACATCATCTGCTAAAAGTCAGAATCAAGACTCCTCCTCCCTTGGCTGGACATAGAGAGCGTGTTTTTGTTTTCAGTCTGCAGATGTGAGGGCTCTTGGAGTTCCCTCGCATATCATTGGTGTGTGTGAGTGAATATGTGGTCTGGGCGTGTCTGTGCATGTATGTGCCGATGTTTGGGGGAGAGGAACGAGTGAATATATGTCCTGTGTGCGCCTGCTGGGTTATGTAACAGTCCAGTGTTTCCAATCTGGATGTATCTAAACCCCATGACATTACACTGACACTGAGTACAGGCCGCTCAGAGGTCGCAGCCCTGCACACCAGCAAACAACCATGATTTCATAACCAATTTCATACTAACTATCAAAATAGGGAGGCTCTAATTCAAGCATGTGGCTCATATTTTTTATATTGTTGGAAAATGAAAAGCCGAATCCAAAACATGCAAACTGTGAAAGGGCAAATATAACTTTAGTAGCTATTGTAGCTGCATTACAAAAGTTGCTTTTTCTGCATTTCACTTTTAAGTTCCCTATGCCAGAACTTTCTATTATTTCTGCTTATACGGTCAGTGTGTTAAACCCACAGGCCACCAAAACACTCCCTAAAAAACAGAGGAATCTAGAAAGGCAGTCAGAGAGTGCAGACCTCCGTCAAGGCATGCCCTATGTCAAAATGTTCATGCTCTGACTTGAGGGGGCGTACATGTGAATTTTCCCAGATGGGAACAAAAGTTTCAGATTATTACAACACCACACGAATGCAGCACGAATGCCCTATCTCTCAAAGGTAAAAAAGAAAAAAAAAGAAAAAGAAAAAAGAATTTGTGTATTAGCCCCGTGATTAAGATCTCCTCCAACATGTAACAGGTTATTCCATGGCACATTAAAAGTGGGTCAGCAGGTTTCCCCGTAATTCTGCTCATAGACAGACAGAAAAACAGACGGATTGACAAACAGAAAGACAAACAAGCTGAGGTGAAATCATGAACTCCATTACATTGATTACTAAATGCTACCTACTACCCATCTACTTCAGGTTTATAGCCTTTGTGAGTTCTTTAATAGCTTTCTCTATTTCCAACTGCCTTGAAAATAGAGAAAAAACCTAATATACAGGTAAACAGTAAGGATTATTCCAGTATCACCAGTATTATAATAGTGCTAGGATGTGTGAATGTTGCAGGCAAACAGTCTGAACATTTGAGGGGATCAATATGTTATTATTGATATGTTTGTATAATCAATAAAATACGTTTTATGTGCATGTTTTGTTTTTCATTACTGTATACCTATTTTTGCAGCCCCCTATATATACTTAAATAATCTGCAGTGATTCAGTATAAACAGGAATGTTCTCGGGGAAAAAAGAACTTCAAATAGACATGTAGTACAGTGCATGTTTGTGGTTGTATCCAGGATTTTAGAAATACAAAGGTCAAGAATGTAAAGTGTCTCCATGTAGACAGACATTTAAGGCCCTGTGCAAGATGAGAGGAAATATACTGATTACTAGCATGGAGTTAACCTGAGGTTCCCAATGGAAATGGTACTGATTATGGTCAAAAGACTTTTGTTGTGTATTGGTCCTTCACTTCAGCTGAGCTTTATTTTGTTTAGGTGAGCTAACAGCGTGTGTGTGACTATGGTAATTTCACTAAAGTCTTAAAGCATTTGTCTGTTTGTAAGGAGCCTCGTCTGTGTAAACATGGACAACTGTAAACTTTAGAAAGGGACTCAGAAGGTGCAGACTTTTGTCAAGGCCATGTCCTATCTCACACTGTTAACAAAAGTGAAAAAATGTGTGTTCTGTCCTTTGATTCCAACCCACTTGGAAACCTTGGCCCATGCTGCGCCCTGCCACCCACTTTCATGAAACTGGGCCAGTCGTTTTTCTGTAATCCTGCTGACAAACAGACAAACAAACCAGCTCGAAAGTGTGTCCTCCTTGGTGGAGGTAATGAGGTTTTTGAGACACTGACTAAGCCTTAAAACCTTTTGCACTGCTACATTGGACATTGTTAGCCTCCTGATCTTCACTCCCATAAAGACACCGTGTCTTCAGTTTGTGCAGACAGAAGAGGTCTGGAGTACACCCAGCTCTCAGTACAAAATGTTGAACTTTACTCAGGCTGCTCTGCCATGCAGATCCCTTAATGTGGACCACAGCTGTCTCTGTGGAACAAACTCACCATCACACACATTTGATTTGTTTTTAATTAGTGCCCTGAACAGCCAGTACTTCAATCCTGCTGATTAGTGCTATTATGGTGAGAAACCATCAATATCTTCCACTGTCAAAAGCACTTTAGACTATAGGTCGCTATTGACAATGCTGCTGCATTCACTGCCCGTCCTGAGAAAGTGGATACTCATCAACAGCAGTGAGACCAGTCAGTGTAACAAATCAGGGTCGAGGGCTTTGTTCTAAACCTGCAGTGCATAAACGTGCTGCCATGTGAAGCCACTGTTCCTTAGCTGAGTCCTTAATGAGTCGCTTAATACGCTGTCCAGATGGTTTTGTTGACTTTGAATGAGTCACTGACAATATCAGAAATCCACCTGAGAGTTTTCTGGTTCGAGTTGTTCCCAAGACTGCTGAGAGGAAAGAGTGATTGCGCAGTGCTCTGAGAGCTATCATGCATTCCTGAAACGACCGTTTCTGATCCAAAAGCTGAAGTAGAGTTCCTGGTATTCCCTTACTTAGAACTGCAGTATGTGGACGTGATCCAGAGCTGCATGTTTATTAGATTCACATCAGCGTCTCAGAGTTTATGAGGGATCAGGGTAAATGTAAACGAGTTAAAGTGCTTGAGTGCCCATGTTAGCCTGCACTGCACACTGCTTTGCCTAGACTTCTCCACACTTATAATAGAAGGGAATGTGACAGACCTGAAGTGTTGCCCAGTCTAGACTTCAGACATTAATCAGAGGCTGTGCAGAAATACACAATGACATCAATATGTATTCATATGTTTCCCTTTCTGAACAGACTGAGCATCCCCGGACCAATGCACAGACTGATGCAGAAACATGGCTTGATTTGTGAAGGTTAACTGTAACAAGAGACGGCTGTTTAAGTTTCAGAGCACGACTGAAGTTTGAATAATTCACAGCAGTAAACTACAGGTCGAGCAGCATTTCCATGAAGCGAATAAACACACGAATCAGTCCACAGTTGGACTCCAACAGCGTTTTCTATTTTGGAAGTGGTTTAAACTTGCAAAAGGATATACGCTCAGAGTTTAAAGCAGGGCTATTCAATTACAACTTCAAGTGGGCCAGATTTTAAAACCAGTATTTAGATGTTTTGTGTTTCACTACAATACAAAAAAAGTATTTGGTCATATATCTGAAACAGAATAAAAGAGAAGTATACAGCTGCTAGGGAAACTCTTCTTCAACCGGCTGTTCGGATGAAGTTTTGCCAGCTGTTGTGGCTTGGAGAGATACCAGGAGCTGTTTATCTGCATGTACTGTCTGCTGCTATGACGCAGAGTGGATTGAAATCGGCAAAGTTTGCCCTGGTCACAACTGCAACACGTGAGAACGAGATGTGCTTCATCTGTGTCACACATGAACAACTCTCAACAGAGATGACAAAAGAAGCTAGCGCACTTGTTAAGTGTTTCCATACACTATATCTAGTTTACATAGTTAGTGGGCCACTCAGTGGTTGTTTCTGGGCAGGATGTGACCTCAGGGATGTCAGTTGAATAGGCCGGGTCAAAATCTCTAATAAAGTCTTTTAGTGAGTTAAGTTTTAGTCATTTTTATTGATTGAATATTGAGGATTTGTTTTGTTCTGAAACTGAACCTGAAGGTTGTTTACACATGCACTTCAACAGGATGACTCAAACTGAAAATGACATTAAACCTGAACATAAACCAGTAAACATTACACTTTATATCTTCACTGTGTATGTGAGTCATAGTTGCAGCTCTGTTCCTGCAGTAGCATCACAAAAAGTTTTTTCCATTTCCCTGAACAAACCTGAAAGTGCTGAGTCAAAGAGAAGGAGTCAACTTCCAAGCAGCACGAGTCACTCTTTGCAAATTAAATGAGGCCTAAAACAGCTCTGCTATAAACTGTAATGAGGACTTAGGACTCAGCCTCAACATGAGTGGAAGTGTCTAAAAATGTGAGCTGAATGTAATGAATGACTGCTAGTAGAACACCTGTCTCCCAATCACATGCCACAACTTTCACATCATCTGCAACCTGCGTGATGGGGATCAATAATGCATTAGGCAGGTTGTTTTGAATCAATCTGTGTGGAACAGATCCCTGAGGCAGATTGATTGATTTGTAACATTGTGACGTCTGTCTGTTGCTAAGGGTGGGTTTCAATGTGACATTGGTACCGACTGTTTGTGTGAGTTTGTTTGCATTAAATACAGGATAATTAGGTATAATTAAAGTGGCTATAATCATTAGATATATTTTTTTTATAATAATATATTAAATGTTTAAACAATGTTTTAACTTAAATCCGTAGTTCCCCTCAGTTTATTGAACTTTAGAGTGAGTTTTAACTACTGGTTTAGCTGGGCAGTCCACAAATGTACTGTTTTTACTGACTTTAATGACTCTCTTAGTGCTTTAATCCTTCCTCTGAATGGCCGGTTTCTTTTTGGTCTGGAGCGTCCACTCCAGAAACTTTTCTTGGACACGACTTAGTGTTTTCCACCATAGCATCCACCATACTCTAAGCTAACCTTCAGTACAGCAAAAGTCGCCAAAACTCTACTATCATGCCACATATTAAAGCTTTCTCTGATGGCATCCTGTGATGTGTGATCTTGTCTGGCCAGGGATTGAACATAAAGACGTTCACACACGTTAAAGTCCTGCAATTCAGCTTTAAGTTTCAGTTTCCATAAAAATTCAATCAAACAATGGATTTTGTGCATTGAAAAAACAACTGATTATATGACATGATACACTACAGGTTTGTGCAATAAAAACACATGCTGCACAATTGTTAATCTTATCTCAGTGTCATATTTTGCACTGCTAAACTGCATTAATCATAAGCAATTTTGTGTCTGAATAGACACGAGACTCGAGTAAACGTGTTGGTATAGTTTGTATTTTAAAGCAGTATGTATGGGAGCGGGGGTGTGCATGAAAGCTGCAGCTGTGAAGTTTTAAGCAGTGGTATCAGGGTACTGCAGTGCCTTTCAGCTTATTTTTTAGTGCACGTGATGATGGATGCACGTTTCTGCAGAGGTTACTTTGACCAAGTGCTGCACGCCTCCATCCCTCTCTTCTCTCCGTCTCTCTGCATAAATACAGCTCTCCCCCCTTCCTCTACAAAACATCTTTACATTGCCTCTAATGTCAAATAGCGCATCGTAGTAAGTATCGCCCTGACGTTATGACTCTGCCCTCATTACTTTGAAAGCATGCCGCAAATTTTTTAGAAAATATTTAGTCATTTAATTCATTAGCAGTAGAGGTAAAACCTTAAAAAAAAATTGAATCATTTAATGCATTAGTGCCACATAGTGCGCCTATTCCTAATTACAGATGCACACACTCATCTCCTCTGTCTCACATATCTCTCTCACAATCAAAGTGTAAACGCATTCCTCCTCCTCCTACAGCATATTGAAAAACTCACATCATCGATTATTTCTTGTGAGCATATTCTCATCCTCTTCCTCCCTCATCCCACCTGCGTCTCTCTCTCTCTCTCTCTCTCTCTCCCTCTCTCTGCTGCCACCCCTCTCTTTGCTGCAGTGTGGAATTTTCCGAGCCCAGCGAACACTGCAGTGTGTGACGGCGTAAAAGGAAGATGAAAAGGAAGGAGGAAGGAGGTAGGATGAAGGGTGAACGCCACTTAACTCACAATACAAAAGAAACCTGAGACACCGTGATGAAGGACCCACCTCCTCAAACAAACTGCACAAATTCAGTGGAAAAATACCGGACAGACATGCAGATACAGAGACAGCTGAGATGAAGAGCTGCCAAAACATACTGAGCAGGTGCACGTGTACATGTGATTTTAACTGAATGGTCGAGAATCTTTGGTTAATTCACTAATTCATTATAAATATTATGAATCAGAGCCAAATGGCTGTATTATGATCGCTATTAGCATTAGCATACTGATGTTGCCTAAGCCCTTGTAGTATCAGGAATTCAGACATAAGCACAGACATACAGTAAATACATCTAAAATATACATATCACCTGCCTGTCATGTGTCATGTTATGTGATCAAATTTACAAGGCAAATGTATTAGTAGATTTAAGGGGCTAAATGAATGAATTCTGTGTCTAAATAAAGTGTGATTTCATCACAGATTTGTCTTTTTTACGTGCATCATTTGTGGCCAATTGCATTACTCTTCAACAATTCCAAAAGCTTGTTGCTAAATTCCACCCTCCAAATTTCGAAATGGAAACCTACTGTTTCCCAATGTAAGTCTGAGCTGTGGCAATAGACGAGCCAATGCATTTGCATGCTAATTGTTTTGGTAATTCATGTGAGCACATCACATTATTTTCTAAAATCCCGGAAACTGGGCCTACGTTTTTCAAAGTACATAGAAATGATTTCCAGCAAACATTACTGCAGCTCTCTTTGTAAGAATATGCATGAGAAAGAAGTCTGTGAAGGCCAAGAAAAAAAGACATCGCGCTCTTGTAAATACAATGAATGTGACTATTGACAGATTACTTATGTAACATAAAATAAAGAGTCCAACTGAAGGATATGTGTTAATTCTTACATAAATTGGTTTTTAAGGACTAATGGTTCCCAGCAGTTTATCTGACAAATGTCCCTACAGGAAGACAGTCATGCCACAGTCAGCCTGCAGCATCTTCGGTGTGAAAGTGGAGGAGGTGATTGTAAATGTGTTAATGGCATTCTGTAATGGTGACGGCTGTGCGGCAATAGCCCTCCGTGGTAATGTGGTTATGGCTGCGGTTTGAGGTCATTTCGTGGGTAAATGAATAGTGGGTTTTTGCTGCAGTGTGATGGGACAGCGTGAGAGTAGTGACGTTGTGGAGGTGGAGAGAGAGAGGGGAAATGAAGATACACCATAGGTCATTGTCCTGCGTCACCAGTGATGTGTAGGACATAACAGCAGTTACCCGTCTCCTGGGTCTGTTAAAGACCCCTCATCTCCAGTAACCAGTACACGTGTATTGTTTACACACTCACCCACACTCTCATTACTATTTTCCATAAAGAACCTGTAACAATTGCTTTTGCACTTTGTTAAAACAGCAACTTAGGAAAGTGTTCACTGGATACAAAGCACTATCAAACTCACTCAAAATAGGACCAGAAATAAAAAGTTATTATTGTCAATTATTATCAGCTTGCGAATATATCAGGGAGTTGGGTAACAAATGAACGGGAACAAATAGTCAAAGTTAATACAGGGAACTTTCATATAGTGTTGAAATGTTATGCTACGTTCAGTCCTGGTTCTGGCTCTCCCAGCCCTTCCTCCTGTCCTGCAGGCCCAGCAGTACAACATGGTTCTGCAGCACTCAGTGCAATCACTGGATTTGCAAGTACATTTCATCATGGACCATGTGGAACATACTCCACAATGTCATTGGCCAGTTCCTGTCTGGATCAGTGAGGTGAAGCTCTGCTCCTGTCTGAAGGAGAGGCTGCTGCTGTCAGCAGAATTCTCCACCTCCTGCAGGTTGAAAGCAGCAGGGGAGCTGAATCTGGGTCTGCAGCAGGCTGATGGCTGGCAGAGGCCCCACTGGAGTCCGAGCTGAAGGAGTAGCGTTACATTGTCAGAATCCGACCCGTTAGAAGACAGTAAAAGTAGGTAGAGATATTCTTATGTAGGTCATAACCAGTACCACATTACCAGTATTAAAATCAGACAGTATCCACAACCAGCATGGATGTGTGTGAGAGAAACCTCAGCCACACCTCCCTGAATCCCCCTATCATTTGTTGCTCTCTTTCTGTCACTTTCTGGTGCCAAAGGAAACTAGACCCAGTGAGCCATAGTGACAGAGGGGAGTTTATGGGAATCCCAAGGGGCCTGGGACCTGGGCCAGAGCAGGCCACTGCCACAGGTGCCACTCATCTGTTCTTGTATGCACAAGCCAAGGGACACTGTGAAAGCAAACCGCACCAAAGGAGAGGATGAGGAAGGTTGAGGAAGACTGTAGTTAGGTAACCGGCTTAAAACTGAGTTAGTAGGTTAATCATTTACAAGGAGCAAATACAGTATCCTTCCATGAGAACCTGTCTTAATCTATCAGCTATATTCTTTCATTTCACCAACTCTATAGGAATGTGTCTGAACCTTTGGCTTACGCACTGTAGTTTTAGCCTGTCGGACTCAATTTTTCCCGTGAAATAATCCTATGGTTGCATAACCCTGACCTCAGAGCCCACCACCACTACCAGCGGTAAATCCCAGAGATCAAGAAAGAGATCAGACAAAAGGAGGACAGAACGAACAATGAAGAGACAGGATGAAATAGAAGGGGCCGTGGCTGAAGAGCCGTCTGACTGGCAGGCAGCAAAGGGCATTTGGCCCTCTCCTCTGAGAACACACAGACTGGGTGAGAACACAGTGGCAGTAGACGGAGGGCACTGCCAGAAAAGAGTGAAAAGATATGTCAACACAAACTCCAAAGTACGCCATGTCCGTTTGCCTTGTGCCGTCAGGAACACGGAAGGTGGCAGGACTTAAAGAAACATGGCAATTAAAGAGTTAATTACGCCAGCAGGAGCCGAACTGGTTTGAGATAACGAACTGAGGCAGATAAGAAGACAGGAGATTTTCTAACCTAATCCCTATTTCCCACCTATTCTCCCTGATGAGGCATGCAGTGTTCAGAAAGAAGTACGGCCAGGAAAGAAAAAGAGCTGGGAACTAGGACAGGCCTGAGTGAAAGGTTAAGTATCTGAGAAAATAAGAAAAGAAAAAAATGAAGAAGGATCAACCTAGAAATGTTTTAAGGTGTTGCACGATGGAGGGAGGGATGGTGGAAGTAACCTTCAGAGATGCTTTAAACAGCCCAGCCATTTAGCAGGAGAGACAGAGAGGCAAATTACAGCCTGTGCCAGAGGATAAGAGGACACATTTAACGAGAACAGCTTAAATATAGCCAGGAAGGAAGTTGAGACAGAAAGAGTTTGCAATCACTTCTCTCCATACATCTCACGTAAAATTTTCCATCCTTGCTCCAGAGTATCATACACCATATCCTATGTCAATGAACTTACACATACAACTATTCCCCAGTGAAAACACTGTGAACCATACTGTGAATGCTGGAAAAAACCCAGTTATATAATGCTCATATGTAGATATTATGCTATGGATTTTTAATTTCATCTGTGCTGGCATGTTCTGTACAGGACATCACTGTTATGGTTATTAAGTAAAATAGGCGATAAAGCAGTGCAGGCTTAAGGGCAAAGCTGCCTTGTGATTGACAGGTCGCTACCACAGTGTTTTGTGTGTTTTCTTAAAACTTTTAACCTTTCTCTGTGTGTTTTTACTTCAACAAAGTTAACTGTAACATTTTGGAAACATTAAAATGTCGTGTTCAGTGTTTGGTTGGACTAAAAGACACTCTAAGGAGATGGTTGCTCGTTTAGAATAACGGATGCTAATCTAGCTAACTCGAGCATTAGCTGATAACGCGTCCTTCCAACTCCTGACCTTATCCGTACCGTGCTAGCTCTTATTGCAAAAAACAAAACAAAAAAACAAAACAAGATGAAGATGGCCAAAAAGTCAATCTCAAGGCTTCAAAACAGACTACGTCCACTACTTTATTAAATCTGTGGCCTGTATTATGTAAGACAGTTATAAACTATAGCTACAATATCATGTTTTTGATCGTATTTACTCTTTTAGTGAATGCTACAGGATTCATGCTATGATATTCAAACTAGCCTATACCCTGGTGGAAACACTGCACACCATACTGTGAATGCTTTAGAGCATGGTGGAATAAGATCCACTATTATATAATGTCCATTTATGGATAGTATGCTCCTGTAGATTTGTAGAACAGATGGTGAGCCACCTGATAGCAGTATTTGCTCACGATATAATTGGCCAGTATAGTCCAACAAAAGTACTTTTGGGATGTTTGAACAACATCTAACACCCTCCCAAACATGGTACTCTTATGCCATATTTAAACATTTTTTTTGCCTCTTGCCCTTTTCCATGAGGGTCAGGTGTGGGCGCTTGGAAAAGATTTAACTTCTGCCTACCAACATGATTGCTGTAACAACTGGCCACATGAACTAGTTTTGTCAAGCATGTCTCAACCTTAAGGCAGAGAGCTCAGCAGAAGTTGATGTATTTACACACACATTACTCTATCTCCTCTTTCCAATCTTTACGTCAGTATCTCTTCCTCTGTCGTTCTCCACATGCCACACCTTCCTCCCTAATGAGCATGCTCAGACCCACATGGAGTTCCCTCATGTCTCCTGCATATGTCAGAGGTGAAAAGTGAGATGTCAGATATCCTGTCACCAGCCAGAGTCAGCACTCAAACTTCTACTTGCTTTAGAAGACACAATTTATCTTGGGTGGCGGGCCAGTGTGTCAGCAGAGCATAGTCAACCTGGAAGCCCAGAAAGTCGCCACATGGAGCAAACGTAAGCAAAAGCAAAGGGGTCAGAGACGGCGTTGACATGTGCTGCTCAGAGATCTTCTGCTTACATAAGATCCGTGAAAATGATCTACGCCTGCAGGGCAGAGCAGCACAGCTACAGGCAAACACACTGAGGCAGGTCATTGATTCTTTTCTTTTAGACTTGGCTCAAGAGCGAAGGACAAAGAAAGTGCTCTTGCTGGTGCTGATTAATATTCTTATATTCTTTCCACAGTGAAGGGTGAGAGGTTCTTTGAATACGATCATTATGTTTAAGATCTGTGAGGCTGTCTAATGCTGAAGATAATGATCATGAACTGGGCTTATAAAATAGCTATAATAATAATCCTATTGTCCTTCGGTGGAATGCACAGACAAAGGCTTATTAAGAGTCCATCACATTATACATACGGGGTTTAAATTTAGCCAAGGGCCCCTGTCACATGTCATCTCCCTCCTCATTGTCTTCACCATGAGCTCTCTAACAGAGGGAGGTGGGTTCAGGAACCTGTTCCCACAGGAGTTTTTTTTTCATTTTCCATATTATGTAAAGCTAATTTCCTCTGTGCTGGCTTATTCAATAGAAACCACTTCTGAGTGGGATATTAAAACCTAGAACTGAAACAGTTTTAATCTTGAATTTGGAAACTTTACTCATGACCCCTGCAAACTCTCTAATGAGTTTACCAATTCATCATGATGTTCATTTAGTAAATGATGGTCTCATTAAGAGTAAAATAGATGATAAACAGGTTCTGCTGCTCTGAGTGTGGCTATGTGATTGACATAAAAATGTCTTGTTGAGCATTCAGCTGCACTAAAGAATATCTGAGGAGCCGGCTGTTCATTCTGAACGATGGATGGAAGCTAACTAGCTAGCCTTGGCATCAGATAATAACATAGTGTTCTCCCTGCTGCCATATCAACTCTGTGCATGAGCTGGTCCCACAAAACCCAGGTGGCTGTGACCAAAATGACAAACTTCAAACGGTAGTTTCCTAACCAATGGGTAATGCAATGGTTGCAAAGTCCATTTCTTTTATAGTTTTTGCATCTTTGCTACAAATTCTTTGTCACTATCCAAGCAGTGCTCAAACATCGAGCCAATTAGCCAGCCTTTTTCAATGGCCCCCATGCTGCTTTCTACTGTTTACCAACCACATTTGTGACGCTGAACATGACACACCAGATAAAAACACAAACATACTCGTCTACTGGTGATGGGAAAAAATGTCTATTGCCTTTTTTTTTAACCTGGTTTTCCCACGTCTAAAAAAAACGATACTGGTAATTGTTTGCAAAATGGGTATAAGGGAGGAGGATGACAGTCTTGTAATTTCAGCTAGGAAAGATTTTTTGAATCACTCGAACACATTTTGCATTAATTTACCTAAAGCTATAAATTGAGTATCTCCAAATGTGTTTATATCACAACTGGATATGTGCAGCATACGGCACAAAGGCCTTTTAGACGGGCAGAGTAGCTGCGGCGCTGCAGGTGTTACATGATAGTGTGTGTCTCTGTGTCGGGGCTCCTCAGGGCCTGAGCGCTTCATTTATTCATCCTACCCCTTCACCTTGTATTCTGAGACGCAGGGACATGGTAATCTTACACCGGGCAGCCTCTGACGTGAGATGGCTCAATGGATTCAGCAGGCCACTTGATACGCAAAGCACCTTGCACGATCAATACGCCCGTGTTCTACGATGTATGTGGCGGAAAGATAGAATGAGTTCAGAGAGATAATAATACCGACTCAATGGACCGTTTTTAAGGCTCCCGAGAGAAGAATGATCTCATCTCACTCTGACCTCAAACCAACACGTGCAACAGACGACAGGACCTCCAGGGTGTCACAATTATCCTCGTAATTGGGGCACCGCTGCTGTCAATTAGTTATCTTAGCAGAAGATACTAATTTTAAAGGAGATGGATGCAGATCTAGTCCACAGTCAAAATATTAATAGAAGCAATTGGAGCAGGAATTTTACACATTGATTTTGATGTTTTGCCAGCTTAAAAATAAAAGAATGAAATCTAACAATGTTTGCAAGTGAACAGAGATATTGAGGCCAGACACTGCAGGCAAAAATATATTTTCAAAGTAGTAGAAACATCCAAAATACACATTATTCTACTGCACTTTGTCTATATAAATATGCAAAGACACATATACATATCTTCAAAACCTGCTTCATGACAATATTTTTTCTCATAATTTGGGCCAGACACCTCTACTTGAGTGGTACTTACATACCACATACTTTCCAGTTTCATTCTAATCTACCCCTACCCCCTCTTTTAAAGAGGAGTTTGTCCATATATCATTCATAGCCTGATTTATAGAGCATTTTGTTAAAAAAAACATGGCAAAAATGTTTTTATATTGGCTGTATTTTTAAATTATGGAGTGCTAAAAGAGTTATTTTTCTTACGTTTTCAATTTGACTGTCTAACTTCAATGAAATATTTCAACCAGAACATTAAAAATGAACTTTGTAATCTTGTTTGTTGCTGTGTTTCATGGCAGGCCTCACTTTCTACTGCAGCAGCGTAGCCAAGCACTTAATGGCAAACTTGGCCAAACAAAACTGAGCCGACTCTCTCTCCTCCTTTCCCTGGCTCAAGAAACTGTCTGATCTGTGTAAACAGCGGGCAAGGCCGATGAATACACAACATTAGGTCTACATAAACACACACGGGGAGGAGGATGATTGGTAGGCTTGTGTAGATGTGGTTGTTTCACCTAGTGTTTATACAACCTCATATCTGCTGAGCTGACAGTCCTGCCACACTCACTGTCACCTGGCACAGGTGATGCCAAACGCTGCCAGTGACTCCCTGCTGACCACAGGTGTTTAACAGCTGACACCCCTGTCTCTGCGGATCCCTGAAACATCACAGTCGGAGTATCATTGGGCTTTGGCTGGACCAGGTCCCCTATCATCAGTGGACTTATAGGCATCATCCACCGCTTATCTATGTTCTGTCAGTTGATATGCAGCTCTGTGAGGGCTTGGGAAATGATTGTCTTTTTGCTGGAGTCAGTGCTGAGTAAGACTCTTCCTGTGACTGTTTCACAAAGTTGAGCATAATGTACACTGCCAACACCCTCCGTGACTGAGCAACGTGAAACAAGAGGAACATGTTGATCCAGGGGTCACAGCGACATTAACCCCCAACGCATTGCAGCAACGCCTCATGCAAGCCCTCTTTAAAGGTCCATCCCCAGGTTATAAATAGAGACTTTCCAACATACTAGTCAATGGGAATTCCTAACCTCATATAGACGGCCTGGTACTGCAAGTCCTTCTCAGTGAAGCATCTCTTCCACTGTGGCATGTGTCTCCCTGGATGGTATTACACTGATATCCACGGACAACTGGAGAGAGAACAGAGGAGAGGATGAACACCCCGTTCAATGCTTTCTACTAAAGGACATGTTTATACACCAACATTTCCAAATGCAGCCTTTCCCTTATAAAGACTTATAATGAAAAAACTTTTGCAGGACAACTCGTATGATATCCTATGACATGATTGTTGACACATGACAATCACTATTTTAAAAATGTTTTAATTGATGATTTTCATTTGTTGTCAATGTGGTATAATGGTTGCATCAAGCCACCAAAAAATCTTGCTTAAGGTAAGGAAAAAGAGCAGGATTAGGCTTAAACGACAGGACGCAAACACAAGTCTCCTGGTTTTAAGTCCTGGGTTAGTTTAGGCCATCCACCCCCTCTTCACCCTTCAACTCGACCTACTGCAACCTACTTAGCTTTTAACATTAAGTGGCTTCATCAGCAGACAAAATTAGTGGAACAGCTCTTAAATCTAGGCAACATTTCACCGGAAAAACCACAAACCTGGCCTGTGTGAAACCAAGTCAGTGTTGACGTATTTTTGTATGTAACTTAAGTTATGTGACAAACTTACTAATTTAAACCAAAACTGTGGTCGTTTTCTAAACCTCACCAAGTTTACTCAATTCACATTGTTAACCATGTGTTTAAAACTGTGGCTGCAATTTGAGAGCAATTACATTTCCCTTGAAACATAATTAAGAATGCAGTTTTGTTGTACAGGAACATAAGAGACAGGTTGTCCAAAGGTGTGACAGAAGCTGACTGTAGATCTGCTCTGATAGAGAAAGCTCAGACCAAATGTCCTACCAGCTTTCCAAAGGTGTTTCACCTCACTGCAGGCTGGTGCTTTGTACATCAAATTCTTACAAGGATATTTATAATTCTTCAACCGAACTTTCAAGAAAAATGAGATGACGGCAGAATAATAAGCGCTGCAGCTGTTCTGCAAACAGAACTTGACTGTACCTTTCATTTCATTGTTTTTTTGCTGACAGGAAACTCTTGAGCTAATCTGTAATTACAATCCTGAATGCACTGAACTTCCTGCTGTTTTCCACATTAATTGCAAAGGTTGAAAATTATGGGCATGTTTCCAAAGACACAGGTCAAAAGCTGAAACAATGGAAAGAACAGAACTCTACTGAACAAGAATGAAACAAGTTCATTCAAGAGAAATGAAAAGGAAAGCAACATTAAAAAAGGAAACCAGATTGAGGTTGTTTAGCCTGGTGGGCAAACAGACAACAGATTTTTATTTTTATTTCTGTGGTTGTCTGGGAAGAATGTAACAGACTGGAACGGCTGGAGGGACACCAAGACCTCCCATGCCATTCATTTCCTTCTTATCTAACACATATTATGAGAATGAAACAAGAATTTTAACAATGGACCAAATGTACACTGTTAAATTTCACAGCCCTGAAGGAGCGCAGAAGTACTTTTTAAGTGTTTTGGTTTGTAAAATAAACCAAATGGATTTATCACGACTACACAGTAAGATATGGCAGAGGAAACTCATTCATTCATTAATTCTCCTTAACCGCTTAGACCACTATCACAGAGCAGAGACATAGAGCAAGACAAACCATTCACGCTCTCATTCACTCCTATGGACAATTTAGAGTCACCAGTTAAACCTAAGCTGCATGTGTTTGGACCATGAGAAGAAGCGCTGACACGGGGAGGACATGAACCATCCACACAGAAGAGCCTCAAGCCGTATTCGAACCCACTACCCTCTTGCTGTGATTGCTAACCATTACACCACCGTGTAGTCCACAGGAAGTGCAACTAAAAGCCGAATAACACTGAACTCTTTAACTGTTGCTGTCATTTTGCATAGGACGCAATTGCCATCCTTACTCATACTTAACACTAGTGTCTGCTACCAAAGCATGACATGTTTAACATGCATTAGGATAGTTAGAGAAAGTCCTCCTTAGCAGAAGAAAATTAACATCGGCATGAGGAAATTGGCAATGCAATGAAGCAGCTTTTGTTCTTTAGTTGCATAAGCAAAACAAGTCCTTCTGACATAACTTGTCTGATCAGTTAGAGATGCAATATTTTCCAAAGTGAAGAGAAGATTAAAATCTGTGAAAAAACATCTCCTCAACTCTTCAAAAACTCTGCAAAAGAGCCTGGGAAAAGGCCAAAGTCAACAAGATGCAAGAGAGGAGAGCCAAAATGTCTGACTTTGACCGCTACAAGATGAGGAGCAAGATCGTAAAGCATGAGGTGAAGCATGCAGCCAAGAGGTGAACAGTACACACACAATAAATCTGCTGATTCAGTGATAGCACAAAGAAAAATGGAGGGGAGCCTGAATGCAGAAACGTGACAGCAGCCGATTGTGAGCTATCTGGGACAGGTGGGACTGGAACAGGTAAAGAGGCCTTATTCTTTCTGGACATCAGGGGACTGGACTGGTCTTTGTGCACTTGGCACCAGGCCTGGAACTAACAGAGAGAACACAGCGTGTGATGACAGCACACCTGAAAGCAGAAATATCTGTCTCTGGTTCTTTTTTGTGTAACTGTCTCTCACGTTCTCTGAGTTAGTGCGGGTCATCCTGTTTCCTGCTCCAGTTCAATGGCCACGTGACTTCTTCAGCACACTCAAAAGGCTACAGAAGTGCAAACTGAGGTCTGAATGAGGAAGTGCACTTGGGAGGGGGCTGGGTAAATACAGGAAGTGGGCCTGTTTTGAGTATCTGTGTAGCGAAACAAAAGCCATCATCCTGTTCTCTCTCTGCAGTGCTGACGTACACTCAACATAACTGCTGAGTCTACAACGTCTAAGTCTTTTAGTGCATTAATCACAACACTGGGCCGACAGAGGACTCAGCTGCTGAAACAAGTGAACACATAAGGCCATTTGCACAGCATGGGTGCAATTAATAACATTTATCAACAATTACCTGGATTCAATGTAGGTGTTCTAGTTGCAGGCTGGCTCACTGGCACTGCTCACTGCATCATTAATATAATTAGCTACACCTGTGCTTTACCTGCTGCGACATGTCTCACAAGCTGTTACCTCTGAAACCATTACCTCATTCACTACTCCCATCATAATA